>CM076579.1:1477226884-1477826884 GCA_034641835.2 Pinus albicaulis | reverse complement strand
TTCCTGATATATGCTAGGATCTTGAGCACACTATTGAGACCGTACACACTTCAGTCAGGGAGAGTCACACAAAAACAATTTTTTTTTCAGTGTTAATTTATCTAGCTCTACCTTACAAATTTTACATGCCGAGTTGTCATTTCGGTATATTAATTTGATATAGTCGTGCCTTATTTAAAAAAGAAACTAATCAGAACGGTTAATTTTTAGTCAATCAAAAGCTGCAGCTTTACTCATATGGCAGAGAAGTAAAACAGAAGAGGGATCTATCTCCATATAGGTAGCTTCCCTCCCCACAAAGAGATGGGGAGCAATCAAATAAAATCCTTTTACATTTCTCCCAGTTTCTAAAAGTTCTTATGGATCAAGTATAATAGTAGGTATAAAGGATGTTATAGGATATGGATCCAAAGTACATATTGGAGCCACAAGTTTATTTCCTTTAGAAAATGTTGTAAATTTTACAAATTGGTTGATGGTGGGTTTCATTTTCAACTTTATGATCTACAGAGTGGTGACATAGTCATATCATATGACATGTTATATGCAGAATTGGACACAGGTTGAGGGGTGTGGGATGTGTTTGCAAATGATTCTTGATCAAAGTATTGTCAATAGAGTAAAAATTGAAAATTGAAAAAATCATATCAATTATAACTGAATTGAACAAAGGGACAACTAGACAACAGGTGAAAAGTCTTGCTTGTTTAAAGGGTAGTTGCCAGATTTGAAGGAGGAAAGTCAGCAGTCAAGTAAAATAGATTTAGAATTCCAAGGAAGTCAATAAAAAATCAATCAAATCTAGATCTCTAGCAGTTCAACAAGCTAGTTCCAAGCCTTGAGACATTTATTTTGACATTCACCCATCATGTGGAAAATTATGAAGTAGTTCCAACATTTTCAGATTTTTTCCAGTTGGTTGAGATTGTGAGATTTTTTCTTCTTACATCTTTGACACTCCTACAACATGCAATCAACTAGACCTAGACATTTCAATCATGGGAGATTTTGATTCTTTGATTCTACAAATTGTATTTTCTTCTTAATCATCACTAGCCTAAATTGAGATTGATCCTCTTCATTGATTTGTTCCTTGTTCCCCTAAGATTGATTAGGAGCATAATGAGCATCCTGCTAGCAATTGGTATTTCTTCTACTAAATATGGCTTAAACTTTATTCTCATTGGTCTTCGAAGCAAAGCTCCAAAAGAATTGGTTCTAGATGAAGTGAAACTGCTACTTACAACAGTTCATGGAAAAACTACAACAAGAACATTAAGGAATGAGGAATGTAAGGAGTTATTGGGATCTATTTTCATAATAAACCTATGTTAATATAGGAGAATACCAAGAACTAGATGTTGATTCAGAATTACGTGATTTTTCTTCTTTTGAGAACTTGGAAGTTGTAGAAAATGATAAGATGATGAGTGAAATTCGAGATATTTCAAGATTGCACAAGATTTATTCTTCTTTGTAGAGACTCAGCCTACCTGTATTTAGGATTAGGAGCTTGAGAAAGTAAGGAAATTATCTGAAATGCAGAATTGATTTATGAAGATATAGCCTTACAAAGTGAGCATGAAAAACCTGATTTCCTTGTATAAAAATCATCATCTGATGGAAATCTGCCACGTGTTTTAGGAATGTACAGGGGTGATGGCACAAAAGGAAGCTTATTTTTTATTGTATGAAGGAATGTGTATGTTCACAGTATAATACTAGGTATAAAGGAGGTTATATGATATGGATCAAAAGTACATATTGGAGCCATAAGTTTACTTCCTTTAGCAAATGTTGTAAATTTTACAAATTAGTTGATGGTGGGTTTCATTTTAAACTTTATGATCTACAGAGTGGTGACATAGTCATATCATATGACATTTTATATGCAGAATTGGACACAGGTTGAGGGGTGTGGAATGTGTTTGCAAATGATTCTTGATCAAAGTATTGTCAATAGAGTAAAAAATGAAAATTGAAAAAATTATATCAATTATAACTGAATTGAGCAAAGGGACAACTAGACAACAGGTGAAAAGTCTTGCTTGTTTAAAGGGTAGTTGCCAGATTTGAAGGAGGAAATTCAGTAGTCAAGTAAAACAGATTTAGAATTCCAAGGCAGTCAATCGGAAATCAATCAAATATAGATCTCTAGCAGTCCAACAAGCTAGTTCCAAGCCTTGAGACATTTATTTTGACATTCACCCATCATGTGGAAAATTATGAATAAGTAGTTCCAACATTTCCAGATTTCTTCCAGTTGGTTGATATTGTGAGATTTTTTCTTCTTACATCTTTGAGACTCCTACAACATAAAATCAATTGGACCTAGATGTATCAATCATGGGAGCTTTTGATTCTTTGATTGTAAAAATTGTATTTTCTTCTTACTCATCACTAGCCTAAATTGAGATTGATCCTCTTCATTGCTTTGTTCCTTGTTCCCCTAAGATTGATTAGGAGCAGAATGAGCATCCTGTTAGTAATTGGTCTTGCTTCTACTAAATATGGTTTAAACTTTATTCTCATTGGTCTTCGAAGCAAAGCTCCAAAAGAATTGGTTCTAGATGTAGTGAAACTGTTACTTACAATAGTTCATGGAAAAACTACAACAAGCACATTAAGGAACAAGGAATGTAAGGAGTTATTGGGATCTATTTTCATAATAAACCTATGTTAATATAGGAGAATACCAAGAACTAGATGTTGATGCAGAATTGCGTGATTTTTCTTCTTTTCAGAACTTGGAAGTTGTATAAAATGATAAGATGATGAGTGAAATTCGAGATATTTCAAGATTGCACAAGATTTATTCTTCCTTAATTGATTTTGTAGAGACTCAACCTACCTGTATTAAGGATTAGGAGCTTGAAAAAGTAAGGAAAATTATCTGCAATGTGGAATTGATTTATGAAGATATAACCTTACAAAGTGAGCATGAAAAACATGATTTCCTTGTATAAAAATCATAATCTGATGGAAATTTGCCACATGTTTTAGGAATGTACAGGGGTATTTATAAGAAAAATTTAAAATCCAACCAAGTGAGAAGAGGAAGCTAGAACCCTGGAATTCTCTTTTTTTATAGGAGAACAACATAGTAGTATAATAGCCCCAGATGAAAGAATTAGAAAACTGTGGATGGATTGTCTTAATGAGAAAAAGGAAAAAGGAAAGATTGAAGGAAGTAAAAAAGAACAAACGACAATCAACACGTCACCACAAGACAAAATTGCAATGTATGGTTTCTACAACACGACCACACACATCCAATCAGATATCATGGTTCATTTTTCCATACATGACCTAACCTAGCATGACACTCAGGACCTCCTCTTCATCCTAACGATGGCTCACAGTGTACTGAGGTACCCCATTTTGAATCCCTTGTTATGGACTAGATGTGAAATTGTGGTTTCCCATTTGATGTCTACCTTATATTACTTATCCATAATAACGTCCATTTGATGTCTACCATTATATTACTTTTCTAGGTTCCCTGTTATATTACAACACTGTCATCTAAGTTACTGTTACAGGGGTATGAGATAGAGTGTCACTGACATATAAATCACTGCTATATGCATCAGACTCTGTTATACAAGATTGCTGCTAGTTCACAGGTCACTGTCATTATCATCCATAGAGGACTCTACCATATATATGTACTTCCATATCAATGTTGTTGGCATATACAGGTTAAGGTTACATGAACATAGTCATGCCTCTCAAATATATAGGTCACAGCCATGCAAGCTCACTGTCATAAGGATTATGACTACCCAAAATTCACTGTTAAATATCACAATCAACAATTATCATTGCCACTTCCATTTTAAATTGAAAATTCTAGCTAGTAAGGTCACTATTCAAATGCATCATATATATGTCATATATCAGGGTTTCAGTGAGAGAACTTCAAGCCTACAATCCACTGCAATTGCTAGCAACTTTATGTGAAATTGTGGCAAATAATGGACCAAGTAACGCCAAAGATGAATAGTCTTGGTTAAATTTCTAAATGTAGAATCTGCTTACCAAGCCATGGGGTCTAGGAATCTCTACAAACAACCAAGCAGAATCGTGCACGCTTCTGTGAGGTGTCCTTCTATATGTGAAAAGAAACATTCAAGATAACATTATCAATGGTGACCCTACCATTCTTTTGCGCCACCTCATCAATGGCTCTCCTTTATCTGACTTCAAACTCCAAGCTATTGTAAAAAGGATCTATCATATGCTCGGAAGCCTTCACTCCAAATTATTTCCTGTCCATGGGAACAACAACAAGAAGGTGAACCACCTTGTGAACGAGGGGGTCCATCTAGCAAAAGGAAACCTCAAAATGGATGGGGTTCTAAGATTATCACATATCATCATGAGTGCCAAGAAAGACTATTGTTTATATTTTCTTCTCCAAAAGTTGTATCCATCACATGCCATATTTTTTTTATTAATATTTGACTTGTCCTTAATATTTTTTTCAAAGGGTTCGAGAGATAGGGAGGGAAAAACGAGAGACATGAACAGAAAAAGTCTATTGTCATTGTTTTATGAAAGAAGTAAATAATGTTCAATTGATACCCTATATGTTGTGTTGTGCTAACACTAACTTCCATGAAAAATATGAAATGCGAAGAGTTGAGTGCAAAAGTTGAGGCACTGGCTTCTAAGAAAATGACACTTAGAAATGAAATAAATCTTATAGCAGAGGAATCTAAAAAGATTTCTTCTGAGAATGAATCACTACAGGTAACATATCTTTCATGGTAGTGCAGAAAAATCAGTGTGGTTTATTGGCCTTAGGATTTGAAACTTTTTTTACATTGTTGGATTATGTGAAACAGGTAATGTTGAGGAATTTGCAAGGAGAGGATAGAGTAGGAGATTCAGAAATATATGGTCCTAGAGAGACACAGTCACAATTTATGCATCAAGGAGGCAATGGATATCCTCAAGTTCTATCTAAAATAAGCAATTCAAGTTCTAGCCAAAGAGATGAGCAAAGGGACAGTGAGATGAGTGATTCAACTGGTAAATGTCATGCAGTATTGGAAGCAAATGTTTGATTTGATAGAGTGGCTGCAGGTTAAAGAGAGATCCTAATTTGTAGGTTATGTTGGATGACAGTTGTGTATACCAAACCGTTTTGTTAGTTTTGAGATATCTCCATATCTTTGTAACTGATTCACATGAACTTTCTTCTTGAGTAGGAACTAATAACCAGGAAAAAGATAATAATGAATGGCTGCATAGAAATTACTTCATCCAAATATATAATCATGAGCATTCTTCTGGTAAAGAAATTATCCCACCTTGGATTTGAATTGGGTCCAGGCATGGGAATCATCAGGTTAATTGTAACTTTCTTAACTTTAACTTTAGGGTCGTAAAATTTATGCATTGGCCCCCAAAATTTCTATAAAACAGAATTGGGTTTGAAGGATTCTTGTACCTAAAAAAGCTCCTATTAAAGAGTAGCATGTTCCATATTTATTTTATATTCAATGAGTAGTGTTTTACATGATGCTTCTGTTATGAGTTGATAAATTTTCATTGCCTAGTAATTTAAAATTTTGTGTTGCAAGAATATTTTTTGTACCCAGTTATTTTACTAATATTCGCTGTGCATGGATTAAGCTGTTGGAATAATGAGGGCACTCAGTGCTAAATGTGATTATGTTTTGAATGAATGTTTTGCTCGGATATCATAGTTAACATCGTGTTTCATGCATTATTTGTTTAAAGCACGCAGATGCAAATGTTTGGGATCATGTATCACCAAATATCACCAAGAATATGCTTAACTGACATGTCTAGTGATTTGTAACTCTAGTCTATTATGAGGCAAACCCAAAATGCACTATTATAATTGAAGGAAACTCAAAATAAAAATCCCAACATCTAGACAGATCTAAAATATGAAACTAGGGCAAAGTACTGAACAATTAGCCACAACATTAAATCAACATTAACAAAAGAAAATTCATCAATCTAAAATTAGTAGGGCAGAGTACTAAAAAATTAGCCACAGCATTAAATCAACATTAACAAAATAAAATTCATTAGTATGAATGTGGATCAATGCATAAACTGGAAAAATAAACACATCGCACACTCTCACATGCAGCAAGCATTGATATCTATGTGATACCCCTTCTCTGCTTTAATAAATCCAAAGCGTCATGACTGGAAGTGGAATCTAAATTTATACAAGTGTAAAACCAAGTGACATATAAATGTATACAAGTGTAATAAATCTGTAAAAGAGGGAGAGATCATGAAATGTAAGGCTAGTGCCTATTATTACTCTTTACCATGGGATAAACCAATTGCAGGGTATGTTCGTGGATGTACCTCTTCGCTTTTCTACATTCTTCAGCAGAATTAGCATGGCTATTATTATCCTCAGCTCACTATCCCTCATTCGATAGTGGCTATGAAGAGATCTTGGTTCATAGATATTCCTCCAACCAAAAAATATATTTAGCGTGCTAGGCATCACAGTACCCGAACTTCTACAAGTCGTCTCTGCAGAGAAATTCTAATATTAGTGAGAAGGAAGAACCAATGGATATCATTGTTGTGGCCATAGTTGGTTCACCGCAAGTAACCACGCAAATTTATATTACCTCAAAGCAACTGCTCTCTAAATTGAAGGACATGAACTTAACGGTTGGAGACTTCCATACAAAAACCTCTTCAGCGGAATTAGCACCGAACAAGCGGAAAGGGAAAATAAATTTGAATAGGTCGATTCAGATTTTAGAGTAGGCACCAAATAAAATTTCCATGTGTTTTCCCTTAACGTCGTAAGACCGACGTTTTGGCTCCTAAAATTCGCAAGACCGACACTTGGCCCTAAATGATGCAAGACCGACGGTATCCCTAAACGTCGCAAGACCGACGTATGTCTCCTAAACATCAGTATTCTTATGGTTTCGCCCTTAATGTCACAAGACCGACGATATCCCTAAACGTTGCAAGACCAACGGATGTCTCCTATACATCGCAAGACCAACGTATGTCTCCTAAACATCGGTATTCCAACGGTTTGTCTTGAAACTTTAGTATTCCGACGATTGTCCTAAATTTCGTTGTTATGAAGATACTCCAAAAATGTCACTAGAGCGATGCTTGTTGGCGAGATTTTAAAAAATGAGAAAAATTGGGGAAATTTCAAACAATACGTCAAAAGTGTCGGAACTGAAGTATCAGAATTTTGACCATATGTACTAGTGACTGTACAATCAACATTGTCTTAACTATCATTGACACTTCACTATCACTGTATGTCACTGTGCTGAATCTAATACATCATCCCATCATAGATTATAGACAAATAGAAGGTAATTACAGTCACCTTCCTGATTCATTGTCTTGCCAATGTTTTTCCGCTACTTTCAACCAATTGTCAATTTCAAGGATTCATTGCACCAACTTGCAATATATATATAAGGTCAGATAATTAAGATTTTTCCCATATTCAATGGTGATGAAATTTTTGCACATATTCAAAACATCTTCAAATATTGAATGTTATTACTCTTCAAATCCTGGACTTCAGATTAGGTTTGAAACTCTTTAAGGTATCTCAAAATTTCTTCTCCATTGTGTGTCACAAAAAAAACACTATCAGATCATTGTCTTATATAAGACTACCATTATTGCTATGTCACATATCTACTCAAGCCTACAAGGTATCTTGGTGTGAGGGATTCTGACATCAACATATGTAGTTGTCAAGTATAGTCTTTGTTGCTTATTAAGGTCAAGACTACCATCAATCCAAAACCTTGCAAGGCCTTTTATATGCTACTTCTGTCTAATATAGATAAAAGGCTTGTAGCATGAGAACTATGAAAAGTAGTCCTATGTCTATTCATAATGCTGCATACGAAGGAAGCCTTTGAAAAAATTATTATATTCCCAATAATGATGTTATATTGAAGCCAACTTAAGCACAAAATTCTGCTTGAATACCTTGCATATTGCAGAGTTTTAATGTTTCAAAAAATGTAATACGTATGAATAGACCTTGAAATATTTAGATTCAAACTCCATAATTCTGAATCAATTGTTTAAATTATTCATCTTTATAATGGTTTTGGGCCGTAGATGACTGAAATGATGACCAAAAAAGTGCAAAAGAATCGCGATCTAAAAGGGGTTGCAGACATATCAGTAAAACAGTTATCCGCAAATATGAAATAGGTAATATGCCCTTGCCCTATAACCAGAGATGACTGAAATGCTTCAAGGAGTTGTAAAAAATATTTTGGGGAATGTTCAAACAGTCCGCAAGAGAAAAGGATCATTGGTGTAAGTTTTAAATACAAGCCAATCCAAAAGGAACTTTAAGACTTTCACGTCTTAACAACTCATCCTTGCTAATTGATTTGTAGCCCCAAGAGGATGAAAATAGCTCCTCACTTCATAAGATAGAAAATATGCTGAAATTCAAGGATTAGAGTGATATTCCACAAAGACGAGGTCTTATGCTACAATTCTGGAAACATCATCAACTGTTCATGCAATTTCTTTTAAAGCCAAACTGTTAGTGAAATTTGATACCAAAAAACCTTTCATGATTAGTAATAAAGTCCTAATGAGGGCTGAAATTATATAAAGAAAATTTTTTCAAACAAGCCTGAATGGATCGTTAACAACCCTTACTATTCATCGATTTATATTAATCACAGAGATAAGGGTGTTGCTCAGAAATTATGCTGCAGGGAGTTATTTGAATTTGCATGGACGAGCCTTTTATATCACTCTTGCTAGTTTCTATAGCCCTAGTTCTTATGCACTGTTCAGCAATGAACATATTGGCCGCAGAGGAAATCATTGTATAAAAGACAATACCCTTAAGGGGACAAAAGTCTACTCCTCGGAATTATGAAACCAAACCAGATACTAAGAAATACACAGGAAATGGATGCAGAGATAAATAAGTTGCTTCAAATATATTAAAGAGGTTGTTAATGCTCGAAACTTACACAGATCAAGACCCTTCTTTCCGTAGATGGAAGAAGAAATTACTAGACGTGCAGAGAGAGACAAAATTGTTTCCATGTTGTTGACTAATAGCTTTCCCTCAGGCCTGATAGATTTCTCTCTGAATTGGGCTTGCCCTCACCTATGCTTCGATACCATGTTAATTTAAACATGTTATTTTCATAGTATAGTTAGATCCATATGAGCCTAATTATATATCCATAATTGAACGAAGGAAGTGAAGTCAACTAGGGTTATCAAATGAACCAGGCAGATGTCCCTGGAAATGCAGACTAACTCATAACTCTGCTTACGAAGAAGGGGCAAGGAAGGGTAAGTCGACTTCTGAATTTCGAGAAAGGCCTCAACTCCTACAAGTGATGAAGAACCCCAGTCAAACTTGTTGATGTTCTACCCTAGTATCACTTCGATGCTCTAATTTTGTTACGAACCCATGTTTTCATTGTTGTTTGAAAGATCTTATGACATTTACATCATTGCAGTTTATCCATTTTCGCTTTCACTCGTTGGAAAACAAAAAGGGATTGATTTGCAGTAAATGAAACCAACCACTACAATTATAATTTCCCTCATAATGGTGTTGGTGACCGAAAGTGTTTAATTCGTAAGAAATAAAACCAAATACTAGCATTACGGTTTAACTAGCAGTGGTGCCGATGACTGGATATGTCTTTACTATGGAAAATGAAACCAGCTGCTACAATGGACAAAGATAAATTTGAACACTGAAAAGGGAAGGTTGGCTTGGACAAAGATGAATTTGAAGACTGAAAAAAGAAGGTTGGCTTGGACAAAGATGAAGTTGAACACTGAAAATAGAAGGTTGGCTTGGGAGATCAAACCTATTGCTTACAAATTTTATATAATCACGGTCTATCCATTTAAATTTCGCTCACAGCAGTGCTCATGACCCTAGAATTGAACTCAATACCAATAACATGGTGGATATAGGTTTTAAACAAGAATGCAAGGCTAGGGAATTGGGAAATATTCGCATGTCATTGGTAGGAATTCAACTTATACGGAATTGTAGTGAGGCACTAGAATTGCAAGATCCCACTTAAAACTAGTTAAAGGTGGGAAATGAAACAAACCACTAAAATTGGTGAAAACTAATTTTAACATCAAAAAAAGAAAATGGTGAGCATATCCTTAATCCTCCATTGCATTTTGAAAGAAAGCTAAATTCCTTGATAACTAATTAGAGGCAGTATGTCAATGGTTACAGTGATGGATAATAAATCAAGTATCCAATTCGTAGTGCGAAAGTATTAACAAGTGAAGGTTAAGAAATTACATGTTTTCAAAAGAAGGCCATATTTTAGACATGAATTATTGGGGAGTGCAAGGAAGTTGGTAGTCCTCTATAATTAGAGCCGCTTCTTCCAGTGGGGCTTTTCCCAAGCACTTTTCATCTCCTCTGCCATCCCACTCCTCGACATACTTGGCCAAAAAATCCTTCAGAACTTCATCCACAACGTTTTCTGTTTCAAGCAGCGTGCTTACAATAAATTCGGGGGTCAAGGTGTTAAAAAAAGAAAAAAACTGTGTACTAAATATTTAGTATAAACAAAAATCTTTAGTAACTTTACATAATCAAATATCAATCGACTTCTACCCTAAGTTCCTGTCAAAACAGATTCACAGAGCTGCGACTTCTTGCAAGAATGAAATTAAGCTCTTCAGAACATTACACACGCTATATTCTTGAATTTTCAATGATAAATAAATAAATCCTATGAATTCCTCAACTTTGACAGTGAAATTGCACCAAAAATTACACAATTTTCTATGATCAAGAAGTAAAGCCTAAGAATTCTTCAATTTTGATAGTGGAATTGCACCAAAACTTACACAGAGTCCTTCGAATTTGATGGTGAAATTTGTGGCAAATACTAATGTGAATAGTTGTGTGCCTATAAAATCATCTTTACTCTGTGTTTCCTGTTGTTCTAGCAAAGAGGAACTTAATCCTTTAGGTCCGTAGCGATACTCACTCCGCCTTACGCTTAGCCCTTTGTACTCTTCATCTTTTCATTCTTCAACTATGGTGTAGTTGCCTTTGGAGAAGTTCACATGGAAGCAATATTTCATGGAGTTGCTAATGGTGAAATTTCTTAAGGAATAACGTTGGTCTTTTCACAGTGTGCTAAAAAAATTATATATAATAGCAGATCAGCTTTTCAAATAAGCCTTTGTCTTTCAAGAAGTTCAAAGAATTGAATAAAATAGGAGATCGACTGTTTTCATTCTGTGTTAAAAGAATTAAATATAGAAGATCAGCTTTCCAAAGAACCTTCAATTATGGTGTAGTTTCCTTTTCATTATTTCATAGAGTTTCTTATGGAGAAATTTCCTTTTCGAGCTTGAATTGCCGGGGTTTCATCAAAGATGCATTGTAGAGTGCGTAATTTGACTGAATCTTGATGCTAGCCTCAGAAAATTAGACATGAAGGTCAAGTGTGCTTATCATGACGATGAGGAGATTGACTTGTAGACAAATTATTTTGTTTGTGATTCAGGTGACTTGTAGAGAAATGACGAAATCAACCACGGATATCCAATCTTGGTGAGCTTCAAAGCGGAACATTCCGTGTAGATCGCCGAAATTAAAATATAAATAGCTGAACTTAATATGGTCAGAATATGGCTTAGCGCCTCCAATGTAAGGGTGGTTTGATAGAAAATTCAAAGAATAAAGTGACCCAGACATGGAATGATGTAGAAAACGGAGAATCGAAGAAGAATATGCACCAAAGCTACATGTTATGGAAGTTTTTTTAATATATTTCAGGAATTTCATTCATATTCATTTTTGTTACTAATTTTCAGACAGAACCCTATTAGTCATTTTAGCTCCATGTCTAAAGAAGTAATGCTTGAAACATTTGCACCATACCCATGTTCAAGAATATTGTCGCTAGCGATATCTGAACTAAGTATCAAAAAATGGAAAACAATTTGAATGTAAAATTTAAATTCATTTCTTACTTGTAAGATCCTTCGGCATTTCAGTGCAAAATGGAAACATTCTTTGACAGCTACTGATATTTGAGGGTTGCAATAAATTCAACTGCAAACTTGGAGAAAGTGTCTACACATCAATGCAAACTCATTAAAACTCCACTCCAGCAGAAATAAAAAAATAAGTGTCCAAAATATTCATGTTGAAACATTTTACAGGGTCCACTATTTCTATGATGAAAAGGGTACTCTTCGAACAAACCCTACCATTTTACAGGTTCCACTATTTCTATGATGAAAAGCATACTCTCCGAACAAACCTCGCCATTCTCTCGAGCCAGAAACTCTGACATAGATTTCATTTTTACTTTCGCACTATTAAGGGTTTCAGAATGCAAAATTTCTGAAACAGCTTTGGAAATGTCAAACGATGACCATGAAGGAGGATTCAAGGGAAATTCCACCACGATCTCTAGATTTGAGCAGAGTGATGGTGAATCAGGTGTTTCGTTCTCCAGATGGGTATTCTCATCCGATAGCTTCTTTGTGCTTTCTGCGGGAGAAGAAGGGCACCTGTTCGTGAGGAGTTCAGTGCCATTTCAGTGGGTTCTCTTCTTTCTTTGGCTGAGAGTCAGAAAATCTGCCTTTCTCTTGTATCCGCCATTATTGAGCCTTTACAAGCGATTTGGCAGTGGTTTTTCCCATTTCCCATAGTAGCTTGTGAGACCCGCTATGGGTAAGCCTGGTGAGTTTTTCCATTGGCGGTAGAAGGCTACGAGCGATTGAATGAATGAAGAGGGTAATTGTGTGAAGGAGACTACAGATATTGGAGGGGTGGAAGACTTTTGGAGGAAAGTTGGCGCCAATTACAATTCAAAAAATTCAATTCTTCTCCACCAAAGTTCAAATCATCCAGACTCCCACCAACTCCTTTTATAAATGACAATTGCAAAACCGCTCACTTCCCGCTATTTATTTAAAATGAAATTAATGCAGCCATCACAAAGTGGTGTCTCCTAATGATATGATTTGCTTTTAAAGTAGCCAAACATGTCTTTATAGAGTGGAAGAAAGTGAGAAATGTTATATATTGTAAATTCTATATCAATACACAAGAAACAAAGCATTTAATATTACATAGCCATGATATATATTATTTAATTTGAAGTTAAATAGTATATAAAATATTTATTGTTTTCTTCCAAAGTACATGTTGGTTTCTATCATTTTTTCTTTTTTTTCTTTTTTTCAAACATTTTTTATTAGAAAAACTATAACGTATATTTTTTAAACCATTTATTTTGTAAATATAATTAAGATTACTAATATTTAATAATCAATATGGGTATTATGCCTCACTTTATCATGATGTAAATACTTTTTCAAATGTATGTATTGCTGAAATTGAAGGGAGAAATCTATATGAATCTCAACATCTAGGAGAGAAATTTCATTGAGGAAAAGTTGTGAGGGGATTTGGAAAAAATTCTATTTAACTAAATTAATTAATCAAGAGACAAGCTTGAGGAATAAAGAAGGGGGAATATAAGAACTTTTGGGAAAAAATAGAGAGAAAGTGAAGATTAAAGGATAATGCAAAGGGAACAAGAGGAGAGCCTTGGAGAATTGTTTACCATAGAAGCATTGTAACCTGTGAATTGGGTGCACAAAACCTTTCCACACTTGAGTGTAAGGAAGTGATGTAAAATGGAAGGCAATATGAATCCACTTGAGTTAGGGGCACTTGGTGTGGAGGTAAACACTAAAGTGAATGGGGATTGGCAATCAATGAGGGGTTTCACCAAGTTCGGGGACCTAAAATAATTATGAAAATTTGTCTGAATAAAGAACATAAGGCATAATTGGAGAAGGGAAGAACTAAAGGTATGGCTCCTTTTTTTGTTATGCAGGTTTTACATAGCCCTATTTTTTGTGTTGCGAGGCCCTGACTTAGCATTGAAGTGTAATTATTTAACCTTATCGAAGGAGAGTGGCCTCAACCATGAGTAGTTTAATAAACCCTCCTACTCCCTTGGGTTATTCTTGGGTAGTGGAAGGTGTTACTTTAAAATTAATTGAATCTCCAAGGTCAATTATGAAAATGGGGTCACAAAAATCATATTTTCCCAAACTCCTTGAAACTCAAAACCAATGCCACCATCTTGTTCGATTAAACCAAATGTGGTGTAATCGTCTGTAATGGTGGTCGATTATACGAGGAGAGGATTTGACGAGGAGGAACTAGATTTTTAATGTGATATGTAAAAAACAAGTACCGAACCTAACCATTTCACACTCACCAATGTTTTTTCCGCATCTGCTAATTTGGTAAATTTGTAACATGGAAAAGGAGTTTTGTTTTGCGATCACCTCCCACGAGGATTCACCAACACCTTATCCAATTACGCTAGATTAAAAAGTCTCAGGCTCTTGGTAGCGAAAAGGAACATAATGCATGCACCCTCAATCTCTTCTACATACTTGTAGCTCTCCTCCCAAACCAAAGCCACTAGTGTTGTGTGTTCACATTGCCCTGAATCTTTTGCAAACATCCTGAGGTAAGGAACTATTGCACCAAGGTATGGTTCCATTATGTGTCATATCCACTGAAGGAGAACATGTTCGAAACAATAGGTAAATTCTCACAACTATCCCTTTGTGGGATGTTGAGAACTCCAAAATGCCACATGCTCATTAATGAAATCTATAAATTGAGAAATTTCGTACAAGACTTTAAGTCATACTAAACTTGAACCAAAAGGCTTAGGATCTGGGTAGCGTAAAGGAACATCTACAATATGATTTGTGCTATTCTGGTCTAGATAATTTTGCATGGATATCTTATGGAGTTGAAATGAATATTCTAGGTTCCATAGAACATCTCCCATGGAAGGCCTGTTGAAGCCCATATCTTCCAAGAAATTTTCGGTAGTCTCCCTAAACATTTTCAGAAAACCAGGGTTGATGGTCCCAACAAGGTGAGGGTCAATGATTTTTTCAAGCTTGCCCTTTTTCTGCCAGTGCGTTTCCCTTGCACACAAGAACTCCAGTAACACTATTCTAAGAGAATACACATTAGATTTATCTGTCAATTGCTGCCTTTTGAAGTATTTAAGATCAAGGTACCCAAGGGCCAAAACTTATACCTTTGCATCCAGTCTTTGAATGTCCAATGTTTGCCACATTTTCCCGTGAGCCTGTTATTTAGATAACGATAGAGGATTCATAACAAGGGAATTAGATTACATTGACCATATATTGGAGCTTCATTGGTATCTTTCTAGTCAAACAGTTTTCCAACAAGTTGAGGGAATATAATTTGGTGCAGTTGAAAATGAAATGAAAGATAAATTGTTTTGTCAAGGCTAAATCCCACGATGCTAAGCTTGAAAACCCTCTCATTATCGCAGGTCACAGCTTCGAGCTCCAAGATGGTGATGTTGCAAGGGTTTTGACCTTGTCTCCAATTCACAGTCACACCTTCAAGCTCTAATATGGTGACATTGTAGGGGTTTTTATCTTATCTCTGGTCCACTAGGTGAGCTTGGGTACATAAGGCTGGCACCATGTTGGGTTAAGGGGCATTATGAGTATTTGACGAATAAATCTGGATAGAGAAATGGAATTCTTGAGACATTGGCTATCATACATATTTGGTTTCCTCTATAAATGTACCAAATTCATCATTCCTCCAAAAGGAAACTTCTTCCCATTTGGCAGTGGGAGGTGTCTCTGTGCTTCCCTGTGGTGGTGGGAGACGACATTTGGCTCCTTCACTGGTGGTGTTTGTTTTCTATAGTGGGGGATCTGATCTCTGGACTCTGCACATGACGGGGTTCCTTGAAATTAGCGAATTATGGAGCTCCCGATGTGGTGTGGGTGTTATCCCTCCCTTGTCATCCATGGCCCTATGGGGTTGGCAGACTCACAAAATTATCATGGTGGCTCCACACCAAGGTGGAAAGAATGTGGGGGCATGCGCGACTCGCTAGTGTGGGTGTGCATGGGGGCCGTGGAGGAGGTAAGCGCGGGGATAGCTGAGGTGGGGGTTTAAGGGTTCAAAAGCAGAGTTGTCGGGGTAGAGGAGGCTATGGTGGCAAGGGGAATCACGAGTTTGATTTATTTGAGGTAAATGAGGGGCAAGTTATCCAACATTGCTGCCTATAGAACTTTCATGCACTTATCCACAACATGATGGAAAGAGTGGACACAACTGAGGGATTTTTTCATGAGGAGCATGTAGAGCAGATAGAAACATTGGACTGAATGCACTATTTATAGTGCCAAGTCTCTCTGACTGGTATTGGTTTGGTGAGGCCAAAATCAACTCACTGAAAAAGTAGAAAAGTTGGAGACTTGGTTGGCGCAGTTTGAAGGGCGTGGTCAGTGTGACTTATGTCCTGATCCACCGCATCTAGGAACAACCCCTGACAACCCTGCATCCATCACATTGGATGAATATTATGCTATTTGGTTTTCTTTATGTTCTATATGTGTTTTGGTGCCTCTGGCCCAACCATTTATGGACAATGTTCCTAGCCCCTCTTTTGTATTTTTTTGCATCTGGTGCAAATTTTTGTCAACAAACCAAGTCAAGGTGAGACTACCTGTTTTGTAATTGGCTATATGTAATCCTTTTTTCCTACATGAATATAACATTGACTTACAAAAAAAAAAGGTTCATGCATCATTAAAAAATTAATTAAGTTTCATACTTAAATTAATAAATTTTCATACCTATATTTGAGAACTCTATGAACATCATGAAATGGTTCAATGGAACAAAAAGATGCCAAAATTTCATTTTATCTACTTTTCTTGATGAGGTAAATATTGTAAAAGCCTATTTTAACCAGATATCTTCTTGTCATATTTACAGGGAACGAAATAGTGAAGCATACTTCCTATCTAAGGAGGGCACTCGTCAAGATATGGGGCACTGGGTCATTGTAGCGGTTGAAGGAGGTCAGATCCGAGGGATCGAACAACCTCCTTTTTCCTGCTAATTTCCAGCCGCTCTTACATCCTGCACCTAATGTTTCTGATCATAATGTACTTTTTATTTTTGTAGATTCCTCTTTGATACTATATGAATATGTCTATACTTTTTGTCTATGTTTCGGATTGTTTTCCTCATTAGGAGATCCGGGAGACTGATCTTTTCTTTTCTTAAAACATTATGCCTTTGAAAACTTTCAAAATTGGAATGGTGTCTACTACCCAAATTTTCGTCCTTTTGATGATTTCAAATAGATACAGTCTGCTTTCATCCCTGTTTCAGGATCTTCCACAATAAAGTGGAAGCGTGGGGGCTAAACGGAGACGTCATTTAAAATGTTTGTTTTTTTGACAAAGCTGAGAGGATTGATAGATACATCTCCTCATCAATTGCAACTCCATTTTTTCCTTTGTTTCAAAAGAAAGGAAAAATGCAGTTGTTTGAATTCTTATGCATATACTATATATGTAACCTTCTACTTAATCAATAGATGGGTTCGATTGTTTCTTTGGAAAAATAAATAAATTTTCATACCTATTTACTAAATAGGTCTATACATATATATTTTAGGTTTATCTATTTAGTATTTATCAAATGTAAATATGATGATTTAATACTAGATTTAAATGAAATCACATGTTTAACATAAGAAATGTTATATTTATCTATTTATTGAATGTAAATATGAAGATTTAACCTTAGATTTAAAACAACTCACACTTTTAACATAAATCAATGAAGTTTAAAAATTAAACTTTATGGCCAAATATTAAATATAAATATAAATATTAATTTGGCTATCTAATTAATATTACCGTTACTAAAATTATAATGAAGGCATTAGTGTAAATTTGATAGTTGATACATGCAATTATGTTAATTGTAGATGAATCTGTCTGCACTGTTAAACTTTAGAGACAAAAGGGTTTTCATAATTTTAACACTGTAGATTCAGAGACCTCTTTGTCTCTAAATTTTAACACTGCAAATGGATTCAGAGACACCTATAGTGAAATGTAACACTTCGGTACCAAAAGTGAAATTTTCCATATATGGAGTGACACAATTAAAAATTACTGACATAAATGACTAATTCATATACTTGTTGTACTTTTTATTTGGGCGCCATATTTTTATTCTTGAACTATAATAGTCATTTACATTAATCATTATTAATTTTGTCACTTATTGTCTAGTCATATATTTTAATCCTAGACTAAATTAGTCATTTAAGTTAGTCGCTTTTACTTTAGTCACTTATTATCTAGTCATATATTTTATCCTTAGACTAAATTAGTCATTTAAGTTAGTCACTTTTAGTTTAGTCACTTATTATCTAGTCGTATATTTTATTCCAAGACTAAATTAGTCATTTAAGTTAGTCATTTTTAGTTCGGTCACTTAAAATTGCTCAAATTTAGTAGTAATTCACTTGAAATTATTGCAGTGACTAACATTTTTAGTCACCTAGTCATTAATTTCATCATTTTTTACTAGTGATTTGATCCCTCTCGGGGCTTGATAGATACGTAGTTAAGATGGATCTAGGCTGGTTTCAGTCGTCTGTGACCAAGGAAAATCTATCGATAATATGAGGAACACATGATTAATTATATCAATAATATGTTGATAGAAAATCTATCGATAATATGAGGAACATATGATTAATTATATCAATAATATGTAAATACATCTTATATTAATATAACCATTTTAAATAGGCTAAATACGTTTGATATTTATTGAGTCACTTTAATTTTAATTTTTCTTAGTTACCTTTGAGTTTGTCGAGTTGATAAATATTATAAAATAACTTTAATGATGAAATGGATTTTTTGAATGCAAAGTGACAATTTAATAATATTGAATGGTATAAAATGTGAACAATAATAATGTAGTCAATCACAAATAGCCCTCATTGTGATCAATCTCAAACTATTTTCTTTTACTATTCTTATTGTCACCCTTGTTAGTTTTGTCATCCTTCCATATCGATTATATGAAAAAGATAGTAGAAATCATAAATCATAAATCATTTAAATATTTATCTCGAGTTGTTGTTGTAAACATCATACCTTGTCTCTCTCGCTCTCCAATATTATTAGGTTTAATTACTATAACAAAAAAATCATTCTACATTGTCAATACTTTTTTGTGCTTACACTGAAATCAATGCACACTATTAATCCAATGACTTTAAAATTAACATACCATCATACATCCAATTACATCAAATCAGAAATCAACATTACACTAAAATCAATGCATCTAATGCAAGAAATCAAATAAGATTGGAAAACAACATCTATGCAGAAATCAATGCATCTAATGTAAATAATAAAATAGGATTAGAAATCAACATCTACACTAAAATCAATACATCTAGTGCAAGTAAGAAAAAAGGATTAGAAGCCAACATATACATTAAAATCAATGCATCTAGTGCAAGCAATCAAATAGGATTATAAATCACCATCTACAGTGAAATAAATGCATTTAGTGCAAGGAATCAAATAGGATTACAAATAATTTATATTGAAATCAGTGCATATAGTGTAAGCAATCAAATATAATTATAAATCAACATCTACATTGAAATTAATCCATCTAGTGCAAGAAATCAAATAGGATTAGAAATCACCATCTACACTGAAATCAATCCATTTAGTGCAAGAAATCAAATAGAATTAGAAACCATTTACATTGAAATAAATGCATCTAGTGCAAGTAATCAAATATCATTAGAAATAAAAATCTACACTAAAATCAATGCATCTAGTGTAAGCAATCAAATAGGATTAGAAATCACCATCCATACTGAAATAAATGCATCTATTGTAAGAAATATTATTACCTCTCTCCCCCCTCCACACACACACACACACACACACACACATATATATGTCCCTCGATATCTTCTTATTTGTATCTTTATCTCACCCCTACAAGCACACACACTCTCTCACTCCATATTTATCAATCTCTTTGTCCCTCCCTCCTTGTCTACATCTATCTCTTCTTTCTCTTGTCCTTCCATATATATCTCTATATCCTTTTTAATCTCTATATCAACCCCAAAACATATATTCTCTTACTCCAATCTATCTATCTATCACTGCCTCCTCCTCTCCCTCCCTCTCTCTCTCATTCCCTTCCCTCCCTCTCCCCCAATTCTATCTCTCTTCCCTCATGCTATCCTCTCTCGATTTCCCTCCATATTCCTTATCACTCCTTGTCTCCCTCTCTATCTCCAACTTTCACTATCTGTGTATTTATTCTTACCTCCCTCTCTCTCCCCCTCCATCTCCATCTCTCTTTCCCTACCTTTCTCTCTCTCTCTCTCTCTCTCTCTCTCTCTCTTGTCACCTTCTAAATTTGTCACTATATGCGCCTCTCTCTCCTTCTCTCCCTCATTCTATCCATCTCTCCTTCTTTGTCTCTTTAGCTCACCCCCAAACATACACAATCTCTCTCCATGTCTCCCTTATCACTCCCTCTCTCTCACCACTTGTCACTCTTTATGTCTTCCTTCTTCCCTCCCTCTCTTCCCATCCATCTCCATCTCTCTATCCATCCCTCGCTTCTCCTCCAACTACATCTCTCTATCCCTCCCTCTCTCCCCATCTAGCTTCATCTCTCTATCCTTCCCTCTCTCCTCTTCCAACTCCATATCTTTATCCCTCCCTCTCTCCTCCTCTCTCTCAAGTCCCCTCTCTTTTCCTCCCTCTCTTTCCATTTCTCTCCTACCTCCCTCTCTCTTCCCCCATCACTCACTCACTTTCTCTCTCTCTCTCTTTCCCCTACAATTCTCTATATTCCCCCATCAATCTCGTCGTATCTCTCATCCTTCCTCTCTCTCCCTTTATCGCCTGCTTCCCTCTATCTTCACCTCTCTCTCAAGTCCCCTCTATTTTCATTCCTCTCTCTGCAATTCTCTCCTACCTCCCACTCTCTTCCCCCATCTCTCTCTCTCTCTCTCTCCCCCCTACAATCCTCTATATTCCCCCATCACTCTCTTCCTTTCTCTCCCTTTATTGCCTACCTCCCCCTATCTTCACCTCTCTCTCTCTCTCTCTCTCTCTCTCTCTCTCTCTACCCTTAAATCATCTCTCTGTTCCCATCACTCTGTCTATCTCTCCAACTATGTTACTATATCCCTCTCTTTCGTATTTTCTCTCCTTCTCTCCCTCTCCAACTTTGTCTCTCTTTCCCTCCCTCTCTCCTCCTCTCATCCTTCTTCTCTCTCTCTCTCTCTCTCTCTCTCTCTCTCTCTACCCTTCAATCCTTTCTCCTTATCCCTCCCTCTCCCTTTATGTCTCTCTCTACCCTCCAATCCTTTCTCCTTCTCCCTCTCTCTCCCACATCCATATTTATGTCTCCCTCTCCCTCTCTTACCCTTCTCTAGCTCTCTCACTCCTCTCCCTCTCTCTCTCTCTTCATTACTCCTCTCCCCTCTCCTTCGGTTTATCCCCATCTCTCCCTTGTCACTCCCTCTATTTCTCCACCTGTATCATATGCCTTTATTCTTTTCTCCCATATATATATAGAGTTTATATATATATATATAATTTTATATTGTATTAATGTAAAGTTATTAAATTTAATAAATTTTAATATTAATGTTAGGGCTAATAATGTTTTTTTTTGCATGGTATTATTATTAATTTGGTCCATAGGGTTCAAATATAATTAGATGTTGATTTCTACTCCTATTTGATATATTTTTATTATTTACTTTACTTTTTTCTACCTCTTTTATAAATATGGTATTTGGCCCATGGTATTGATAATAATTTGTTCCATGGCCCATAGGGTTCACCTAAATAAAACTTTTTTTTTGAGTTTTTGTAAATATAAAAAGGTTTGTGGAGTAAATATAAAAATAGGTTTTATTTATTTGTCATACATCTAGTTTATTTATATTTTTATTTATTTATCATACCTATATATAAAAAGAGGTTTTATTTATTTACCATACCTCTGTTTTATTTATATTTTTATTTATTTACCATATCTCTTTTTTGAGGGCTTGTAAAACTCTTCAAATTTTAAATTTATATTGTTTAAATTCATTTGTAATTGTATATTTATATGGTTATGTATGTTATTTTTAAAGCCTACATTATGTATATTTTATGTAAAATGCCTCGAGAAGGACAATAAAATAAAATGTTTTAAATAAAATTTATTTTGAATTTTAAACTTAATATAATTTAATTATATTAAGATTAACGGTTTTCTTGAGTTGAATTATAATGATTTTTTTAGATTTATTATATAAATAATTTTATTAATCATATTGAAGATGAAGCGTTCAAAATTTCTACGTTGAAACTATATAGAATAAATCCAGAAAAAAAAAAAATTTTAAATAGTACGTGGTGTATAAATTGTTAGAGTCATTTATTCAAAACTTACCATTTATTACATATGAATTGCCATATCTTAAATCTTGAAATGACTGTGAATTAAACACTATCAAAAGCAAAATTAAACACTCCTAGCATCAGATTTTTTAAAAATCACCAGATTCAAATCTCCCGGCCAATTAACTCCGTCCGTAGACAATTTTTTTGTTCTTCAGCCACTCATACGGAGGAGAAGAGAATTTACTGAGCATCGCAGAGGTTGGGCTATAATCCGGAAGGACGCTTAGCAAACGGAAAATACATGCCTCAGTATTTTAGTAAAATGTTTATGCTTGCCCGTATATCTCTCAAATTCATTAATGCGATCCCTCAGAGTTGGTATAACGTCATTTGATCAACCAATCATCTCAAATATAGGATATGTTTGCAGGCGAAGCGTAGCTATCAGAATGAATTGCAACAAATTACTTTATCTGGAATTAAAATTCTTAAACTGATTTCTGCTCTACAATATTTGTAGAGCTGTATTTAATTCTATTATAGAATCTGATTATGAGAAAAATATAATCACAGCTTTATGTTTGCGGTTGTGCCGTCCCTAGCCCGAGCAGACATTCATATTAAGCTCAAGCTGAGACTGGTAGGAGATGAAAACCTACTTCTTTTTTATAAGGGATGGAATATTATTCTAGGCATCAAGTTGTATTTAACGTCGCCAAAACAATACGAAGCATATGGGTTTAAGGCATATGGTATTAGTATTGGTTCTTATTTCGAAATATAAATTGATATTGTTTCCTATTATAAATATATTTCATTTTAATTTTTATAAATTTTATATAAATTTATATAAATTTTGTTCTAAGTAATTAACATATATTTCTTTTTATAAAATATTCAAAAATATAATAAAAATAAAATTTAAACTTGTCTCATGAAACCCCGATTCTTTATGTCATCAGCTTTGCCTTTACAACCATCTATGTCAATTATACAACTATACATGTCAAATTTACAACTCTACATGTCAATTATATGAACTTCCATGCATGTATTACAATGACTATCTCGGGGTAAAGGGTTTTGTTAATTTCGTCAAATTGGATCGAGACCACGTTTTGATTTCCAGTAGATGTCAAGGTTATTTGGATAGGTTCACGGGTAACTTGTTAAATATGCTCGGTTTTGGGTTTCTATCTGTTGACGACGTCGACTATATAACCATGCATAGGATTTTTTTATGTTTTTCTCGAATTCACGAGTTCTCTCGACCAGTCCTCTGGTTTTAGTAGTTGTATGGGCTCTGTGTTGTTGACTGTTGCGGGTGTTAATACATGGTTCCTGCATGATAAATCCTTGATCTCGGTCCACATTAAGGAATGTAATTACTATAAAAATCTGAATAGAGAGGCATGTTCGTAATGCCGTGTCTTGTGGCCTACTCGGTATGAGCAATGCATGACTCTCTACTATCAGTCTTTGACGGTGTCGCTGGCTGTGAGGAGGAGTGCTTACAGACATACGGGAATGTGGACAAAAGAGTAGGAGAATAGTAATATGGTTGAGGTGGTGAGATGGAAACATCTGACCCTTAATAGACAGGACACTATTTTATTTAGTCTGACTAAAAAAAATGATGTTGCTATGTCTCCATGTTTCACCCTTAGGTCTTTGCATGTCAGGGGAGAACCCCGGTGTGGATTTGAGTGAAGGTACAACTGCTGGGAGACCGACAACAAACGAAAATAGTGAAAGCGAGGGAAGGAAAAAGAAATGCTGGAAAAATAGAAGGCAAGGACAAAGGTAAGGAAAAGGTGGGACCCAGTAAATGGGGAAGAAAACCTGGTAAGAAAATCATGCAAAACCTATTCCATGCCTATGCAGTGGGGACACTGGTTAAGTAAAATCCTTGATTTTAGGATGGGAGCATGACCTCAAAACCAAATTTGAGGAAGGTATTCCAGACGAGGAAATGGATCTTATGCTCACTGATCCGAGGAATACAAGAGGAAGATTGTCCTTGTTTAGGCAGTCTATCCATCTCTATTGGAAAATGAAGTGTTTAATGGCAAAGGCCATTGTAGCATTTCAAGAGGTAGGAGTAGACCCAAAGGCAGCTTCAATATTGGTTGAAATGTGTAGAGATATTCAGGAAATTCACCTCCAGCAACATCACCAAAATGTACGTTTAGGTCAAATGGGACGTCAACTCTAAAGTATGAATCAAGTTGATATGCCTGGGTCAAGTGTCAAGGATCCAACACCTATTGAATCGTCATATGAGTAATTCCAGAGGTCTATTGTTTTTTGTTTAAATATGCAAAGGGTGGATATCATTTACTTTTTTTCTAAAGATATAGTAGATAATATACCTTATAAGGTATCTACAGACACGATTAAACTGTTCCAATTTTGGTTGGATTTTAACTCTTTCAGGTGGCCAACATACCTCGTTTCTTACGCACAGGTTGAAGCTACCAAGACTATAATATGTTAATATAACATATTATTTTGTTTATATGAATGAATAGATAGGTACTACAAAATTTACAAAAAAATATCATCGAAACATATGTGCAAATAGAGATAAATGTATGTGATTGGGTTAATTCTTGCGTTACACATGACATTCATGGGAATTTCTTTGAAGAAATAATATGTATACCTAAATATGAGGGACCCAAGTTGATTAGACATTTTCATTACAACTTTCGCATAACAAATAAACTACTTGATCTAACTTTCTTCAAAGTCCTTTATGCTTTTGTCTTATTTGTTGGTATTGCTTATAAAGATGAAAAAATTATTATTGTATACTTATCTTTTTATATAAATGTATAATTATACCATACAATGAGAACATTGTTTCTATTTTTATTGAATAATTTGTTTTATAGTGGTAATTTATGTTGTTAAAAAATTGTTCATTAAATTAACATTCAATATATAAATGTCGAAGTATAAATTTAAAATAGAGAAATTTAAATATATGGGTTTAACATTTAATATTAACTTTTTTTTAAATTTAAATTCACAATTTCAAAATCAAAATTAGTATTTTTGATATCTAAATTCATATTTCTAAAGTGTGATTGTCCATAACCAAATTCATAGTTTAGAAACATGAATATTTGTACTTTCATAATTTATTTTTTCACGTTGGAAACACCAATATTCACACTTTTGAAATTTAGTTTCCAACCTATAAAACCAAATTGTCATGAAATAATTATTAGAGGAGTAAATTGGATCATATATTTGTGGCATGTTAATATGTAAGAATCATACAATTTGACTTGAAAATATTTACGAAACCGAAAGTGGCTTAAGTCCCACGTATAACATGCTTCCTTAATTATTAAACTCTGGAGACATTATTAAACACACAAAAATATGTTCAACACTATATTAATAGACATAAAAGTACACATATATGTACATGAATGACTACCTTGATCACATAATCAACTACTTCTAACCACCTCTTAAATACTAGGAACAAATTATTCTTCAAGAAATGAGCTATACCTAATATACAAAAATAATATTATCAATTCACAAACATGATCAAACCTAAGAAAAGTAATAGCTACATATTCCAATACCCCACATTAAATGTCATAATATCCATCAGCTAAGGTCTAATCCATTATGAATTCATTATGAACGAAATAACCTCTTAATCAACAAATTATTTGTCTTTTCTAGCTTGTAATTTAGACATCATACCTCTATCACACAAACATTACCACATGACATCCATATAAAGAAACAAAAATCCCAAGGAATGCATGGGTAACCAACCGCTACAACCATTGGTTTACTAGGACATCCTTCATGTACATGGTGCATTCACTCATTCTTCCATCATGACTTCATACTTGTACCTTGAACTCCCTATATATCATCATTATTCTTCATCTTGGGTTTTATTTGGTTGGCCTACAATAACACTCTAATATTAAAACTATGGGTCTTTTTGGATGATCAACTATCACACATCAAGTGGTTTCTACTTACCACAAAAATACATCATATCAAATGGTTTCTAGCTTACCACAAAAATTCCTCTACAAAGTGGTTTTTTTAGTATAGTGAAATATTCAACATAACAAATTATGGGGTTATTCGTCACCATTGACTTACGTACATACAATTACAAACTCCACTCATGGAGATAGATTTTTTTTAGAACTAATACATCAAGTTAAACATGACACCATACACTTGCTTATAAATACAATGTGGGAATCACATTACAATATGATCCTTAGTCTATTGTTTTTCCAATGCTTACAAATTTACCTTGTTTTTCCTCCATCACTACTTCGCATCCATTTCTGGTACAATAATTCCACATGAACTTTTACTAGATTTTCTTCTATGCTGCATCAATGATCGTATCCATGTGTTCTTGTTGCAACCTTCTAATTCATACTTTCTCATGTTTTTTGTTTTAGTCTTCATTTGGATGCATCATATTTATTTTGGTTTTCTTCACTATGGGCTTCATCCTTAAACTTTACATTTCTTCCTTTTTTGTACCTACATACAATAAATTATTGCAGAACGTTCTGCTTTTTCCTACAAAAAATTGATCAGTAACGTATATATAAAAGTAATCCATTTATTGAGATACATGGGTACCATCCATTGTACTCGTCAATTGTCTAGGAATCCATTTTTTCCTACATGGTTCATCAACATGTTAAAATATCTCATCCATAACTTTCTCCCATTCTTCTCACATTATGAAATTACTCGGTCTCACTTTCACTTTCTATTCCTTTGAATCATTTTTATTATAATCAAACATCTATGTTCATTTTCATTTATAAGCCCTATGCCCAAAGCCCAATATGCATGTTATAGAATGAATACAAATAGTGAAAATTGTATATTTTTTGATTCAATTGCACCATAAGTTTCACTAAAAAATATGAGATAAATCCTACAATAGTTAGCATTCTTAGAGGATCTAAAACTCGGTTTCAAGCTCTCTTTTATTTTTCACATGCTTTAATAATGATACAATATTTTATTCATCAATATATCTTCAATATAAATAATTTTTTTTAAAGGAACAACTCGTAATTTATATTAATAAAAAGAAGGGGACAAGCCCCAAACATTACATTTTCTAAGGACTAATATAGCCAAAATTCCTTGAAGGTTTGGGTTAGAACACACATGAGCAACCCAAAACCTTGCAAGATGATCACTATTTGAAAACTAAATCCATTCCATCTAAAAACTTTCCAAAATACTCCAAGGATGAAAATAAATTTCCAATACATTTTTACTTGATATTTTTCTTTGGATGGACTTTCACCTTCCCTAGAAAGTCTTTCCTCTTTGTTTTTACTTGAATCCAATCCCCAATTCCAATAGGATTGAAAATAATGCCTGCATTTAGGGAAGCTCGGCTATTAGAATCAACCTTAGAATCTGGTAGAGGGAGGGATGCCTTTGGTTAGTCAGCCCACGAAGTTCCTTTCTGGTTGTGGATTTTTGGGGTTAGAAGTCCACTTGTTACTACAAACACAACATTTTTGATCTTTTGAAGGACTTTTCCATCTAGAAAGGTGAGAGAATTGTTGATTACCTTTTCCACAACTAGTGTTACTTCAATGTTAAGTGATTTTACAATAGATTTATAGGGAGTGTGAAACACCTCATTAGTATCATTATTTAACTCTGAGAAATATTTGTCTTGTTGTACACACCATGCATTGCAAGAGGCATTGACGATCGCCAGAGAGGAGGCGATTGTAGAGATGTCCTTAGCCGAGGTGAAAAATTCTTTTGCATTAGAGCTATTATTTAATTGGAATTATCTTGAATGGATTGACTCATTTTGAAATTTATCCTCTTTACAAGAGGTTGAGGGAGAGGGAGGATACTGCTCAGATAATGAGTTATGATAAAAGGAGGCCCCATCCCACCATCAAGGATTCCAATTGGCTTTCTTCACTGAGATATTCCTAGCTTTGGGTCAATATTTAATGGAGAGTATAGTTTCATAACAATCTCTACACAAAAATGAGATGTTTTCATAGTCCAGTTTCTGCATACATGATAATCCAGGACCTGTTAACTTGATTTAAACAAATAATACCATACTGAGATTCATTTTCACACATATGTGGAAATATGTTGGTTTTAGATAATATTTAGAATCTACACCTTGAGAGTGGAATTTCCCTAAAGTGTTACCAATGGTAGACAAAAAGGTAAGGTTCCACCAATGTAAAGGGAGTTTGGGTAGCCTTACCTAACCAACGTAGTAGAAATAGACACCGAGAGAGGGTCAAAAGAGGGAAAACAAGGCTGCATGGAGAGCCCTATGTGACCCCAAAACCATGGACCAAAGTTCAATATATGAGATCTGTCATCAGCTTTGTTGAAAACCATAATGAGAAATCCCTTGGCTAGTGGGTAGATGTTCACCTCGCCATAAATATGTGGCTTCCACTACTCAGGAATCCAAGAGTGGATTTCAACCAATATTAGCCATAATTCTAAGAACCTGTAGATTAAAATTTCTTTGGAGAATAAATTGGCCTCACTTAATGTCTTCACCACTCTTGAAATATCGATAAAACGAGCATCAAATACTAGAAACCTAGAGGAGAGGGTTCTAGAACAAGGAACTTTGAAGATTATCGAGCATACATGTAAGATGATCCCTCTGGGGGGTAACCAAAAGATGATTTTACTATTTCCCTGAAGGTAATAGAGGGTGTCAACACACTTTACCACCCCAAAGACGGCACAAAATCAAAACTCACCTCTAGAATAAATGAAACAGAGTAATTGCTAGAGGAAAGGGTTGAATGCGAAGCAGTGCAAGCTCTAGTAGGAGGAATTTGACACTTAACAGGTAGAGATGTCAGAGCAATCAACAAAGGAGCAATCACAAATACTAAGAATCTAAAGCATCTAGAGAAGAAGGGGAATGGTTGTCCAAATTTAGGAAAGAGATAAGATAGAAGTTAGATTTGCTATCAGTGTTGATTTTATTAATGAAGTAGATCTAGATGTGGTTCACCTTGATGTATGTAGAGTCATGTTTGGGAGTCCATACATGTATGTGGGTGATGCAATATTCATGAGGAGTGCCAACCAGTATCAACTCGTCAAGGATGGAAAATCGTTCATCATCAATGTAAATGAATGAAAGTAAAAAATAATCACAGGTAAGTGCCAACGAAGCCAAGAAATTGATCAGTTCCAATAAGAAGTATGTTTTCTTGTTTTTAAGAGAAAGTCAATATGAAGAGGAGTCATTAAGAGGCAAAGAATCCCTAGAGGGGTGTACTAAGAAACAAAAACAACAATCGCAGAATTTGTTACAGGAATACAAGGATGTTTTCATTTCTCTATTTTTCTTTGCCTCTCCCCAATAAGGTTAGGGTATAAGGAGTTAGGGCTCGAACTGGTTGAACCTTTTCAAGAACAACCTCAAAACCCTCAAAGGCCTCCCATGGCATAAGAGAAGAAAGATGAGGGAGTAGGATTTCCTTTCAAAATATTGATTGAAAAAGCCCTCAAGCAATAGAGTAAAGTTATTATGGAAAAATTTTTCCAGATCCTTCAGCAGCTACCTACATGCAACGCATATTCATCCATAGCCACTCTAGAGGTGCCACTCCCTTTAAGGTACAAGTAAACTTTGAGATCCACATATTTGAAGGAAATATAAACAAGGATGTCATAGATAAATGGTTAAATATGTTAGAAGGCTATTCTCCAATTCATAATTTTTAGAACTAGGAAAATATTACTTCTGCACTCCTCAAATCCACCCCCTACGTTAAGGACTAGTGGGAAAGCTACTGTGAGAAGAGGGATGAGAGGGAACCCTCACTATTTTCAGTGGCACCCACTTGAAACTATTTTTGAGACGCCATCAAGGAGAATTATTTCCCTACTAGGAGATATGAAGATAAATGCATAAATTGGACCACGTTGTAGTAGGGAAGGGACCAAGAAGTTCCAGAGTTCACAAACATTTTTCATACCCTTCGCACGAATTTGGGTATCAAGGATTTTGAGCGTGATTGGTACTCACGTACTACAACTATCTACACAAGTAAATTTAGGATGATATTGAGTTCCTGGACATCCCCTCGGTCGATGCCACCTGTCATTAAACTATTAAGATTGAGCATAAATTTAAACAGAAGAAGCTAGACTTTGGATCTATGAATCTGAAGCATGGGAAAGGCATCCCCAAACTAAAAATCAAAGGAAAAAGACAAGGAGGGGTGACCCAAGACAAACCGTTGAAGTTAAAAGAAAAGAAAAACACCATGAAGACAAAGATGGACATGGGAAAATGGTGTGAGTTCTATAAGATCCCAGCTCACAATATGAGTGAGTGCCGAGTCAATCAGTCACTAGTAACCGAGCTAAAGGCTTCTGAATCAGATGCATGTTCCAACTCTGAGTCAGAACTAGAAAAGGGGAATGACAAATGGAAGTAGATTATTTATACAAAGCTTAGGGCAACTATTTCCACCACCAAGATCCAGAATATTGAGCTCCAAGATCCAGAGGAGGGGGGGCGCCTATTCCACTCATAGATGTGGGAGAATGGTTCTCCGTTGTAATTCATTATCGACAGCGAGAGCCAAAAGAACCTCATTTCAATAGAGGTAATGAAACAGTTTGGCCTACCGACCACACCAAACCCGCATCCATACACCATTGTGTGGCTTTACCAAGGACAAGATCTCTAAGTCAGCCAGCAATGTCACCTTCCCTACAACATCAAGCTCTTCACAGATGAGGTATTGTGTGATGTTGCTCCTCTTTAATTTTGTGATGTATTATTAGGAAAAGTGTACTTGTGGAATCATCATGCTATGTATGAGTCTAGGCCTCACACTGTTATTATTACTTTGGGCAATAAGTTATACATGATACCGAACGTAGCACTGCCTACCACCTTCTCTTTGATATTTGTGAAGAAATGCAGTAATATCATTTCCCAGACCAGGAAATTTCTCTTCCTTATCATTTTCCCTCAAGGAAAGAAGAATATTGTGGCCACATGCATGACATCTAGATAAGGCTCCTCTCAATGATAACAACAGATGGATAATGTCATGGAGGAGTACAGTGACATATTCACCTCACCCATATGGGTACCCCTAGAGTGTCAGGTCAAGCACTCCATTAATCAGATCTTGGGTGCCCTCCTACCCAACGAACATATCTATCGATGCTCCATTATGGAGAACGATGAAATCAAGAGGCAAATGCAGGATTTGTTGCAGAAAGGGAAGATTAGGCTAAGTTCATCAGCTTGTGGGAGCCCGTTTTTGTTGGAACTAGAGACTCTTTATTGAATATCAGGTGTTGAATAAGATCACTATTCGGAATAGGTATCCAATATCACAGATTGATGACCTTATGGACCAATTCAAGGGGGCCAAATATTTCAGCAAGATTGAATTGAAGTCTGGTTATCACCAAGTACCAATTGAACCCTCTTATGTGTGGAATAATTTCTTCAAATCCAAGGAGGTCCTTTTCGAATGGTTGGTATGGCTTTTGGGTTGAAAAATGCCCCCACAACCTTCATGAGGCTTATGGATGACATATTACAAACCTTCACGAGCTCATTCGTGGTAGTGTACTTGAAGGACATATTGATGTTCAACCAAAGTTGGGAAGAGCACCTCCATGATATTTGATAGGTCCAAACCATGTGACAACAAAACTTGTGTGTGAATTTGGAGAAATGCACTTTTGGTATCACCCAGGTTCAATATCTAGGGTACATCATTGATGAGCAGGGTGTGCATGTGGAGCAAGCCAAGATACAAGTTATTTGGGATTTTCCAACCCTAACCACTCTAACATATCTTCGCAGTTTTTTGGGTCTTGCCAATTTCTACCAGATTTTTGTGTTGGGTTTCTCTCATATCGCTTTGTCTTTGAGTCAAGTCACCAAGGACGGAGTGAAAGAAAAATTATTTTGTTCTGAATCGCAAAAGAAGGAATTTTATGAGTTGAAGCATCACCTCTTCTCTGCACCAATGCTCACATTACCATAGCTACAGTAACCATTTGAGATTTTGACAGATTCCTCCAAATATGCTATTGGTGTAGTTCTTATGTAGCAAGGGAATCCAATGGCATATCACAGTGAGATACTTTCATACATAATCCAAAACTATCCCACGTATCATAAAGAGATGTATTCCATTGAGTAGGCCTATCAGAAATGGATGCATTAAATTCCGGGGAAGGAAATGATCATCCACACAGACCACCAACCCATGTAGTTCAAGAAAACAAAAGGAAATTTTTAGAAATATTGGCATCATAAATTTTCCACATACTTGTAAAAATTAGATTTGAACATTAATTAGAAGAAATTCAACACGAATAATGTTGCAGACTACCTCAGTTGGCCCCCAGTCATGGTGTTTACCACTATGCTCGGCTCTTGTGGACATGAAACTTCGTGGTGGTTGCATCTTTACAAGAGCGATCTGGAATTCAACAACACATACCATGTTAGTGTAAAGTTTTTGGAAATATGTACCAAAAATTATTTACTTAAGTCATTGGTGACAAGTTACCCTAACAACAATATGTGGTTTTTTATGCTTCATATCTGCAATAATCAAATGAGAAAACCTTGCAACAAAAGGTTGTATGCGATTTAAAATATAAAGAAAAAAGAAATGTCTGATGTAATAACCTAATAGAGAAAGACTTTTAAAATGAATAATATTTGATTAATAACACCTGATGAAGGAGATCTACAACAAAGGTTTGTAGAATCTGCCATCGTGGGATGGGTCCTTTGATATCCTTGTGCTTCAACGATCTATTCTCTATCTCAATGTGTGAAAAACCCCAAACAAAGAATGGAACTCAAGTTGGAGCTCGAATGCTAGAAGACGATAGTGGTGACAATGATAGTGATCATGGTGAAGAATGAATGGAAAACCCTATTATTTGTAACAAAGTATTGGGTTAGATCCAAAAATGGAAAATAATAAAATGTTATTAACCAAATCAAGATCTAATTGTTAGGAATACTTTATTATATTTTTTGTAAAGGGAAAAGACATTCAAAATGGTCAAATATTATCTTTATTTATAATTAATTAACAAATAAAAGGATTTATTAACCTCTTCTTGAGGATTAATAAATATGTGAATTTCAAATAATTATTAAATAGTGATTTAACAATTATTTTAAAAATAAAATTAAGGAATAATAAATAAATAATTATTTATTTAGTTATTTCAAGGTTATTTAGTCAAATGTGACAACGAATAATTATCAAATAATGATTTAATAACTATTCCTAGATAGAATTAAATAAATAATGATTTATTCAATTATTATAATGGGGGTTTTCTAATTTTAATAAAAAATAAGTTAATAAAATTGTTTACTAAATAATTTCCTATGATGAAATAGATTTTATTAAGGTAAAATTAATCCTACATGGTGTATTTAGTTCCACCTAGTTAGGCATGGATAGGTGGTCATTTTTTAGGTGATAACAGATTGGCCTCCAACTTACGAGTCTCAGGATAAAATCGTATGACCGAAATACATTGTAGGTTACACTTCCATGAGACACTAAAGGGCAGGGGAGGGGGGGGGAGGAAGGAAAAGAGAGAGAGAGAGAGAGAGAGATATTTGAAGAAAGACAAGGAAGGAAAGAGAAATTGAGGGGGGAAAATGTACTAAACTGATATAAGTCTCCTTTTATTTTGTAGTACATGATCCAAAATGAGGCACGCGAGGCATACCAATACTCATCGAGATAACTGAGTACAAATAATAATGGTGCACCAAACAATGTGGATATGAGAAAAAAAGTACATGATATATGATACATGATAGGCTGGCATCAATGGGCTACAATGTGAGACAATAATACAATGAGTCCCATATACATAATGTGCCTGGAGAAAAATAGGCCAAGGCAGAGTACAATAACATATGAGTTCATGATACCTAATTCCCCTCAGCATGACATGGTGAGGGGGAATCACAATCAAATAAGCCTTTTTGAATAGGAAAGGGTTCTGAAAAGTTGAATGGATCATCTACAAGAGACATGCATGTTCTGGACATTGCAAGCTGTTAAAACCGAACCCATCAAATTTGCAAAACTGCATGTAAGGCTGGATCAGGCATTGTTGTCATCCGGGCATATGGGGGGCTATCTGAAGGGCCATCCCCTCATGAGGTATTTAACATCCCACACACACCTGGGATATGTTGGGATAATATGTTGGATCATTGGACCATCAATTGTATGATTATCCATCATGTAATAATGAGTTGGAGTTGAGAAAGCGAGAAACAACTAAGTAAAAGGGAAATAATGATTACCTTTGGTTGATCTGAGGCACCGAATAATGATGAAAGTTGGAACCAAGGTAGACCGCCCTCTAGACCACTATCCTAAAATAAATATGTTGAAGTAGACAGAAGAGGGACCACCAGAGTTGAGGCAATGGGGATTTTGAAACAAACGCACAGGGTTTCATAATAATTTGACTGACGGACTAACACCATGGATGATGATTGATGGATATAATACAATAGTTAGACTGAATAATTCCTTGTTAGAGCATGGTATGCATGGTTGATCTGGTAGGGAATGACTCTATTCCAGAGGGGATGGTCGAATACTCAGACATGATTTTATAAGACATATCAGTATATATAGATGAAAAATATAGGGAAAATGGGATGAATGTGATGAAAACATGGATGGAAAACTATAACAAGACTCAATGTTACTCAGAACAAACTCCTTCAATGAAAGGGTGACTCATATTGGATGCTTTGAAAAAGGGTGACTCGATGATGTTGCCAAATGGGGGAGGCATGGAGGGGACCATAAAAGCATGAGTAAATAATCATTACTCATGATGAAAATCAATACATGAGTCGACAAGTGTAAAGGTAAAATGGTACCAGAGTACAAGTGGCTCATATGAATAAATTTGATTTTAATTGATGACAAAGTGAAACCTCATGGAAAAAATGTATTCATGGTGAACTATCAAATTATTAAAAAAAAAAATTATACCCATTATAGAACTCGATGAGAGCTTTCCAACGTTGCTAACAGTTTTTCAAACTAGGATTTTTCCTATCAAAGGGATTCTTTCCCCCAAATCCAATTCATTTGCTTAGTGAGCTAGTGGAGAATTTGGAGAGGATGAGAAGGTCCTAAATCTTGTGGATATCTTAGTAGTCAAACCGATCGTCAGAATTTGGATCTGTGAGTTGCAGGTAGGTGACATAACCTTACTCATCAATTTTGGTGATTAGACCTTTAGATTAGGGATTCATATAGTGGGGGAAACCCCTGCTCATCCTTACGGATGCAACACACTTTTGGGGTCTTGTTATACATTCTGGAACAAAGAAAATGGGCCAATAAGTGCATCCAACACATATTTAAGGGAAAAAAATGAGTTTTGGGTAGAAAGGGAAAGCAGGTATGGGGGCCTCTATTAAGCTTAAGCTAAAATATAGGACTAGGTGATCATGCAAAGAGCACAACCATCCAGATCAATGACTTAGAGATACTAAAGACACAATCTATAGCCATAACGATGATGCATATTTTGGGTAGTCATGCTTTTAGTCACATCACTCGGGGGCATATTATGGTTGTGGAGAGTGTAATGGTAGGGACCTACTATGGGTGGACCTAGATGATGTTATCATTGTTGAAAGGACAGTTGAGTCTATCCAGGTGACATACCAATGATAAATATTCATCTGGGACAATGGTGTGCTAATTATTCTTTGAGAAGGTCTTGGTCATTCAACTACAAGTACAGATCCATGATGGGCGCAAGAAAGAGCCCATGATGCACTGCTGGGGGCAGATACTATAATGAGGTGGAGGATTGGGAGTTAGATGAGTGTTCGGACTATTTCATCTAAATTTTCAAAGATTTTTCGGTCCATGATCGCTTGCCCAATCATATCACCAAATAGAGAAAACAAGACCAATGACACAATAAGAAATCCCCAATCTCAAATGATCAATCATGTAGCAAAAAATTCATTCTATGCTATAAAGAAATGATATCACACCTGGAATCCTCATATATTGAAGAAGGGTTTTGAGTTCGATGTAGATCTTGCGCTCCAGTAGAGTGACCTACCATGTCCGTACCCGATCTATTATCCCTACACACAATCACAACCAATAAAATATGACAGGTGATATTCCTTGGAATATCATTAGATCAAAAGCAATAGAATTGACCATAAAATATGTTGAATACCCATTCATATAAGAGAAGGAACATAACTTTCCGTTGATCATAAAAAGAATGACAATAATTATACCTTCACGTCAAAGCTTCCTCTCCACAATCCGACAACATTTCCCCACTATATCCAAGAACTGAGCATGAAGAGAAACATACAAGTGGCAGATATCTCACAAGCTCTCTCACAAATGGAAAGATAACAACATAAACTAGTATAGCTCTCCAAAATTAGTTTGACCCTCTCAAATAATCCAGTATAAATAGGCAGAACATAGATCCACAAAAGATGTATTTAGATGCTCACGACAACAAGAAGTCATAGAAACTTCTATCTGATAAGTATTTTCGAACTTGAATAAGTAACAAATTGGACTGATCTCCTAGGAGTGTTCCCTAGACACAAGAACATAAAGGGTTGAAAAATTCCCTGGACACACACAAGGAAGTCCTGGTATCATATGGAAGGCTTTGGATGCACACATAGGCCTTCATCTATGCATCCAATGGTCAAAATGGAAAAAAATGAGTGTCATGTATGAAAAAATTCAATCAGTCATGAGGACTAAGGGTCATTGATCCAGGGGGAGTACAATAGGCTGATAACAGTGACATGAGTTCTTTGCACATTGGGACTAGATGCCATTATACATAGATGACTATCCATATAGTGGAATGAATTATTAGGGATATCTTGACTTACACTTCCACAAGGATGAGGATGGAATCCAAATGATAAGTGAAATTTGTTATATTCTGGTCATGTGTAATGTTTATAAAATATGTGTGTCGTATTAATTTCCAAACTTATGGTATGAAAATATAAAACCAGTGAATCCAAAAGGATATGTAGGTTGAACTGAAATGATTAGGGTTGTAGATCAGGTTGGTTTGACATCACAACAAAGATCAAATAGTGATGTTCTACTGGAGGATATTCGTGGTAGGTTTGACATGTTACTAACTGGGATAAGAGAGTGTAGATGACATGATTTAGAATATTGGTATACAAATTATTGCATTAGTCTTCCATTGGAATGGAGAGGTATCATGAGACAAATAGTTATGTCTGGTCAGGTAGTTTGAGACTTACGAGTTAGTTGTATGGAGTCATTGAATGGAGAACCTGTAGATGATAGTAATAGGCATAAGGATATGTGGGTCCCCTTTTTTGTTTTTTAACATTATACGGGCATGTCATATGTATTTATAGTAGTGAACTCCAAAAAATATATTTTTTTATTATGATACATAAAATGGTTATGCATCTTTTTGTGACAATTTTGATTTTCCATTTGTTTATGATATGATTGCCTTCTTGTATATGCATGTGATAAATGCCAAACTAGGATGTTATTTACAATGGTATCTACATAGTGATTTTATTCTCTAGGGATATGAATGGATGTAACGAATTCAAATTCACGTGCCAAAAACTTAACTATTAGATATTTCCTAAATAGGACAGGATTATGCACATCGTAAATGTTGTTCAATTTCATGAAAAGTAGCAAGGAATCAAGACAAACACGAAGGTAGAGGATGTGATGATCAAGGGAATCGTCTAAAAAACCTATCACAACATCCTATCTGGCCTAGTTATTGGTGGCATATCCAATGCACACACCATTGGAGTGAAATAACGATTAGAAAGGGGTAAAAGTGGCCCAAGCTGCCGAGGTTAGATTCCTAGAGAAGCGACTCGCACCATCTCCATAACCGATATGAGTTGTGGATGATGGATTCATATGAAAGACACAAGAAGACAAAGAATGAGATGAATTGAGATGCAAGCTACCTAAATGCATAAAAATAAAAAGATACACACACTTCAATGGGAAATTTTATAGGTAAAATTTCTTCAGGTAGAGTGCATTGTGAGGGTTAGAAAGGATTTCTCCTTCTTGACCCTCGAAAAGGTATGCCTCTTTTCTTAAAAAAATTTGAATGATGTAAGGACCAAGTCAGAATGGTTTAAACTTCCCATTCCCCATGAAATCATGATTTTGTTCATATACAAGAACAAGGTCGCCTTCATGAAAGGTACGAAGGTGGAATTTACGGTCATACTGAGCTTTGGTGCACTTTTTAGCCATTTCAATGACTTTCAATGCAACACAAAAATATTCATTGGCGTGATTAAGCATGATAAGTTGTTGTTATAAATGTTTGGTGTCCAAGAGGAGTTCGAAAACAAGGTGGAGGGAGTGGATTTCACACTCAACTGGTAAGACTACCTCCTCTCCAAAAACAAGGTGGAAATGAGTGAACCCAGCAGTGGTTTTGACAGAGGTTCTATAGGCCCACAAAGCATGGAAAAGAATAAGATTCCAATTAGTCTTGTGTTTTTTCACCATCCACTGAAGTAGAGTTTTAAATATTTTATTGAAAAATTTAACTTAGAAATTTCCTTGGGGGTAATAAGATGATGAATATTGGTGTTCAAAGCCCAACAAATAGGATAGTGTCACGCCATATCTCATATTCATAGTGGCAGCCATGGTCAAAAGCCAATTGTTTTAGAACCCTGAATCGAGCGATAACATTTTTAAAGAAGAAGAGGGATGATATAGTTGAGGTGTTATTCAACGTAGGCATGACTTCAACCATTTTGTGAAATAGTTGATGACTATGATAATATACTTATGGTTATTAGGGGATGAGGGTCGAACTTCGTAGAGTCAATAGCCCATTTATAGAAAGGATCAGTTGTGATAAGAATATGGAGGGGAGGAGGTGGATCTTTAGCCTTAGGGGAAAATAATTGACAAATGGAACAATTTTTTACCACCTTAATGCAACTACTAAAGAGAGAACACCAAGATTAATCGACACACATGATTTTTTGGGCAATGGTCATTCTAGAGAGGTGACCACCACAAGCACCACAATAATAGGAATTGAGCACTTGCTCAACTTCAACATGCGTGAGACAATGATAAAGGAAAGTGTTGACACCACGACGATAGTGATCATTATCGATGAGGAGATAGTGTGGGGCTTGATGTCTAATATGTCGTCGATCATCACAATTAAGGTGGGGGGCGAATTTTTTGGTTCGCAAACATTAGGCAAATTTTGAGGTCTAAAATGGGCCTCCTAAGAAAAATGTACAACGAAAATAAAATTTATAAGAACCAATAGGATTCAAGATGATGATGGCAACGATGGGGGATGATTCACCATTTTATAGTAAAAGGGTAAAAGTATAAAAAAAATAATAAAATAATAAAACTTCATTTTCAACTCATATTTTCAACTTATCCCCCAAAGTTTTTACTCAAATTTCGAGTGGGAGTACTCGTTGGATGAAAAATTCAATTCCTCATCCAAGGAGTAACCATGTTGCATACTTTCGGTGGACCCTGCTACATGAAAAATGAGATATACATGAAAAAAAGTTATTGCAATCACATTTTTCATGTAGAAGGGTCGATCAAAAGTATGCAACATGGGTACTCCTTGGATGAGGAATTAAATTTTTCATCCAACGAGTACTCCCACTCGAAATGTGAGTAAAATATTTTGGAGATAAGTTGAAAATACAAGTTGAAATAAGTAGTTTTTTCTTTTTTCCCTCTAAAATTTGATGATGTCATCAAATCTTATTTTATTATTTCCATATTGTTTTATAATTTCCTTAGTAGGCCCATTTTAGACATCAAAAATCCCCTAATGTAGGTAAGGATGTCTCCATACGAAGGATCATCTAAGGTTATGGCAAACATGTTTTCATTTGGAAGATCATCATTTATGGGTGGATCACGCTAACCAGTGGAAAATTCAAAAATGAGTTCAGCAAGGGCTAAACCTTTCTTACTCGTGGGTGTGACAAATTGGAGATCGAATTCTTGAAGGATAACGATCCAACATGAGTACTTCCCATTGATGATCCATCAACGCCATAGGAAGGCAATGGGGTTGGAATTGGTCACAACTTTAGTGGTACACACAAGGATATAATGAAGAATATTTTGAACATAGAACACAACAACCGTGACCAACGTTTCTTCATGTGAATAAGATGTAAGGGGACTAGTATGTTTCTTACTAGAATAATAGTTGGTATACTTTTTTCCAAAACAATCTTCTTGTATTAGGACCCTAACAACTGAGTAGAAAAAGGATGAGATAGACAAGATGAAGTCTTGTTCAAAATTAGGTGGACTGATCAAGGGAGAAAAAGTGAAAGCAAATTTGAGGGAATTGAAAGAATGTTGAGCTTGGTCATCCCTTAAATGAATGGAATGTTATATCGAAGAAATAAAAGAAACCCATGCGTAGTGGTGGCATAGACAATAACAAAAATATGAAGAAATTTGGATTTTCCTTGAAGGCCTTACAACTGGGGAAGTGTACAAGAATGAGGAGGCTCGAGAATGTCTTGAAATTTGAGAGGGAAAATAATGATACCATATTTGGATACAATGAAGCCCAAAATTCAGCTAGTAGGAAAACAAAAGACACACATGAAGGGATTGAAGTGAATTTTATACTTGTGACATTAAAGGAATATGGTACAAAAATTATGAAGGTGTTGTGACCAATGATTGGAAGAAGCGGTGAGGTCATCTAGATACGCAAGGATAATATGAGCTAGTTCATGGAAACAATAGGACATGGCACATTGAAAAGTGGCCCCAACATTCTTTAAACTAAAGGCATGGGGCTTATATGAAAATGTTCCCCATGAGATAGTGAAAGTAGTTTTAAGTTGATCAGCATAATGAATACGTATCTGGTTATATCCAGAGAATCCATCCATAAAGGAAAGAACCTCATGTCCTGCACACTAATCAATGATTTGATCAATGAAATGCATGGGAAAGTTGTCTTTGGGACAAAGTTTTTTCAGATCTTGAAAGTAAATGCAAACACAAATGGTGCCTTGCTTGTTTAGGATTGGAACATGATTGGACACCCATGTGGTGTACACAATAGGATATATGAAACCAACCTGCTTGAGCTTATCGACTTCTTCTTTGATAGGCTCATGTTTGTAAGAATGGATAGGCCTCTTCTTTGTCATATGGGAATGGCATTAGGCCATGTGTCGATATGGTGTTCAAAAATGGCCGGATCAATTCTAGGCATCTTAGAATAAGACTAGGCGAAAACATCACAAAATTATTTGAATAACTTAGTGTAAGCATCAATTTCTTTCAAGGTGTGTTGTGCCCACAAGGTGATATTTTATTCGATCCCTGGTTTATTCGAAATGTTAATTTTAATGGCAAGGGAGATGTTAGCCACATTTCTTCTTTGAAAGCATATGGTGTAGGAATGGGATTTCTAAACCAATATAATTTACCATGAATGAAGTATTTAGAATCCAAAACGTGATGATAATGTGTTTGTTGCATAAGGAAGTATGCACAATGGTGCTTATCATCGAAAGGATAGTAAGGGGTGGTCATCACTTCCATAATGTCTTCATTAGAATGAAATATGGGGGGACTAGAGGAATATGGACCACATGACAAGGAGATACTTGAAGCATCATCATGAGAGAAAAAGCTCACATGTGCATTGTAAAAAAGAGGAGATTGATGAATAGTACATGGGACATCTACTAATGTTGAGACTGAAGTGTTCGCAGAAGACGTTTCAACATAATCATAATAAGAAACTCCAAGAGAGTCCCAATACATCAATCCCATGGATGATGATAGGTAGAGAATAGGGGTGGTACAATCCATCATATTGACATCAGGAGTATGGATCACGATGGGTGTTTGAGAGACCTATTATTTTGGTACATTATTGGGACTAGAACCCGCAGGTAGAGGGGATGAGAACTCACTATGAGCGACATTTAGCTCATAAAGAACTTAAAGTGCATCATGAAATTCTACGAGATGAGGAAAATGATGAGAATAGTGGAAATATTTATCACACAAAGCACAAGGGTGATTCATGGGTAAGGATTTGTTATTATTAGCTAAGTTGGGTAAGGTGACATGGACCTCCAGAATGTTAGATTCAGGAAGGGTATTAGAGACCACATTCTTGATATGAGGGAGCTCAAGAAAAATTTTGGCAGCGTATCCAACAACATCACACAAAGTGCATGGAGGAGTATGCTTTGGATGCTTAGGAGGAGTTGGAGTTTTTTCTGGTACCTTGCCTTTGGGTCCCTTTTTCTACGCTTTCCCACCCTCAGTAGATGCTTTCATCAGAGCAGTAGGTTCCTATTGAGGTTGATGTGGAACTAAAGCAAAGTAATGGGTGGTAACAACAGGTTGAACTGGGGTCAAATCCATGAAAGGTTTGAGTATATCAAGAGGGGTGTTTATGGGAGGATCAATGTACTAGACTGGGATCCCCAAGGTGATATTAGGAAAAATCAACATAGCCATAATAGGGACAAAAAATATTCTAGGTGGAAGGAATAAGAAATATATATGACCAAAAGGGTAATGTCCTAGAGGAACTACTCCTAGATGGTTAAGACGTGGGGGAATGGTTTCGTGCTAGAAGGGACTAGGAGAGGAACACACAAAAGGAAATGGACCTTGGGGAATTATACCTAAAGGATAGGTTAAGTTGGGAGTAGCAAGTTATGGAGGGTTTGACTGCTATGAAGGAATACCGGACCGCTTGTTGGTAGCCCATGGTGCTTGAAGCATGAAAGCATAGGAAGAGCTGGGCTCTTACGAGGTAGGTTGTGGACCATAATAAGCACTAAGTAACGTGGAATATTTGTAGACTATAGGTGAAAAATTAATGAGGGATGAGATAGTCTTATTTCCAGCCATCGATGAGATAGTGGAATAAGGGGAAGTCTGAGATTTAGGATCATAGTAAATAAAATGATTGATAGTGGCAATATTTCCATGATGAGGAAAGCACATATTATGAAAAAACATAGATGCGACAATGAACATGTCATAAGTGTAACTACAACCCAAGAGGATGTTATGATCTAATGGGGCATTAATGAATTTGATGTAAATTAATATTCTCTTGCTGGAAATAGTAATTTGAGAGTTGTAATAAAAACCAAGTGGCTATGAGGGATGATTGTCCCAAGCATGAAGGGTGATGGGGGATGGGGATAGGTTAGGTGAACCAAGTTTCTTCCAAACACTAGCAGCCATCACATAGGTGGAGGATCCTTCGTCTACGACACACTACTGAACATTGGCGTTTCTTATGGAGACTGGCATTTAAAAGGAAATATATGAAGGTAGGGGGGATGTTCTGATTTTTTGAAATCAAATAAAACCATACGATAATGGGAAGGATCCCAAAAAACCAAAGCCGATAGTAGAGCATTATGCTGGGATGGGCACGTTTGGAGGACTTCCATCATTGACATGTTAGTAGGAGATTTACCCAAGTCATATACTATGCTATAGGTATGGGTGTCTTTAGAAGAAGCAATGTTTTGACATAATGGACCTTTACGGATCTTAGGGAAAACCTCTACCTTAGGTGGAGGGATTTGTAACGTATCATTTGATAATAACAAAGGCTATATGGAAACTTGAGTTTGGGAATCAGTTGCTGACTTTGCAGGTGTCTTTTCATATTGACACGACCAAGTCTAAAGTTTGGCCTATTCGATATTGACTTTATTGTAATTCATCATAAGGAGTTGATTATCATTGTGACCAGATTGTGAATATTGAGGAGCTGCATTACCTTATGTAGGTTGAGTAGCAATATATCCTTGATTATGAAAAGGATTGGTAAGCACATGGGATGAGGTCCTCTAGAAGCAACTTCTTGAGCTTCCAATACTTGGTGCACCTGAGGTAAAAGGGGAAACTAATGAGTATAATGGCCACACACATCATAATAGGCACAAGGTTTATTCGTACGAAGAGCCTCGTTTTACTTGGGTTGTACACCATGTTGCTCGGTTGTGGGATTAGGCTGGTTTCCCTGAGGTACATTAGATGGTAGAGCCTAGTTACCCTAATTACCTTAATATTTCTTGTTTCAATTACCTTTCCCCTTATTCCATTTCTTGGGGTTGGGGGGATCGGTTGTGCTCTATTGAGCATACAATTGACCTTGAGGAGAAGGTTACTATTGTGACAGAGGTGGAGGAGGCATGGGGGGCTGGGGCACTGGTGAAATGGGGCTGGAGCACTAGGCAGTGCATATGGATAGTAAGGAGAAGGGGAAACATTACGATAAATACGTGGAATAAGAACTGGCCCTGACATATGCTGATGCAGATGGGGATATGTGTATGATGTGCTTGAACTTTCATAAATGTTTCCATGTGAAGGATTGGGAGGGGGATAAGTGTAAGAGGAATTGGCCCCCCCGTCGGGTTGACCATAACTCATCGTAGGTGGAGTACATGGTGGAGGTTGAGGGTGTGAAATGGATCCAAAAATACTTTCTATGGCATGATATTCCCCCCATGCTTTAGCAACACCGGGTGGAGGTAGATCTGGAAGGATGGTATAAACATATCCTCATTCTGCATAGATCATGTCATATTTCAAAGTTACCTAGAGCATATCTTCCTCAGATTGGGGGAAGTGTGAAGTGACATATTTTCCTCTAGGGGAAAAAAGTGATCTAAGGAATTAATTCATGTAAACATGGTCTTTGAATTTAGGGGTTCTACACATGCTCCTCCTTCTACACCATTCTTGAACATTGTGAGATAAGAGAGTGGCAAGAGTTTGAAGGAAATAAGTCAAGAGTTCGTTACCAATGTCATAACAGAGAGGTAACTAGAAATAGGATAGAAAGGCTTTGGAAAGAGTCATAAAAGTGGAATGAGAGACCCTAGGTTGATTTATATACCACTTTGCAGCGGCTCTAGTAAGAGTGTGTTGGAAGAGGAGAATACAGATGGAGTCCTTAGTGATAGAATTGGATGAACACAACATACGAAAAGAGAAAACATGATTTTTTCTATCTTCTCCAGGATTTACTTCAAACTTGGGTATGTCAGAAGGAAGCTTGGTAGGAGTAACATGCCAATTGGGGTCATGGAGAAGAGGGTTATTGATAAACTAGCTAAAATCAAGGATGCTCAAACCATTGTTAAAGGATGACAATGGAGTATGAGTGACCATACCAACAAAGGTTCCTCTTGTGGGGTTACCTTGGTTAGTACCTTGGTTACCCGCACTCACGTTGGTTCTTAACACGGTGATGGTACATGGTTGGGAATATGTGAAATGAAAGGAATAACTGGAAGAATTAGTTGAACTAGAATCAGAATGAGCACTCAATGGAGGACTAGGAGGATGAAATATAACTCGACGGGGAGGAGTAATATGTCCTAACATAAACTGGGGGTTAAGTCCTTGAATTATCTGTGAAAAATTCCTAGGGGGTGAAATTATGTCAAGACAATGATGAATCAATGGACTAAAGGATAATAGGAGAAAAAAGAGAAAAATATTAAAAAACAATAAGGAAACACCTAGTGCAGTGGTGCCAAGTGTAAACTAACTATATTAATATGATACAATCATTCAAGAAAACACGTCCTATTAAATAAAAATGACCTCTAGCCTATAGGTGGTCTAAGTTCTCAAATGAGTTCTAAATATAATTTTTCAGATGGATTTCCAAAAGACTTATTACTTGATGGAATCTGATCCTTGTAAGTAGAGTTGTCCAAATAAAGGTGGGGTACATAACCAACTGTTGCCAACAACCAGTCCTATAGGGTTTTTTCCAATGATTGGTCACTACATTTACCTTCACCCCATAGGGGTGGTCGAGTCTTGAGCTTCTTAGTGATCAACCATCACATCAAATTCCCTTCCACAGGGTGGGTAACCCTAAGGAGAACTTGTTGCACGATTAACTACCCTAACCCCCACTGAATCGGGTTTCTGCACTTTAGCTTTGGACCATGGGATGGTTAAGAATTTTAAGCTCCATAGTAATTCAACTTCTATGTCTTAATGTAATATATCAATGGGTCTTATTAGAAGCCTATCCCATCAAACCTACACCTAACTACACATATTATTTGGCCCTGCTGCTGTTACACTGTAATTTTTCACTATCCCTGCAATCCCCATCTTTCCCATTGGAGGGTCATTTATGTGACCAATAAGCAGTGTCATGCCTTGAAAACACCATCATTTCATCCCTTTCCATGAGGACAACAATTCTTATGTTGACCATTTCCTGAGCAGACCACTAAAACCACCTGTTTTTTCCTTGGCGCTGGTAGCCCGTTATGCCCTTGCGCCAATGAGGAAAAATAACATTGATCCCGCGCCAGCTGGTGCTCTATCTCAGTGAGCTGCCCATGCCAATATAATTATGGAAATTTTTTTAAAGAAAGAGGCAAGGTTTCAATCACAACAACTTCGTTGATGAGTCATAGGGAGTGGTTCGGCTGAATAACCACGGCCTTCCTCCTTTCGCCTCTTGTTTCCACCTTATGGGGAAACCTCCCAAGGGATAAGGCCTCCCTTCCACTATTGTAGGGATCCCAACCTCCTCCTCTCCTCTATAAATATAGCCATCTTCCATTGATGTGCCAGTTGAACATGTTCTAGTTGAACAAATAGTTGAAAAAGTTAGCATAGAGAGGAAGCAATCATAGCTTTGGGAGAATACTGCAGAGTGTGATTGTTTGTGTTTGTTGAGAACATAGTGAGATCTTGGACCTTTGTTCATGAGGGTGTGGCAAACGCACTTGGATACAGACCTGCCGAAGGAGAGCCTCAACATCAAGGCTTGGTTGTAAACTCCCCTTGTCTTTATCATAATAAAATGCATCTGATGTTTATCTTCCACTCTTGTTTACATCTACAATGAGATTTCTAGCATTCCTTGATCAGTTAGATAGGTTGTAATTTTCCTCATGGCAAGGGATGAAATGATGGTATTTTCAAGGCATGACACTACTTATTGGTCATATAAATGAACCTCTAATGGGCAAGATGGGGATTGTAGGGACAGTGACAAATTACTATGTAACAGCTGCCCAAGTGGGCTTAATCTATGTGTGTTATATTATTATTACATGGCTTGTTTGAAGTCTTGGATTCACAGTGCTAACCAAGCTCAAATTCGCTTAGGGTGTGAAAACATGTGTGAAAAGTGCGTTAAGTGGATGAGCTAATTGAGCATGTTTTATGATGCCATGTCGTGCTAAAATAAAGTGTTAAAAAACTATAAATAATGTTATAAATGGATAGTAAATAAAAAACAGATCCAAGCACAAACACCCCACCCAAAAAGGCTATCAAAAAAATAAAAAAGAGGAGGAAAACAAGCTACTAAAAGACACATAAATGGCCAAAAATATATAATGTCAAAGGGATTTTGATCTAGAGGAACTAATATGTTGTAAATGATGCAGACAAACAACAAAAATTAGAGGTGAAAAATGTCGCAAAGGATAGGAAAAAATCTCTAAAACCTATGACACACAAGGGGATCCTAAGGGGGGAAGGAAACACTAAAATCTAATGGGATTTAAATGGTGAAGAAACATATCCTATAGGGATATAAATTAGTAGATTGGACCCTGAAAATCAATGGCTGAAAATTCTTAACCCTAGAATCCTTAACTCAACAAATATCTTCCTAAAAAGTTGCAGGTGTACTCTAAACCCTAGGGGGATTTTTGATTTCTCAAATAGAAAAAAATAAGAGAATATAGGCCTAGTGGAGACTCAAAATATAAAAGAAACCCTTAGTGGTCCACACACAACACAGTTGACAATTCTAAAAAAAAATTGATTTTTTTAAAAAAAAATCCAAAATGTAGGTTCGAACTTGGAAAGAGTGCAGAACACAATAAAATGGGCCAAAAGTGTGTTCCATAATGCAAAAAATGGGATTAAAAGTTTTTTTTTCACCGGAGACCCTTGGGTGGTAGATCTCGCCCATATTTTGTCATCTCTTGCTCGGCTAGTACCTGTGATATGCGGAAAGTACCGAAGAACCAACAAAAGCCAAAAAATTGTCAAAAAAGGAAAGGAGAGCTAGAAAAAGAAATTGAGAGGATAAAAATAACTTAAGAAAATACTGAAAACTAATGAAACTAAGGTCAACAAGGATCTGAATTACTTCCCAACTAGAGTTGCCATTTATTATTGTAAAGATTTCGGGAATATGTACCAAACATGATTCACTTACGTCACTGGTGACAAGTGACCCTAGCAATAATATCTCATTGTTTACACTTCTGATGTAATAGCCTAATAGAGAAATAGTTTTAAAACGAATAATATTTTATTAATAACACATGGTGAAAGAGATCTACAACAAGGTTCTATAGAATCCCCCTTTTGTGTGATGAGTCCTTTGATGTCCTTATGCTTCAACGATCTATTCTCTCTCTCAATGTTTGAAAACCCTAAACAAAGAATGGAATTAAAGTGGGAGCATGAATGCTAGAAGCCGATAATGGAGACGACGATAGTGATCATGGTGAAGAATGAATGGAAAACCCTCTTATTTATAACAAAGTATTGGGTTAGATTTGAAAATGGAAAATAATAAAGTATTAATGACCAAATCAAGATCTAATTCTTAGGAACACTTTATTATATTTTTTGGAGAGGGAAAAGACATTCAAAATGGTCAAATATCTGTATTTATAAGTAATTAACAAAAAAAAATTTATTAATCACTTCGTGAGGATTAATAAAGGTGCGAATTTGAAGTAATTATTAAATAATGATTTAACAATTATTCCAAAAATAAAATTAAGGAATAATAAATAAATAGTGATTTATTTAATTATTCCAAGGTGATTTAGTAAAATGTGAGAAGGAATAATTATCTCATAATTAGTTAATAATTATTCCTAAAGAAAATTAAATAAATAATGATTTATTCAATTTCTCATGGGTTTTTTATAATTTTAATAAGAAATAATTTAATAAAAATGGTTTTTTAAATAATTTCCTATGGTGAAAGTGATTTTACTATGGTGAATTAATCATATATGGTGTTTTTTGATCCACCAACTTAGACATGACTAAATGATAGTTTTTTAGGTAATAACATATGTTGGGCAATTTATTTGAACAAATTGCTGCATTAAATTATCGACCAGGGAAACTCGTGAGCTTGTGATGGTGCCAGCAATATATATGCAGGAGTAGGCAACTAACCCTATGTCTAACTAAATTGTTTATGATTCAATATAATATACGAGGAAAGAGGCTCTAACTTAGGAGGTCCCAGTTGTCCTTCCCTACGGTATCATAGAAATCATTCACTGAAGCAAACCAGAAATAAAGGCAAGAGGCTATTCAAAAGCTGAAAGTAATATATTCTATAACTCTAACTCAATTAGTTTAAAAAGAGGAATAATATTGAAATGGTTCTTGACTCAAGAAATCCACTTTCACCTCAATTACTACATAAAGAATCGAGAGATTAAAACCAAAGAACTTAAGATGGATAAATTATTAATGAAAAGAAGCTCTTAACTTAAGGAACATGTAAAGTATTCCATTATAATTCATTCATCTTAATATCAAAAATCTCAACAAGAAACTACTTGCACACAAACAAAATCACACACAACTCCTTAAACATCTAAGCAATGAAATGAAACAAAATCTAATATGAAATAAAATGTTTCTCTCATCCTTTTAGAGTGAGCTCGATTCTCTTAAGAACAAGACAAATTATTCCATATACTACATTAAGGAAACTTATACCTAAAACTACATAATTTCCATAAATTCATATTCTACATTAACACAATTTACATCTAAAACTACATAATGGAAATATATGAAAAATGAAGCTTTATTCTATTCCATTATCAATTGGATACAATGCTCTAAGAGTCCTCCCTTGGAATGGAGGAGGTACTCCTATGTATACAATGAGAGGAGTAACAAACTCATAATGATCATCCACTAATATCTCTAACCATCTAGACACATAACCCTATCCTCCATGATTTCCTCCATGATCTTTTCCATGAGTTTATCTTCTTAACTTCGAATTTGATCATCCAAGGCCACCTAAAGGTGTCTTGGAAACTTCCTTTGAGCCTACACATGTCAACAAACTCATGCTAATTGTTAGGCATAAGTATAAGCATATTATTTTCTAAGTTTTAGCCATGAATTCACTTTAAAATGTTAAGAATTAATAAACTTTTGGAAAAACATAGTTATGACCCAATAATGAAGTGAATGTAATGATATGGAGGTGGAATGGAGGTGACATGAAGGTAAAATGTGAAGATATTGATGAATAATGGAGTGAAAATAGGGACTATTTTGAGGCCCAACATAAGGGATTATTATTCTAACATTTCAAGGAATTTAATGGTTAAAAGTTAGAAAATAGCATACCTTAACTTACCCTTCCAAAAATAGGTGAGAGTCGTGCATGTGTGACTGCAAACTGTTGTGAAAATGGTGGATGAAAGATGGATCTATATTGTCGTATCAGCTGCTGGATCCGCTGCTACTAGATGAAAAATCTGAGGAGTCTGCTGAACATAGCTGAAAGTTGTATCTGCTGCTGGATGATGAATCCGATGAGTTTGCTGAATATGGCTGAAAATCTATAAGGCTTGGAAGGTATACAAAATATAGAAGTTACATTTTCCTCCCAGCCTTATTTATTGACTTGTCCTCAAGTGAAATACAATGAATACCATGAATGGAAATACAATGAATGGAAATTGGCTTTATCTGCCGCAAAATATGGGTCTTCAAGTCTTCAACGCTCGATGGCACAAATCTTGCTATGTGATTAAATGTGTCGATGTCGAACATAGCAAGAATTTGTTGACTTAGTGGCCGTTAATGAATGCCCCTAGCCAACACAAGAGCTCCCACCATTGATTCCAATGGGAGTCAGGATGCCTAACACATCTTTGTAGGTACGAATAAATTTGTCTTGGTCGAGTCACCTACAAGATCCAACGAACAAGGGATATTAATGTACTCCCATTGTTCATTGGCAAGAGTACTTGCCATTAAGGCATGCAAGCCTCTAGGTGTTTTTCAATGATACTTAGACTCTAGAACTTTGACTCAAGCAGGGTTTTATTGGCGGAAATGAAAAATGGTATGAAAAGGGAAATGGAAATGGAAAATGGTTTTTATTGATGAGTTAGGAAGCATGGTGAATGAAGAATAACTCTTGCTATGAAAAATGGACATGGAAATGGAATGCTTTATAGATGTACAATTGATGGGATTCTAAATCTTTTCAGAAAGGGAGGTGGAAGGTAATGGTTGTGGAGATGGATTTGTCTTGAGAATTTTTCATGAATTTAGTCTTTGGAAGACTAATTGTCGTCACAATGTAGTCTCCGTAATGATTGCTTTGTCGTCCTGTAACCTGTAAAAAAACTTGGTACAAAGAAAACATAAGTGTGCTCTAGAAGAAATGGCCAGTTCCTTCATGATTCTTACGCAAAAATTCATACCAAATAAAACATGTTAAGGACAATCAAAGGTGTTGAAATTGACTTAATCATGACATTAAAATCAATCCATTCTTAAAAATAACCATGAAAAATAATACTCCCTTGTCAGATAACTCATGAAATGTGCTTCGCAATTCTGTTCTGTAAAGCATACAAGAACCATGTGATGAGTTTATGCCATCTTGATGCTATCAAAACAAGATAATCATCATCTATAGAATCCTCCAAATGTTTGATAAATTTATTCTCAAAATTTGTTTCCAAGTGTTCCATTATTTATTTTCAAATCTGCGTGAATTTTGTGAAAAGTGTATTTGTTTGGTTTTCTTTTAAATTTGCCCTTGTACCAACTGTTGCAGTTTCATCCAGTTCCATTATTCTCTCAATATGTATATCACCAAAGTTTTTTATATATGCCAATGTCCTTCACATGCCAATATTTAACACACAACAATTTTTTTATTTTATTTTTATTTTATTTTTTATTTTATTTTTATTTTTTTTTAAACATGATAACATAAAAAAAATTAAAAAAATAAAAAAATAAAAAAATTACAACTATATTAATATAATTATAACAACATATTAATATATTAATATAATTAATATATTAATATATTAATACAACACATTAACTAAATATATAAATCAAAACAAATCAAAAATTGACTAAAAACATATAAATATAAATCAAAACAAATCAATCATTAAAAACTATATCTAAAAATATACAAAAACAAATCAAAACAAGTCAAACATTAACTAAAAATATCAAAATAATAATAAATACAATATATAACAATAAATACAAAACAAATTAAAACTAAAAATGAAAAAGAAACCGTAAATACATTTAACAAAAGAATAAAAATAAAAATTTACAACTATATTAATATAATTATAACAACATATTAATATATTAATATAAGTAATATATTAATATATTAATACAATCATAACATATATTAATACAAATCAAATATTAACTATAAAAAGAAATTATAACAAATACAAATCAAAACAAATCAATCATTAATTACAAATATATAAATACAAATCAAACATCAAGAAATTATAACTAAAAATAAATATAAATCAAAACAAATAAAAATAAAAATAAATGCAATATATCACAATAAATACAAAACAAATTAAAACTAAAAATGAAAACAAACCAAAAAAAATGGAAAACAAAAACGTAAAACATGTGCTGGAGATATAATTTTAGCATCAAAAGATCGTAAAATTGTTTGTGAGAACACACTTGATGCCAGATTGGGTGTTGTATTTAGGCAGAAGCTTGCAGAGATTCCCAAGCTTCTCTTTTGGCAAGGCAGCGGCATAGGGAGCAGTGCGAGTTCGTTAAGTATCTTCAATGATATTTCATCATTCTGACTGTAAAATAAAAGGATTATTTGCAAGTGTTATTTGCAAGGATTATCTTCTCAGACTTTACAGGTTTTTATTTCAATTAAGCCTTTGAAGCGGAATGATAGAAGAGCTGTTAGATTGCTAGAAGACCAGCTCGTTTGCAATATATGTTTTTCATCCGAGACATCAATGCTTTTTGTTAAAATCAAGCCTCTCGTAGGGAAATCGGGCTCCAATTTAGGTTCATGAAGGAAGTCCAGCGTTTTGTGGAGACTGGAGAGCGGCGGCTGCAAAGGACAAGATGGAAACGATGGAAAAGATGGAAACGATGAAAATGTTGACTGCAGTAGTGCTTCGAATAACAAAAGCAAAGGAAAAGATGGAAACGATGAAACTAAATTTGTTGACTGCAGTAGTGCTTTGAATAGTGTGGAAGTGGAAGCGGAAGCGGGCCCAGAAAAGCGTTATCAACCCACGTGAATTTTATTCAAATTTTGCAGGTGGATTTTCTGTGGCTACGAGACAACGTTCTAAAGGAATTAGGCGGCCTAAAATGAACCATTCTGAGATGAAATGAATTAGGCAGCCCATTACTCCAATTGTTTTATTTTATGTTTGGTTTTTTTTTTTTTTTTTTTTTTTTAATTGTTTTGTTGTTTTATTATTTTTATTTCTTTTAAATCTAAAAAAAATAAAATAAAATGGAATTAAACCTATTTAAAAATTGTTTTTTTTTTTTAGTTTTTTTTTTTTTTTTTTAAACTAAAATTAAAACTAAAACTAGATTTTATCTAAAAAAATTTTAAGATGATCTTTCTTTTATTCACAAAATTCTTTATTGTCATATCGCAGATTAATTTTCCAGCAAAAGTATTTTCATTTGAACAAAATCAACAGATTTTCTGATCTTCCTGATCGCATGAAGCGCAGGAAGAGAGCATACTCACCGTTTGATTTGTTTTTATTTATGCAGGGGGGTGTTTTTGAAATGACGAAATTTAAAACTAGCTAAACATTAAAACATCAGAAAATTCAAACTTAAACTCCTTTGCGAAGATCCTGCTGTCACCAGGGTTCACAAATTATTTTGTCTAAAGAAAAATGCTAGTACTAAATTAAATTTCTAATGCCTATTCCCTTAGCACCATCCCCGGCAACGGCGCCAAAATGTTGGGCAATTTATTTGAACAAATTGCTGCATTAAATTATCGACCAGGGAAACTCGTGAGCTTGTGATGGTGCCAACAATATATATGCAGGAGTAGGCAACTAACTCTATGTCTAACTAAATTGTTTATGATTCAATATAATATGCAAGGGAAGAGGCTCCTAACTTAGGAGGTCCTGGTTGTCCTTCCCTACGGTATCATAGAGAAATCATTCATAAAACCAGAAACTTGAAATAAAGACAAGGCTATTCAAAAGCTGAAAGTAATATATTCTATAACTCTAACTCAATTAGTTTAAAAAGAGGAATAATATTGAAATGGTTCTTGACTCAAGAAATCCACTTTCACCTCAATTACCACTTAATGAATGAGAGATTAAAACCAAGAACTTAAGATGGATAAATTATTAATGAAAGAAGCTCTTAACTTAAGAGACATGTAAAGTATTCCATTATAATTCATTCATCTTAATATCAAAAATCTCAACAAGAAACTACTTGCACACAAACAAACGAAACCAATTTTAATCTAAGCAATGAAATGAAACAAAATCTAATATGAAATAAAATGTTTCTCCCATCCTTTTAGAGTGAGCTCAATTCTCTTAAGAACAAGACAAATTATTCCATATACTACATGAAGGAAACTTATATCTAAAACTACATAAATTCCATAAATTCATATTCTACATTAACACAATTTACATCTAAAACTACATAATGGAAATATATGAAATGAAGCTTTATTCTATTCCATCATTAATTGGATACAATGCTCTAAGAGTCCTCTCCTTGGAATGGAGGAGGTACTCCTATTTATACAATGAGAGGAGTAAACAAACTCATAATGATCATCCACTAATATCTCTAACCATCTAGACACATAACCCTATCCTCCATGATCTCCTCCATGATCTTGTCCATGAGGTTTATCTTCTTAAATTCGAATTTGATCATCCAAGGCCACATAAAGGTGTCTTGGAAGCTTCCTTTATGCCTACACATGTCAACAAACTCATGCTAATTGTTAGGTATAAGTATAAGCATATTATTTTCTAAGTTTTAGCCATAAATTCACTTTAAAATGTTAAGAATTAATAAACTTTGGAAAAACATAATTATGACCCAATAATGAGGTGAATGTAATGATATGGAGGTGGAATGGAGGTGACATGAAGGTAAAATGTGAAGATATTGATGAATAATGGAGTGAAAATAGGGACTATTTTGAGGCCCAACAACATACCAAACTCTTGGAATGCAAGCAAGTTCCAAATTTTTACCTCGAGGGTGCACGGTTATGCACCTGGGACACCTCTATGTTCCTTAAAGAGAGTGTTCCAATATTATTTGAGAGGCGCATTACAATTTGGTCACTGGACATTTCAGAGTAGAGAAAATAGTGGCAATTCTTCAGAAGTATTTTTATTGGCCGAACCTTCAGCGAGATTTTCGAAAGTACATCATATCATGCACTACTTGGGCCATTTCCTAACCAACCATCAAGAATAAAGGTATATATACTTTTCTTCCTACTCCTAGTTTACCTTAGGAATCCATATCCATGGATTACATGTTGAGCCTTCATTCTACTAAGCATGGCAACGAATGCGTTTTTATTGTCATCAACAGATTCTCTAAGATGGCCATTTTGGAAGCCTACAAGAAGAGTATAACAAAAACATCCACTGATAAGGTCTTCTTTGAATGAGTGTGGGTATAGTTTTGGATCCCACAGTCCATTATCTTAGATCAAGACAGTGATTTCCTGAGTACATTTTCGTCAAGCCTCTGGTCTATGCTGGATACCAAGCTCACTAAGTCCACAACCTTCCACCCCAAAATTGATGGCCAAACAAAGGTTGTCAACAAGATGATCTTGCACATTATTTGCATGTAAAAATTGAAGCATCCATGCACATGGGATGAAAGCCTCCCCTATGTACATCACAACTACAATAGAGCTCTCCATAGCTATACTAGCCATATCCCCTTTCAGGTGGGGTTGGGATTCCAACCACCATGCACCATTGATGTGTCCATATGATTTGCAGCTACTGAGGCAGATTTAGGTCATGTCTAGTCTAAAGCTGATAGGGATTGTTGGAATAGGGTCTCCTACAAGCTGCAAAACTGGTCCATTTTGAATATTTTTTATTAGATTTAGTCTAGCGCAGGGGTTTTGGGGTGGGTCAAAGACTCGAAAGCATTGTAATGGGTAAAAGGGTAAACCAGGGGTCCGAAAACCACGGTTTGCGGACCATAGGAAATTATAGGCTAGATTACTATAAATAGAGGAGAATTTTGTATTGTAAAGGACAAGAATTATGAGCTATTGATGCGATTTGTGGTTGAAGCTATTGGTTTGGGTTTTGGGGAAAGGACTCCTGTTGGCTGTGTGCGTGGGGATCCAAGTCCAACTGTGTGTGGACCCTGTTGCTATGTGCGCAGGTTGGGAAGGGAATTCTAAGGAAGAATTGATGAATGAATGAATAAGAAATATTGATAGAGAACTGAATCTGTGAGTACTGTTGTGTGAATTATTGGTAATTGTTGTATTGTGCATTTTCTGTCTTTAAGCTATGAAGATCTGTGTAAGTGTGGTTCTCGATCTGGATCTTTTCTGTTCTGTTTATGTATTGCTGTGTTACTATCATAAAAGCATATAATTATAGATCTAGCACATGTTGATGCAAACAGAGACCTAATTAACCCTACGCGGAACAAGGTAATATGAGAATTATAGGACCTAGCACAGCTCTGCTTACCTTACCTATCCTTTCTCAGGGTGAAAAAACCCGGTTCTAGCACCCACCCATACTAATTCGAGTAAGAATTTTACCTGCGCAAGCAGGTCACTACGGAAAGGGCCAATAGTATAGGGGTTTGTTGGAAAACCTTGCACAAAAAACCTAGGTCAGGACCCCTCAAGCCAACAAATGGTTCCATTTCCAGGACCGGAAGAAGTTTGAGAGAGGGATCGGGTAATGACATTGGAGATCTAACGTAGAGGTGAATGAGCGCTACTCTGGGTGAAAGCACAACACGGAGCGGTAAGTACTATTGAACTGGTCAAGTGTGAGGATCCCTCTGCTCATAGCTCACTGAGAAGAGCACCTACGCAAGGTCCATCGGTTACCCCAACATCAGGCCTCCGGGAAAATAAACCAGAGGAAAATATGGCAATACACTTAAAATTACCTACCTTTAAAGGCGCAACCGATGAGGACATGGAGCGGTTTTGGTTCGTGGCCGATTCGGTGTGGACTACGCAGGGGGTGGTAAGTAATACTATGAAAAGGGCGCAGCTATCCCTAGCCTTCAAAGAAAGTGTGTTGGACAGGTATATGTGGTATATATCTCAAAACGGGAGCACATCGCTTCAAGATGTTAAGGACACCCTAAAAAAGCAATTCTAGAAGCCGCAATATTACTCTCAGTTGGTAGCAGAACTGAACGACTTCAAGCAAGGTGCATCCGAGTCAGTGTGGGAGGACGATCAGTGGTTAAAGAAAGCAATCAGGGAAGGAGGGTTCAAGTACGATGACAGATAGCACACAGAGTGGTTCATCGCTATGTTGCTACCTCACTTACACATACAAACGAGCCACCAGACCTTCGAATCGTAGGAGAAAGCCTTGGAATCTGCCATGAAACTCGAAGCCATGCATAAGGACGACACGTTGGGGGGAGTGTAGCAAATTAAAGAACATCTCGGAGCCATGCACATGGACATACAGAGCATGCAGATGGAATGGGGAAAAGGAGTTAGCGTAGAACTCTTGTGCATACGATGTCGGGTGTCTGGCCATACCAAGGACCAGTTTCCTCTATTGGTGTATTACCTATAGGTAGGGGGACCTAGTCCACTGCACCTTGGGTCCAGTGGATCTGCGCTCTGGTGCGATGACTACCGAGTAGCGGGACTACATGATACAGCCCAGTGCCCTCGATTAAGTATTGGCGAACTGAGGAAAAAATGGTGCAGGTTCTGTCGATCGATAGGGCACGATGAGAAGAACTATCACAGATATGACTTATTGGTAGGTTGAGGAAACCTCTATAGGGTACAATCAGATCCTGCGTTGCCGATATCTCCCATAACTTTTGGTGGCTCCCCCGCGAGGGGTAGGGGGGTCGGGGAGGAAGCATAGAAAGAGGACGGGACCAACTGATCTGCTATAATTGTGGAGAGGTAGGGCACTTCGCCAGGGACTACCCAAATCCCACCAGGAAATCTTGTAAATATTGCCGACAGCTGGACCATGAGATCGGAGACTGCCTGATCTTGATAACAACAATGCATGACAAACAGCCTACCCCTACACAAAATGTGCAAAGAGTTAAAACCAAGCCGAGGAATGCAGATCCAAGTGTAAAAGTCATGACGTGCAATGGTACGGTCACTCAGGGAACAAGGTAAGAGCTTGCCTCTCGGAAGGGAACAAATCTGAAGGAACAAGAGCCACTAGCAGCCCCTACGCAACTGCTGACGCACCTCCAAAAAGAGGAAGAAGTTGAGCCCTTTCTAAGGGCATGTCTAAAACTACTATGCGACCCACAGGCTATAGAAAATCTTCAAGTATTACTACATGACTGCGTAGCCCGACCTAGCACAATTGCTGAGATTAAGGAAGTACACAAATTACACAGCTATAAGAAACAAACCGGGAGGGAAATGTTGTTGACTTTGCAGATTGGCGACTATGAGATAGATCAAGTTATGCTTGATGTTGGATCGGATGTGAATGTCTTACCAAAGAAAACATGGCAATGAATGGGAGAACCTAAGTTAGACTAGTCCATCATCTAGCTACACATGGCGAATCAACAGAAGATCATCCCTCTGGGAAGGTTGCTGAGGGTCATGGTAGATATCATAGGAGTAAAGGCCCTAGCTGACTTTGAAGTAATAGAGATCATGGAAGATGCAGATCCCTACCCTCGACTCCTAGTGTTGGACTGGGCTATAGACGTGGAGGGTGTCATCAATCTAAAGAAACGCAGCATGGTGTTTGAGAAAAATGGTACGTGCGTAATAGTACTTCTATATCCTGCCGAGGGTGTGCGGTTTACAGAACCAGCATATGAAGAGAAGGAACTAGATCACATCTACAAGGTGACGGCGCAGGACGAAGACTGGGGTAACCCCACACCAAGCGAAGTACTCTATTGGGAGAGGGACAGGGAGTAATTTTCTAACCCTGATGAAGAATTATAGAGTTGGAAGACCCAGTTACATGATGTCTCAGCACTACGATGCCCTCGGGCCGCAAGGACCCTCTACTGCATTACTTCAAAGGTAAGAGACCTTCCTCACTTTGACGATTCTAGTAATGTCTAGGAATTCCTAAGAACATTGGAAGATAGGGTGCCAAAATAATGGCGGCTCTGGGCCTACAATCTGGCTCTGCATGGAATTCTTGCACAATGGTGGGATACCCACAAGAAAGCATTTCCGGACTAGGAAACATGTCAGGATAGGATGATTCTGCAGTTCAGACCTCCAGCTGACGTGCACACCGAGATATTCATTGGACTCGGGGATCTTCGTGCACATCTGCGTGCTTGGATGACCAAATGGTCCAATCAGACCCCATAAGAATGGGTCCATCTATTTGTGCATGCCTTGGGCCCTATCCCTGCTGCTTGGTACTTAGATGCGGAACTACACCAGTGTACCCACCACTGGGAAGCGTTAAAAGAAGAATTTATCAGAACGTTCAGACTAGTTGGGGGAATGAAGATGCTCGATGAACCTCTACAGGGAATCGATGTATTTATATTTAAGAAGCCTCTACCCGCACTGCACCAGTAGCCCTGACATGGGAAGCCCAGATGCAAGACATAGTCGACTGCCAGAGCTTGGTGATTAATGAAGAAGAAGATAATCTGCGAAATACATCTGTTTCGGAATCTAAAGGAGAATGTACCATTATTGGACCGTCGCTACAGAATATTGATGTAATGCAACTTCTCAGGCTATGCGAATTTAATGTTGGGACAGAAGAACACCCTAAGCTGGCTAAAATTGGGGACTATTGGGATGAAGGAACCATAGGAAAAATTGCAGAGCTACTTATAGAGTATCAGGACTTATTTCCAACAAAGTTTTCTGAGCTCAAAGGAATCACTGGGGACCTAGGCATTATCCATATCACTCTGGAATCCGAGGCGCATCCCGTCAAGAAGCGACCTTACTGATTGAATCCTAAATATAAGAAAAAGGTCAAAGAAGAGATAGAAAAAAATCTTACCGCGGGTATCATTGAACAAGTTGAAAAATCAGATTGGGTAAGTCCAATGGTCATGCAGGAGAAGAAGACAAAGGGGGAAATAGACATTTGCATGGATCTATGAAATTTAAATGACACCTGCGTCCATGACCCCTACCCTATGCCCTTCTTCGATGAAATCCTTGATAGCGTGGGTGGCCAGGAGGCATATTCCTTCACCGATGGGTTCTCAGGATACCACCATATCAGAATTGCACCCGAATATCGCAGTAAGACTACCTTTGCAACCGAATGGGGTTCCTTCTAGTATATGGTCATGCCGTTTGGTCTCAAGAATGCACCTGCTATCTTTTCAAGGGTCGTGGTGGCTGTATTCAAGGAGTTTATTCATAAGTTCCTGGAGGTTTTCTTGGATGACTGGACAATCTTTGGCCTGGTAAGAGAGCATGTCTCTAACCTACGATTAATGTTGGATGGATGTCGGAAGCACCAGATCTCCTTGAATATCAAAAAATGCATATTCTATGTACCATTTAGAGTCTTTCTTGGACACATAGTCTATCGGCAAGGATTGATGGTTGATCCTGCGAAGATAGATGTAATTATCAACCTTGTAGCCCCCACAATGGAAAAATAGCTACATTCTATTCTTGGCCACACAAGCTATTACAGGAAATTCATTCAAGGGTACACTCTGATCACAACACCTATGGAAGAACTACTAAAAAATGATGTCTCTTTTTTCTGGAATGAATAATGTCATAAGAGCTTCAAACTGTTCAAGGAGAAGATGATCTGTGAACTAACACTGATATTTCTTGACTGGTCAAAGGAATTTCATGTACATGTGGATGCATCAGGCATTGCCCTGGGCATGGTTCTCACTCAACCTAGAGAAGGAGATATTGATCACCTGGTTGCCTTTGCGAGTCGAAAACTCTCGAGTGCAGAACAGAACTACTCTACCACTGAGCACAAAGGACTGGCTATGGTATATGCATTACAAAAATATTGGCACTATCTGCTAGGTGGCCACTTTAAGATGTTCATTGATCATTCAGCTTTGAAATACCTGGTCAACAAGCCTCTGTTGGGGGGGAAGATTTGCTGTTGGCTGTTGCTATTCCAGGAATATGATTTTGAGATCATCATTAAGTTCGGGAGGTTGAATGCAGGCCGGGATCATTTGTCTCGCATCGAAATAGGGGAAGAGCCTACTAACTTGGATGAGGGCTTACCCGATGCACAACTGTTCACCATTAAGGTGGTTGACGCTCACTTTGCTAATATAATTGAGTTCCTTACTACGGGTTTGGCCCCTGCAAAATATTCGGTGCAACAGAAGAAGGAGTTGGTTACCCGAGCTGCAGAATTTACTATCATCGCCGGTCAGTTATACAAGCTAGGCACATATGAAATACTGCACAGGTATGTATTGGAACATGAACGGCCCACTGTTTTAGCAGAAGCACATGACGAAGTCGCAGGAAGCCACTATGAAAGACGAGCTACTGCACAAAATATTTTGAGGGCTAGATTATGGTGGCCTACCTTGCATCAGGATTCTTACACCTATTGCATATCATGTGATACATGCCAGCAAACTGGACAACCCTCACGCTGAGATGACATGCCATTACAGCCTCAAGTGGCCCTACAGGATTTTGACAAATGGGCCATTGACTTTATAGGACCCATCAATCTGCCAGGCAAGAAAATAGGTGTGCACTACATTATCACTTCCACTGACTACATCACTCGATGGGCTAAGGCACAAGCGGTGAAAGATTGTACTATGGATATTGCTAAACACTTCATCTTTGAGAAAATTCTGACCAGGTTTGGCTGCCTAAAGATCCTAATGAGTGACAGAGGTACGCACTTTGTTAACCAAATGATTCAAGCTTTGAATGAGGAATTCCAGATCCTCTGTGCGAAGAGTACACCATATCATCCCCAGGAAAATGGGGCAGTTGAAGCTTTTAACAAAATTTTGGAACAAGAATTAACTAAGGTTTGCAATGCCGATTGTAGTGACTAGGATGTTTGCATCCCCTCGGTTCTATGGGCCTACCGAACGACCTGCAAGAAGCTGACAGGAAGGCCCCCCTTCCGAATGGTCTATGGGCAAGGAGGCCATTATGCCCATAGAATATGTTGTTCCTAGCCTACGCATCACAACATTCACAAATGTAGCAGACCCAGGTATCATAGAGGAGCGTCTTGCGCAACTGGTGGCTTTGGAGGAAGATCGGTTTATTGCTAATTTTCACCAACAGGTTTAGAAGGCTCGTGATAAAGCCTGGCATGAACGAAATATTTTCCAAAAGACATTCGTCGAAGGTGATCTCATCCTTTTATACGATAGCCAATTTGCAAAACATCCAGGGAAATTTCGGCAGCACTGGCTTGGTCCCTACAGAGTTAAGGAGATCACAAATGGCGGAGCAGTCTAGCTAGATACCCTGCATGGTGACCTCATTCCTAGCTTTGTCAATGGTAGTTGACTCAAGCCATACCAGGCTAAAGACTATATGTTCACACCACCGCAGTGACTCGGGACGAGTCACAAGATTGTGTTGGGGGACTATTGGAACAGGGTCTCCTACAAGCTGCGAAACTGGTCCATTTTGAATATTTTTTATTATATTTATTCTAGCGCAGGGGTTTTGGGGTGGGTCAAAGCCCCGAAATCATTGTAATCGGTAAAAGGGTAAACCAGGGGTCCGAAAACCATGGTTTGTGGACCATAGGAAAGTCTAGGCTAGATTACTATAAATAGAGGAGCATTTTGTATTGTAAAGGACAAGAATGATGAGCTATTGATGCGATTTGTGGTTGAAGCTATTGGTTTGGGTTTTGGGGAAAGGACTCCTACTAGCTATGTGCATGGAGATCCAATTACAGCTGTGTGTGGACCCTGCTGCTGTGTGCGTGGATTGGGAAGGGAATTGTAAGGAAGAATTGATGAATGAATGAATAAGAAAGATTGATAGAGAACTGAATCTATGAGTACTCTTGTGCGAATTGTTGGTAATTGTTGTATTGTGCATTTTCTATCTTTAAGCTGCGAAGATATGTGTAAGTGTGGTTCTGGATCTAGATCTATTCTATTCTGTTTATGTATTGCTGTGTTACTATCATAAAAGCATATAATTATAGATCTAGCACAGTGGATGCGAACATAGACCTAATTAACCCTGCGCAAAACAAGGTAATCTGGGAATTACAGGACCTAGCGTAGCTCTGCTTGCCTTACCCATCCTTTCTCAGGGTTCAAAAACCTGGTTCCAGTACCCACCCATTCTACTTCGGGTGAGACTTTGACCTGAGCAAGCAGGTCACTGCCAAAAGGGCCAGTAGTATAGGGGTTTGTTGGCAAACCTTGCACACCGAACCTGGGTCAGGACCCCTCAAGCCAACAGGGATAACAACTTAATTGAGTGCATTCAACACATTTTCCTAGTAGGTCCATGACATATTTGATGTAGCCAATACTAAGTACAAGCAGTGCCATGATCAACATTGGGTGCCACACAAGTTCTAGGTGGGCAACAATGTTTGGTGACATTTACAGATGGAGCACCTTCTTGGACCCCAACGCAAGATTCATTGTCTTCTACATGGGCCTTACACCATCACCAAGGTTGTAGGAGACAATTCTTTCGAGCTCAAAATTCCACTATTCCTTGGCCTACACCCATTGTTCAAGGTGGACCACCTTCCATCATACTTTCCACCATTATTCAACACATCAGACATTGCAGAATAATTCACACCAACAAAGCTAAACCCATACTACATGGAACAAGCCAAAACTGATCATAAAATGGACACACATATTAATAACACTCGATAATAAATATCCAATTGTGTGGGGTTGTCTAAGATGGACAATTCTTGCACCAAGGAAAGTGGCTCACCAGGGACGAAGTTCAACAGAATTTTCCCCATCTCATGGAGGCACTCAACACAATGGGGGCCATTGCTTCTTAAGGGGGTAGGACTGATCTAGGTGGATATTTATGGCTACCCGCCTATTCTGCTTGAAACCCCACCATTGTTTCTTTTAGTTTCCTTAATTTTAGCTCAATTTCAGTTTCCTTAATTATAACGCAGTTTACTATTTTTAGTATTTTTTTAGGTCTTAAACATTCAGATTCTTTTTGAGGCCCTAAAAAACGTTTTTTGGAAAATAGGAAAACATGATTGTTCATATATTATTTTTAGTCTAAAGTTGTAGTCCTTGGATTGATATTCATAATGAGGTATCATACGCATCTAAAAAAGATCATATGCCAAAGTTATGACCTCAAGAACTTGATCTACTAATTTACCCCAACATGACCCATATTTTTTGCGCTTCATCTCCTAGGTTAGGTTTTTGGAAGTTTAAGGTTTTCCATTGTTTCTCAATAATAAATAGGCCTTTTAGCCTCATTGTAACATAGTTCAGAGACATGTAGCCACCACATCACTTAGAGATAAGCTGCCATCGCCTGAGCTAGTTTATTTCCATTATGTATGTAAGCATATTTCAGTTCTTTGATATTAATGAAATGATGTTTCATTTCTACTTCATCTCTGTGTTTATTTTTATATTTGTATTCTGTTGCATTCCTGTATAATTTCGGATCAATATGGGTCACCCACAATCATTATGGCAAAAAAGGATGGGACGTGGAAGATGAGTATAGGTTACATGGCATTGAACAAAATCATGCTCAAGAACATATTCCCACTACCTAGGATAGATGATTTTTTGGATTAGTTGTAGCAAGAAAAATACTTCACCAAGTTTTACTTGAATTCTGGATATCCCTAGGTTCAATTCAAAGAAGAAGATACATGGAAGACCACCTTCAAAACCAGACAAGTTTTATATGAGTGGTTAGTCATGCCATTTGGCCTATCTAATGCACCAACTACATTTACGAGGTTAATGAATGATATAATGCACCCTTTTATATATTCATTTTCTATTATATATTTGGATGATATACTAGTATATAGTGTCACTTGGGAGGACAATATTTCACATTTGACATAGGTGCTCGAAACATTGAAGAAGCACGAGCTGCTAGAAAATCTCAAGAGTGCGAGTTTGTGCAATAGTCGCTGGTGTATCTGGGCTATGTGATCGATGGAGGAGAGATGAAGATAGGTCCTTCCATGATGGCTTCCATCATGAAATGGCTATTGGATATTAATGTTTTTTAGGTAAATATTTTCATTGTGGAAACATAGTACCTGAGTAAATGCATAGCCTTGTTTTTAGTGTAGCAACACCACTCCATGCCATAATAATAATTGGCAAGGTTTTCCAGTGGGGAAAAGGTGAAAAGATGTATTTTGAGGAGATAAAGAAGAATATCATTCCACTCAAGCACCAATTCTTGCATTACTAAACTTGAAGCAACCATTTGGAGTGGAGACAGATGAAAGTGGGTATGCTATGGGAGTTGTCTTGATGCAAGGAGGAAGGTTTGTATGCTACCATTCTAACGTATTTCATGGGAAATTTCCTAGCTAGCCTATTTATGACAAGGAGCTATATGCAATGCTGCAAGTTGTGAAGAAGTGTAAGCATTATTTAATGGGAAAGGAGACATTAATCCACATAGATCGTTAACCTTTATAGTACTTGCAAGCCCAAAGTAAGATTCAACAAACCAGACGTTACAAGTGGATGGGTTTTTGGTAGCAGTTTCAATTGGTGATCAAGTATAAGAAGGGAAACACAAAAAAATTTCCTGGCATCCTTTCAAGGCCACCCACATCAAATATCATAGCTTTAGGGACTCTTATGCACATGGATCCATTCACCCATTATGCACATAGAGAGGCATATTCAGAGGATTAGGACTTCAAGGAGGTGTATGAATAGTTTCAAAGTCAGAGTCATGTGCATGATGGTGACAACACCATTGAATACCTTCTCCAGTATGGGTTACTCTATAGGTTGGATATTCTATGTGTTCCTAAAGCTGAGTAATTGTAGCTAGTGAGAGAGGCTCACATATCCAAGGTTGTAGGGAACTTTGGTATAGGTAATACCATGAATAACTTGTAGAGTTACATGTATTGGACCGAGATGCAAGATCAGGTAGCTAAGTTCATAAGAGGATGCATTATTTTTCCTACCAACACGCCTAGCAGTAGGAAATAGGGTCTATATCATTCCTTACCTGTACCTACTCATCCTTGGAAAAAAATTTCATGGAATTTGTGGGATGTTTACCGACAACCAGGAATTAACATGACCACCTAATTATGGTAGTTGAAAGGTTAAATAATATGTGCATTTTGATGCCCTATAAAAATACCATCAGTGGGAAAGAAGTAGAAACCATGTTCTGGGTGCACTTTGGGATGCAAAGGTGCATCATTTCAAACATGGATACAATATTTCTTAGTGCATTTTGGACTACGTTGTAAGAGAATATGGACACGAAGTTGAATAGACCTACAAAATTCCATCCACAAAAATATGGCCAGACATCAGTATTCAACATGACCTTGGTGTATCTTTTGAGGGGATACAAATAAAAGCATTCGAAGACCTAGGATGAAAATCTAGTATATATACAACATTCTTACAATAGACCAACTCACACTCCTACAGGAGTGTCCCCATTTGAGACTTGTTTTGGATATTTTCCACCTTCACCTTTGGATTTTGCATATGTTCAGTAAGGATGAATGAGGGAAGATATTACAGGAGATGTTTTGAGGGCTGAAATTTTTATAGAGAATATCAGGAAGATCCATATACAGGTATCAAAAACACTGCAAAAGTCACAAGAGAAGTATAAGGTTCAGCATGGTCAACATAGAATATATAAATTGTTCAAGGTGGGATACAAAGTATGGCTATAGTCGAACAGGGAGAGGTTGCAGGGCCTTGGTAATAAAGTCAAGTCTTTACAACAACCCCCCATTCTTTTTATTTCGGTATTAATAAATAATAGGGACCCTTCTTCTTGTTAATAAAATTTCCTAGGTTTCAAAATAAAGTTAGGACATTTTTAGGATCATATAAGCTTGAAGACTTCCTTTTTCGGAGCACATATAACAAAATTTCACCTCTAAAAATGAATGATAATCACAAACCCTTAAAAATAAACCTTTTATTTCAATTAAACAATATATATCAGAAAAGTTCCATATCAAACTCCTTCGATATTATAACTTTCCTCTCAATAAAGTTACGATAAAGTCTTCCCGAATATCTCTCTTGACGAATTGTTTCCAAAAGGGATTTTTATTAAGGTTTCATTATAGAATAAAAGGAAGTGTGCATAGATGAATATTTGAATATTAAACTTAGTTGTTGGCCCCACAAGAAATATTTTATTAGTACCGAGGCTCGTGATATCGTAAATTTACAAAGGTGACACATTCGATATCCTTCTCCTCCCATATCTCTCAACTCTGATGTCCCATACTTCCGATATCCCATACTTTCGATATCTTTCATTTCCTCACTTCCGAGATTCACCCTCTCCCATATCTTCCATGTCCGATAAAACTCCCCCCGATATCCCTTCCCGCCTTTCCTCATAGTTGTTACTTTATTAGAGTATTTATATATCAGACCTCTCCAATATCATAAACTTTTAAGCTTGCCCCATTTCATTTTTCCAAATTTTTTTCCCAATATTCTAATATGTCAAGCCCACATGAACTCACATTCCTGCATTAAATTTCACGAAGTGGAGAAGTAATATTTTTCTAAATTATCAACATTTTCATTCATTTCACCTCGATTTCATCAATATTTGTCATCAAAAGAAAGTTTATAATTGTGATATTTTAGTATTTGTGCCATGACTGGAGATTTAAGAAAAAATTTCTTATTCCCGTGTTCTTCTGCTACAAGCTAGTCCCCACTGCCATAACAGCCAAGAGATGTCAATGGAAAGTAAAGGAAAAATGAAGAATAGAATGCAACAACCATCAACCACTCCTCCCATCGAAACAACTCCAACTTTGTCAGGGTTATTTAAGACACAATTTTCACCAGAGAAACTAAGAATTACTCATGGGAATCGATATAAAAGTTCTTATAAAATTAAGTGCTCAAATTTATGAAGAGGATAATGATTGTCGATGATTCTACCTCGATCTCTAGTGCTACCTCTAGTGTTGTAGCTAATTCCTTCCTGCACAGGCTTGTGGCTTGACCTAGGATTCTTCCTTACAAAAATATGATTCAGTGGGTTGTGACATACTTGAATATCACTATCATAAATATTATAATAAAAAATCAAACAGTAAATGGATCATTTTATAGTGATTATTTGAACAAAATGTACCATGTTCATGACCCACAGTTGAAATATGACAAGGAATTCATGGAAGCCTTCATGAAATAACATGAAAATCCATCAAATACAATTAGGAAATGGATAAGGAAATCAAACAACCATAAGCAAGAGGAATCAGGTATGTACGTTGTTGACTCCCTTGTTGGTCCCTTTTTTCAAGTAGTTGCTATGATGTGTAGGCTTTTTAGTCAGCCCAATACATAGAAAATTATGGATCGATGGGCACCCCTTATAGATGTTGCTTCAGAGGGTTTTATCATGGATTGGGGTACTATTCCTTATGAAAACCTAATTACCAATATATTTTCTTTTATAAAATATCATAGTTACTTTGAGAAAGTAATTCCCCCATTTTATATGAGAGCTTATATAATGGATGCCCTTTGTTTTACTATGGACTTTGACTCTATGAAATAGAATTGGAATGTAGAAAACTGAACCCCTATTCATGTCTATCACGCTATTATCTAGGATTTGAAATATATGCCTCATTTTTACAAAATATGTCATAGAGTCATCCTTGCTATTAATTAGATTATTTTTGACAAAAACACCTCTCGACTATCCCCTTAAGTTGAAGTTTATTTTCTCTGGATAGGAAACTGACTCAAGGAAGAGTTTTTTACCTATGGTCAAGTCTTTGTGACTCTATCCAATCGCCATGTGCTACCATTATTTGTTCTTGATAAACTTCTTGCAAGTGAAATAGCCTATCATACCATTGGAAATGGTATTTCAAAAGTACTAAAATAATGAAACAAAAACCTATGCCCTAATTTCCCAATCCAATGTGGTATTTATGCTTTACACAATTTCAGGCATGCTTTGCTTGAAATTAGTTAAATTCAAGATTTCAACTTTCTCAGCATTGCCAACATACATTATGATGTAATCATGTTGTTAAAATTTTTAAAGCAACATACATTGCTAGGAAGTTCACCCATGAAGAGGATATATTTGGTGATCTATTTGAGAAAGCTCCTATTTTTTCAGCTGTCATGAAACTTGCAAGAAAACAACTGACTCCGCAAAAGATGACTCATTTTTCACAGTATAGAGCTTCCAGGTTTTCCTATTGCTTCATTGAAGATTCACCAAGAGTGAAAAGTTCTTGATGAAGTTATAATTACTAGTTCCACAAAAACTATTAATGTTCCTTAGTTAAGAGAGACAGTTGCATCCTCTTCTTCACAAGCAGAAGATCCTTTTTCCTGATGATAAACTAGAAGAAATATGGATGGAAGAAAATAAGGCTCTAAAATTCAAAGGGTAATGAAACCAAAGATGATAATATTCCTTTGCAAAAGAAAGGCCAAGACACTTCCGAGAGCCTTGAACAAACTATGATTTCAACAAAGGCGTTTGAATATCCTTTGGAAGACCAAGCCTTATTGAGATTTTACGACGTTTCCCAACATCAGAGGTTGTTCTAAGGGTTGAATAAATTCCTCCACTTTACATATTTTATAGACGTCACCACATGGCTATGGTAAAAAAGGAGAGGAATAAAATAGATATTGAACAAACAGGTGTTAATTCCTGGAGATGCATCATTTCAAGTATTATGGAAAGGTACTAAAACTTCTCCTACCGAGGAACTGGGTAAGCTCTCCCAATTCACTAGAGCTTAAGCTTCAGCTACAATTGATAAGGCTATTGAATTACAATAATTGTTGAAAGAAAAAGAAGAAATAATTGTGTATTCGGAAAAAAACATTCAGACTAAAAAATAAAATATTGTTGAACAATGGCAAGGACCGGTCACAAAGCTTCAATTTTTTTTTAACTCTCTTAGAGTTAAATATGAAAATTATCTACAGGCTCGGGATGCTCAAATTCGGGAACTATAGAGCAGGATTGAATAACAGAATGTTAATATTGAATTGATTGAATTCAAGAAGGAATAAAAATAATTAAACAATCTTCTTGCTAAGCAATGGGTTACTTTTTCCATAAATTTGCAACAACTAATGATTTATGTAAAAATGATAGCTCTTTGGTATACCAGCTATTTTATTTTAAAACTAATGTTGATGACATAGAGGAGAAGATTGCAATTTCATAATGTGGCAAGGAAATACAGAGTCCAAATATTAGCTAATCTTCCAAATATTGAAGAATCACATAAGGATATTGCTTTTGGAGAATGGGAAATTCATCTCAAGCATATTGAAACAAAAATGTTTCAAGCAAGAGACATTTAAAATAATCTTATTGAGGCATTCAGTGATAATTTGTTTCAAGTCAATCTCATACAAAATTTTCCCAAAGGGTCATTGCTGGATATTAAACTACTTACTAATATATGGCTGGAAACATTCAAGAATGGGTCAAAATTATTGAGCAATCAACTAAAGTCAACTTGGAGAGTCATTGGAAATTATTGATAAAACCACATAGTGTGTCATAAATTCTCTTCTATCTATTTAGTACGACCACTCAAATTCTTCTAGAATTCAAAGACGTGATATTCACTAGCCTTATGAGAATGAAACCAAGGGCTCCATCCGAACTGAAGAATATGACATATATCTATGATTTTCAACAACATATTAGAGAACAATCTTCTTCCCAAGCTTAAATAATATGTTCAACAGCTTCTAAAATTACTACTTTTTATTTATTTCAGCTAAACCACTAGAAGTTTTATTTTTTTATTATTTAAATTTTCTAATAAAACTATCAATCCCCTCCATTTTATATGAGAAGGGTTCTGAATTTTGGAAAGAAGGCTTCTGTTTGCAGTATTGGAACTTAAGTTTCTCTTAATAGAAAGCTGAACCACCACAAGTTTTCTCATGAGAAGAGTAACGATATATTAGGTACTACTATATGTTTGTTATTAATATTTTTAAGTGTTGAATGGTAATTTGATTATGTTTATCATATATGTATTATAACATTCAAACATTTATCACTATTGATATGTGTGATTGGAATTTTATATTTTATGCATACACAACGATATATTATATATATCTGATAGGTTAATAAGCTAATTTAATTAAATTAGTTATTATTTTTGTTTCATATTCATAATAATATGGTAATATATATTGTAATATTTCTTATGAAATCCTTTTAAATCACATATGTATAGATAGCTTTCACGAGAAAGATCTTAAATATAAGTAATTATTATTTTCAATTTTGATCACATCATACGATTATATTTACATCTCATTCTTTTTATAATTTTGTTTAAAGGGAAACTGGTCCCATAATCCCAGTCAGAGCCACTATCTCAAAATGATAAGGATTTTCTCTAAGGTCTCGACCTGGCGATTTTACCCCAATGTTGAGGCAAAAGTTTCGATCCTTCAACACTTTTAGCGCTAGAAGGAAGGCCATCAGAATATGAATGGAAACAAAGTCTTCTCCCAAATCTAAAGGCCATCCAAAGAGTCATTCTCCCTCTAAATCCCCAACAACTTGAAGATCACATTCTTAATCTCTGAATTATAGATCTGACGTTTTTTAGTAAGCCACTCAATCTCCTAGCTCATTTCTACAGAAAAAGAGAAAATTTCAACCTAGACAAAACAAATTTTAGAGCCACCTAAGTTTCAAAATATAATTCATATATTGGGAGGAATTTCCATATCTTGAGAAAAGGTTGCTCAATATGATATTTCTGAAGGAAGTGTTTCTTCATCCCTTAAGTATTTTGGAGTTTTGACTAGATCCCAAAGTGAAAAACATGGATTCAAGCCATTCGAATTCCCATTACCCATTCATTGGAGAAGGAAAAACACTTCAGAAACAAAATCTTCATCTAGTGAGGTTACCTCCTCTTCTCCACCTCAAACTCCTTCTCTCAACCCTATTTATTATAAAACTCATATACCTTCTTCTCATCATCCTCTTTCACAAAAAATTAGTATAATTAGTGCTAGAGGGGAATGATCTTCAACTGTAAATTGCTATACAACCTTTTCTTCCACTAAAACATTTCGTGGACCTTTTATTCAAAGAATGGCTAATCGACCATGGAACAACCCAGGGGCAGTTCAAGTGGGAACATTGTTATATCCCCTTCCTAAACATCCAGAGAGATGGTAAGCTAAATTTAATCCAGATGATGGGTTACCTGGAGAGGAACGCCTTCATAATTTTATGCTAGCCATTAATACTAATGGAGTCTTAGAAGAATATTATTTTTTAATACTTTTTCCTTACCCGTTTGAAGGATTTGTAAGGTCTTGGTATTTCTCAGTACCTTTTGGATCAATTACAAGTTGGGAAACATTTGAGGAGATGTTTTTAATGAAATTTGGAGATGTTAAAACAACTTCTACCTTAACTAATGATTTTTCAAATCTCAGGACCAACCAAAATGATAAAATTAAATATTTTAACTCGAGATTTATCAAATTGTTAAATAAAATCCTAGAAACTTCCATATCTGGTTCTCATGTGAAAACTGAATGGTACATTAGCGATCTTGGTTCAAATATCGATATGCTCGTAGATAGAGCTAATAAAACAATACTTCTTGATAAAATGAAAGAAACTCTATTTGTGGAAAAGAGATTCCTGACCATTGATAAGAAATATGCTACTGAAGAAAGAAAGAAAACTAAAAAAGTTACTGTTAAGGATGATTCCAAGAAAAAGACTCCCAAAGATCCTTATGATTTGGAAGGATTACAAAAGGTTTTGAAGTCAATGTCTAATGAAATTGTAGAAATCAAGAAACATGTTACTAAGTCTTCAAGGAAGTCCTTTCGACCCTTCAAAAGGATTCAAGAATCACAACCACATCCTCTTGCCGATATATCAAATGAATAATTTGATGAAGATGATGAAGAAGAGGAAACAACCTTATCTATTGATGAAGCTCAATAAGATGAAATACTTGAACAACATGGTTTATGGGACTTCATTTTGACTACTTATGAAAATGAATAGGAAGAGGAAGCATTACGAGTGAGTACCTGAAGTAAGAGACCTACTGATACTTCTCCATCAAATAAAAACTAAAATACCCTTACTCCTACTAAAGAAAAAGGCACGGTAAAAAAGACTTATACTCAATCCTATTATTCTGCTCCAACTACTTCCAAGTCTCCCTCATCATCTAAGACTTTAATAGTTTCAGAAAAAATTGAAAATAATATTGTAGAAGACATGAAAAATAATAAATCAAATATTTCCTTATATGAGGTCAGTAAATTAAAACAACAACAAAAATTGTTACTCAATGAACTAAATGTAGTTCCCGCATATTCATTACCTTATACTACTATTACTGTAGGTTTTAACCCTGTACATAAATTATTTGCAAATGAATCTTAAAAATAGAAAATAAACAATAGCGAAAGCATAAAACATAAAATAGATATACACAGATATTTTCCCCTGGATCACAAATCGGGACGACCAACTTGATTTTTCATTAGATTCCTTTTAGTGTTATAACACATATATATACATGCCGAAGCATACATAAAACCTAATTCATTAACCCTACATTGGAACATAACCGTAGTTCCCTTGACCGGATCTAAAAAATACTATGGGCCTAAAACCATCATCCCCCAAAACCATGTGCAAACCCATGCACAAAACCATGGGTGGGTCCATCCACTGGAAAATAGTGTCCCAAAAAAATTTCCCAAGGTACTGCCCTAGACCCTGAACAGGGGGGGCTGCCGCCCCCCTGTGACCCCCCTGCTACGCTCGGCACAACGTAAATAGGTGTCTATCGCCCCCACTGTCACCCCCCTGCACATGACCAGTCATGGAAAGAATATAACACATACCTAACAATTACTGTGAATGCCTCAAAAGGAAAAAGAAAACCTCTAAATGCTCCTACATATAAGATTGATTCCTTCAATGCAATTTTAATTGGAGATGTATCAAATTATCACACTCCTCCTTCTCTTTTACTTTTGAAAATTTTAATAAAAATGTTCATAATTGTTTAGTAGAATCTAGTGCATCATCAAATATCATGTCTTATTCAGTTTGTCTCAAATCAAATATTTCACCTCAGAAATTTGTTGTTCATATTGTCGAATTAGACAGGTCAAAATTCAGAGTCTTGGGAGATATGAATTTTATTTTAATTAGAGTATCTTCAAATCCAAAATTTTATCAAATAATCAATATTTTGGTTGCAAACATCCTTGAATTCTATGGTGTTATTTTAAGAAGAGACTGGTAAGAGAAACTACATGGTTACTTTCCAACTGATTGGTCACATCTTTGGCTTCCATATAATGGAAAACCTAATAAAATTTGCGTTGATATGGAAAATCATATGAAGTACTTTGTCACCATTTTAGATGAGGAGAATGAACGAGTAGTATTCACAAATAATATTCTTTGACATTGTTATCTTGAAACTTTCGTTTGTAACTTTCTAGCACAAAACTCTCCCTTTTCAGTTGATTTTGTTTCATCTCAGATCGAAATTTGTTCTCAAACATATTCTTCTAGATATATCAATATTGTAGAAAATCCTGTAAATAAGTGTTCTAATTTATTTTGGACTCTTTAATTTAATGGATGAAAATATAATTGATGTGGAGGAGCTGGTTTCATCCTAGTAAACCTTGATGGAAAAAAAGCTATGCTTGCCTACATATTGGAATTCGATTGCACTAATAATATTGTTGAATATGAAGCATTGGTACAAGGCTTGCAGAAGGCCATTAGTATTGGTGTCAAGTATCTTAAAGTTTTTGGTGATTCAAATATTGTCATAAATCAAGTTAAAAACAATATCCATTTTGTTTCTAATCACCTCAAACATTATCAATCTCCGATACAAGATCTAACTTCTAAGCCCAAGGTTACATAATGCTAGTGCTAATCTCCTAGTTAATGTTGCTTCTAGGCTCATTCCATATGAATATTTTAACCCTCATAGATTTTAAATTGAGTTAATTTTTCGTCCCTCCATTCTAGATAACATAACCAATTGGCATGTACTTAATGATGACAATGACATCCTAATTTTTTTAACTTCAGTAGGGTCTTATTCTAATCAAATCATTGAATCTGAAGATGGCCATGACAAGAAACAAAACAAATATTTTGAGGAGGATAATTTTCCCAAGCCTGTGGTAAAATTACATGACTTCTATGATCTAGAATATAGATTCAAAAAGGTGACCAATTTAAAACTTAAAAGCTCTACCTTAATATTTTAATTGGTGAAGCTAGGATCTGATCATAAAACTCAAAACATCAATTTAGGCCTTGTACTTACACCAGATGAAATATCTTCTTTCATCCATCTGTTGAAAAAATACAAGGATGTATTTTCTTAGAGTTATGACGACGTTAAAACTTATGACACATATATCATTCAGCATACCATACCTATGCTGCCAGATGTAAAACCAATTCAACAAAAACTTAGGAAGATACATCCCAATCTCGAAGCCCAAATTAAGACTGAATTAAACAATCTACTCAAAGCTAAAATAATCTTCCCAGTTAGACACTCCAAGAGGGTTTCAAATCTTGTACCAGTTATGAAAAATAATGGAGACATTCAAATTTTCATGTATTTTAGGAATTTAAATAAATCATATGAAAAGGATAACTTCCATTTACCTCTAATGGACCAAATTTTGCAATATGTTGCAACTTAAAAACTAATGTAATTTTTATATGGCTTTTCAGGCTATAACTAGATTCTTGTGCATGTCGAAGATATATTAAAAACCATATTTAGAACTAAATGGGGAACATATCCTTATCAAAATATTCCTTTGAGATTAATAAACGTTGGAGCTACATATCAAGGAGGAATATATATTTCTTTCAAAGGTTTCATCAATAAATTAGTTGTTATGTATTTAGATGATATAAGAATCTATTCAAAAAAAAGAGAAACAATCATCTTTATGACCTAAAACCAATATTTGAAAGATGGAGAAAATTCGGAATTTTTTTTAATCCTAAAAATTAGTTTTTTTTTTTTTTTTTATCTTAGTGAAGTAAAATTATTCGATTTATTGTTTCAAAGGAAGGAATTTTCATAGAGCCAGAAATGATTAGGGCAATATCAAAAATTCCTTTTCCTCAAAAAAAAAAAAAAAAATCCATGCAATCCTTTCTTAGTCAGATGAATGTTGTCAAAAAATGTGTTCCTGATTTTTCACAAAATATTTTCCTTTGTAGACCATGATAAAGAATAAAGCACTCTACAAATGGAGACAAATCAATAAAAAATCTTTTGAATAAACAGAGAAAGCCATCATAGATGCTCCTTCATTATAAACACGTGATTTTTCTAAAAAAATTGTTCTATATACCTTTTCTTTTTAAAACTCGTATGCATCAGTTTCGACCCAACCAACTCAAGAACAAGTTGAAGCACCCATTGCCTTCTTTAGTGCCAATTTACAAGGAGTTGAGTTAAACTATTCAGAATTAGAAAAACAAGCCCTTTTAGTTTTTAAGTCAACAAAATATTTTAGCCCTTTTCTCCTAAGATCACATACTAAAGTCATTGTCTCTTTCAGATCGGTTAGACAATTGATTATTAAAAGAGACTTAGGAGAAAAGAGAGCTAATTGGGTTACATCCTTGCAGGAATGCGATCTAGAGATTAAACGTGCCAAAATAGTTAGAGGTCAAGGTTTTGTAAGTTGATGACTAAAGAATCTGATAATTCAACTGAGAAATATTTAGGTAATAATGTTCAAATCTCAGAGGTAAGTCCTGTCAGCACTGAATATGAATATGATGATTTGATTTTCTTTCTGAAAAAAGGTTATGCTCCAATTGAACTTAATTAAAAGAAAAGGAGAGCCATAATACTTAAGGCTAATCAATATCAAATTGTTGATAATGTTTTATTTAGAAAAAAATATGATTCTCTCTTACTCAGATGTATTGAGAAACCTAAAGTCGAAAAGGTCTTGCAAGAAATTCATGGTGGGCTAGCTCAATGACATTACTGTTGGGATACTACTGTTCACAAAATACTTCATGTTGGATATTACTGGCCTACTTTTTCAAGGATACTCATGCTTATGTACGAAGATTCAAAGTCTGCCAAACAACTTTAGGAAGAGAGAAAAGGCCAACTTTAGTGATGAGCACCATCATTAGGTATATTCTAAGGGGTTAATTGCCACCTTTTTAGCTTAATTATTCTGTCTCACACACATTTAATTTCATTTTCTCATATTTTTCTTAGTGAGAATGTTGTATTAAGGGTTTTCGTGATTCAAGGCCTAATTTGGTTTAAATACAGGAAAATCAAAGGAATAATGCAATTTTTTGAGAAATATTGCATAATCACGGTTTAGAGTAGACATCAATGAGATATTATAGGAGGGTTCACCACCTTCTTAAATCATAAAGGCATCCAATATATCTTCAGGATTCTCCTCCAACAACTCGAAATCAAAGGCATCCAAGCAAGTGAATGATAAAAGGGATACAAGCCCAATTCTCTCAAGTTACAAGAGAAAAAAGACCTACTTTTTAGGGAGATGTTGGTAGCTACCCTCTAGCATAAATAGACCAAATAAAGAGCTCACTAAGATTCAAATTTTGGATGTGCCTAGGGCACTCTTTTCTTTTGTATTAGGAATTTCTGAATTTAATTGTTCATGTAAACGATTGAATATGAAAATAAGATGAGAATTTGGCTTCTTCTCGATTGAGTTAATTTCAGGGAGTTGAGCTCATGGGTTAGGGCCCAATCCATTGGCCTCAATCTCTCTTGTGTACATATGCTTTTATTTTATGTTTCAATATTTTATTTCTTTCATTCCATGTTTGGTAGCATATAAAACATTAAAACTGTGTGCTAAACCTCCCTCTCTCACCTCTTCCATTGGAGCTTGAGGAGGAAGGTCTTCCACCACAAACCAATATATTTTTAGCTTATGATTTCTTAGAAAATTTATATAGTTTTAATTTTCGTATCATGAATATTTTGAAAATTTAGAGGTATATTTCTATTTCAAATTTAGAGGTAGGTTTATTTATATTTAGCTCATTGTTTCTACCATTTTTATGATAAATTTGTCAATAATGAATGCATGAACATGTATCTTGATTGCAGGTTTGGATAGAGTAGTAGAGAAGGACCTCTTCAGCACCATCATCTTCAGTCTTCACCCTTCATCAACCACCTTCCATCAAAGTCACCTGCAACCCTGTTTTTGAGTTCACCATTACATGACCGAGAGCAACCATGACGTTGAAAGACAGGCTTTGTGAAGAGTTCTGAGCTTGGCCAAGGGGTTGGCTACCCTTCATCTACCCAGATCTGCCTTTCCCCCACATCTCCTAATATTTTTATCATCATTTCTAGCCTCAAACTCCACTTGGATTATTTCGTGTAGCTTTTCACGACATCGTGCAACACTATAGGAAATCCTATAGAAGATTCTTGTAGAAAAGTCAAGCACCCTCTCCTTTAGCCCAAAATGATTCTTCCACCTCATCTAAGCCCAAAAAAACAAAAAATGTACCTTCATCTTTGAACATTTGGTTGAGGGACCCTCTTATACCACCCAAGCATCTCCTTTTCTGCTGCAAAGAAGAGTCATTTTTAAGTGTGATTAGTCCATTACAAGATGCATAATAAAACAGAGTAGTTAAGAACAATTTAGATAGTACTTAGTTAGTCATTTATTCATCATGTGTGCTCTACATTAGTTTCCTTTTTTTTGAAATTCAATTCAGTAATCTAGACTATGAATTCCACTTAATGTGATTTACTTTTCTTGCATTAACATATGTGTGAATCTTTCTTTCCTGCAAATAGTTAGATTAATCAGTGTGATCTAGAGTAGTTTCTTTCCTTGTTGATAAAGTAATGGTCATGATCTATTTCCAGTCTTAGATTTCACTTAGAAGTCTGACATACTTCCTTTCCTATAAGTAACCCTAGCATTAACACCTCATTCTAGAACTAAGATGAGGATGACATGAGTAGAGCTCATCTATTGTGCATAGAGCACTATCACCTCCAAGCTTTTAAGAACCCTGGGTTGATAAATTAAATTTGAGTAGCCTCTGTGAGTTGCAATACTCTTGGTGCAATATTAGGGCTCACCACTTTTTGGTGTTGTTGGCAGGGAGGTGTCTAAGTAGATTTTTGTTTCTTCTTTACCATTATTTTTTGCTTTATGTTCAGTTCCAAAATATTTAAAAATACAAAAAAAAAATGAATTTCATGCTTCGTAGGAGTACGGACAACCAAGGTAAATTCTTACCGAAACCCCCACATCCCCACATAGTCACCCTTCACTCTTCTTCAGTTACTGTGAGGTAGAACACGCTATAGGTGAAGCACTTGCAAAATTTTAAGAACCTATTTGGGAAGAAGATGAACTTGCTTCACTCGAGGAACCAACTTCACCAGTTCAATCCATGGATGAAACTAGGGCCCACAGAGTCTTTTTTTGAGATTCAACAAGATGATGAGCTTAGTGAAAAGAGTCACCTCCACTAAGTGGGCCCATAGGCTATTTTTGGCGCAAGTCTATTTTTAGACTATGTCTATTTTTAGACATGGTGATCATATTGCAGAAGTTGCAGGATGCTATTTGTGGATGGTTGATCAAGTTGGAAAAATAGATGAAATTATATTTTTAGAATATTGGGCGAAGTCTATTTCTAGATCATCGATCTAAAAATAGAAGTGTCGATTATTATTAGCTCTTAATAATAATTCGACAATAAACAACAACTTATTCTCTTGGAGCACTTAGTTTCAGTGCCCAGATTTGGAAAATCAGTGGGTTGAGGAAATTACGCAATTCCCAAGGGAAACTGGTGGTTCATGCATGGAGGACTTAGTTAGAACTGAAGTGGAAAAGTTATGACAGATTTGGAAGAGTAATTCATGGAGTTGTATTCAGTTTAACTCAGTTAGTCTCAGTTGAGCTAGTTGTATCTAGTCTAACTGAATGATACACTAGTGAAAGTGGAGTGAATTAATTAGCTAATTAATTCACAAATAATAACTCATTAATCAACTGAACAATATAGTAGTTAACTACAGTGCATGTCAGTTCCAGTGGAGACCCAGTGGAGATATAGGTGAAAGGGCAAGATGGATTATCTATTGTGACTATAGTGATGCATTGATTGCACCACACAGACATTGGAGTTGCCAATGAGGATTGCGTAGTCAAGGCAAGAGTAATTCAAATTCATTCAGAGCTATTCTTCAGCAGGGATTTCACAGTGGAGGCAGGCTAGCAGGAGGGCAAAGATCGGTGCATGGATTTGCATATTTTTCCTGATTAGTGTGTGACAATTGATTATACTGAGAGCTTGATGTACTAAGCTTTGTATGAGATTTTTACATGGTCTCCATAATACACAATATATGATAGTTGGGGTTTTAATGATCTAGGTGGATATTGGTGGCCACCTGCCTATTCCACTTGGGGCCCCACCATTGTCCCTTTCAGTTTTTTTCTCAACTTACTATTTTTAGCAGTTTTTCAGGTCTTGAACTTCCGGAGCCGTTTTGAAGCCCCAAACGGATATAGTATGCCAAAGTTATGTCCCTGGGAAGTTGAAACACCAATTTACCCAAAGGGGGCCCATATTTTTGGCGCTTCATCTCCTAGGGTTAGGTTTTTGGACGTTTAGAGTTCCTCATTGTTTCTCCATAATAAATAGGCCCTCGAGCCTCATCGTAACATAGTTCAGAGGTTTGTAGTCACCACATCTCTTCTCAGATATTCGCTACCAACACCCTAGATATTTTATTTGCATCATGTTTGTAAGCATATTTCTATGATTTGATATTAATGAAATGAAGCCTTATTTCCATTGTATTTCTTTGTGTATGATTATTTCTATATTCTGTTGCATTCCTGCATAAATCTAGATTAGTGGTATCAGAGCGGTCTACTTTTTCTCTATCCTTCTTTGCATGTCCCCAACGAGGTCGAGGTATAAGGAGTTAGAGCTTGATCTGGTGGAACCTTTGCAAGAATAGCCTCACAAACCCTGACGGATGCCCATGGGGGACGAAAATAAAGATGAGGGATCAGGAGATCCTATCAAAATATTTCTCGAGGAGGCCCTCGAAAAAAAAAGGAATGCGATGATGGATAACTTTGCCCAGATCCTTCAACGACTGCCCACTGGCAGTGCATCTGCATCCAACAGCCACTTTGGAGGCGCGACTCCCTTTAAGGTACAAGTAAACTTTGACATTCCCATATTTAAGGGTCAAATAGATGCAGATGTCGTAGATAGATGGTTGAATCTATTAGAAGGATATTTCTTGGTTCATGACTTTTCTAACTGGGAGAAGATTATTTTTTCACTCCTCAAAGCTACCCCCATGTCAAGGATTGGTGGGAAACCTACTATGAGAAAAAGGATGAGAGATAACCCTCTCTGTTCTCAGCCGTACCCACTCGGAATTATTTTCGAGATGCCATCAAGGAATAATACTATCCCATGGGGAGATATGAGGACAAGTAGATACAATGGACCATGCTGCGGCAATAAAGGGATCAAGATGTGCATGACCTAACGAATCTGTTCCATACCCTGCACACAAATTTGGGTATCAAATATTCAGAGAAATATTTGGTGCTAATGTATCGCGGTTGTCTGTATAGATACATTAAGGAGGAAATGGAGTTCCTCGACATCTCCTCGCTTGGTACGACATACCGGTATGCTGCCAAGTTGAGCAGAAATTCAAACAGAAGAAGTGAGACTTTGGATCTGTGAATCAAAAGCAAGGAAAAGGTGCCCCCAAACCGCAGAAAAAAGGACAAAGTGAAGGCATGGCGGCCCAAGATAACCTGCTAAAGACACAAGCAAAGAAGAACATTGCAAAGCCAAAGAAGGACACGGGAAAGTGGTGTGAGTTCCATAAGAACTCCACTCACAACACAGGTGAGTGTCGAGCCAAGCAGTCGCTGGTGGCCGAGATGAGGGCTTCTGAATCAAATGCATGCTCTGACTCTGAATTAGAACCTCACAAGGTGAATGAAAAAGTGAAGCAGATTATTGATGCGGAGCCCAATGCCACTGTTGCCACTATGAAGATCCACAAGGAGGAACCAAAAGATCCAAAGGAGGAAGAGTGTCTCTTTCACTCCCAAATGTGGGTAAAGGGTTCCCTGCTATGGTTAATTGTCAACAATGGGAGCCAAAAGAACCTCATTTTAGTAGATGTCAAGAAGCGGTTGGGCTTGCAGACCACAGCGCACCCACAACTATACACCATCGGGTGTCTTCACCAAGGACAGGATCTCTACGTCAGCCAGCAGTGCTTCCTTCCCTATAGCATCAAGCCCTTCACAGATGAGGTATTGTGTGACATTGCTCTTATTGATGTTTCTAATGTATTATTAGGCCAACCATACTTATGGAAGCGACATGTTGTTTATGAGTCCTAACCTCGCGCTGTTATTGTTACATTGGGAAATAAATTGTATAGGATACCATAGGTACCACTGCCTCCCACTATCTCTTTGGTTACTACAAAACAATGCAATAAGCTCATTTCCCCAACCAGGAAATTTTTTTTCCTGATGATCCGCCCCTAGGGCAAGAAGAATATTGTGGCCACGACCTCTAGACATGGCTCCTTTGCACGACAACAAAAAATAGACAAGGTTGTGGAGGAGTACGGGGACAACTTCACCTCACCCACAGGGATGCCTCTACACTGTCAAGTCAAGCACCCGATTGACCTGACCCCAGATGCGCCGCTACCTAATGGACCGATCTATAGGCGCTTTGTTCAGGAGAATGATGAAATCAAGAGGAAAATTCAGGAGCTACTGCAGAAGGTCACATCCGGCCAAGTTCATCACCCTATGGGAGCTTGATCGTGTTGGTACAGAAGAAGGATGGGAATCGAAGACTCTATATTGATTATCAGGTGTTGAACAAGATCACTGTCTGGAATAGGTACCCGATCCCACAAATTGATGACCTTCTGGAACAACTCAAAGGGGAAAAATATTTCAACAGGATTGACTTGAATTCTGGGTATCACTAGGTACCAATTGAACCCTCTGATGTGTGGAAGACTACCTTCAAAGCCAAGGAGGGCCTTTTCGAATGGCTCGTCATACCTTCCAGATTGAAAAATTATCTTGCAACCTTCATGAGGTTGATGGATGAAATCTTGAATCCATTCACCAAATAATTTGTAGTGGTATACTTGGATGACATTCTAATCTTCAGCCAGACCTGGGAAGAGCACCTCCACCACATCTGAGAAGTCCTCCAAACACTGCGGAAACACAAGTTGTGTGCCAATTTGTAGAAGTGCACTTTTGGCATGACCCAGGTTTAATATCTGGGATACATTATTGATGAAAGGGGGGTGCATGTGGATCCAACCAAGATCCAAGTCATTCGGGATTGGCCAGCCCCAACCACCCTAACAGAGCTTCACAGCTTTCTGGGTCTTACTAATTTCTACCGCAGGTTCATGTTGGGAATCTCTCATATCACTTGGCCCTTGAGTCAAGTCACCAAGGGAGGAGCGAAAGAAAAATTCTGTTGGTCAGAATCTCAATAGAAGGTGTTCATAGAATTGAAACATCGCCTCTATTCTGCCCCAATGCTCACATTACAGACTTGCAACAACCATTTTAGATTGAGACAGATTCCTCTGACTATCCTATTGGGGTAGTTCTTACTCAACAGGGGCATCCAATGGCATATCACAGTGAGACATGTCCAACACAGTTCAAAAGTACCCCACTTATGACAAAGAAATTTATTCCATTGTGCAGGCTTGTCGACAATGGAAGCATTACATTTTTGGGAAGGAGACAATTATTCACATAGACCATTGACCCCTGCAGTTCATACAGACGCAAGGGAAGTTGCAGAATGTTCGCCATTAGAAGTGGTCCACATATCTGCAACGATTTCATTTGAACATCAAGTACAATAAGGGTAGCACCAATAATTTTGCAGACTACCTCAGCCGACCACCGATCGTGGCCATAACCACCATTCTCAACTCTTGTGGGCATGACACTTCTGATTGGCTACTTCTCTACAAGAGAGATCCAGAATTTAGCTACACATACAAGGCACTCTTGGGGGGTATGCAAGTTCCACATTTTTACCTTCAAGATGCACTATTATGTCACCTGGGACACCTTTGTGTTCCTTCAAGCGAGCATGCCAAGACGATATGGGAAGCGCACTACAGTCGAGTCACTAGGAATTTTGGGGTCGAGAAAATAGTGGCAGTACTGCAGAAGTATTTCTATTGGCCGAACCTTCGACAGGATGTCGAGAAGTACATCAAATCTTGCACTACTTGCTCCATTGCTAAACTGACCATCAAGAAGCAAGGGCTCTATACTCTGCTACCTACCCCTAGTTGACCTTGGGAATCCATCTCCATGGATTACATGTTAGGCCTTCCTTCTACTAAGCATGGAAACGATTGTGTTTTCGTGGTCGTCGACAGATTCTCAAAGATGGCCATTGTGGCGGCCTGCAAGAAGAATATCACAACAGAAGCCACTGCTAAACTCTTCTTTGAACGAGTATGGGTGCACTTTGGGATCCCACAATCTATCATATCAAACCATGATAGCAGGTTCCTCAGCAAATTTTGGTCCAGCCTCTAGTCAATGTTGGACACCAAGCTCACCAAGTCCACAGCTTTCCATCCCCAAACTAATGTCCAGAAAGAGGTCATCAACAAGATGTTTGTACACATTTTTCACATGTACAATTCAAAGAATCCATGCACATGCGATGAGAGCCTTCCCTTTGTACAACACAGTTATAACCGGGCTCTCCACAGCTCAACCGACCATAGCCCCTTTTAGGTGGGCTTGGGATTCCAGCCACTATGTCCCATTGACGTAGCCATGCCATTTCTAACTACTCAGGTTGATTCGGCTCATGTCCAATCTGAAGCTGACAAAGCAAAAGACTTCATCGAGTGCATTCAGCACATCCGCCAACAGGTTCATGACATAATGGATAGAGCCAATGCTAAGTACAAGCAACGACATGATCAACATCAGGTACCACACAACATCCAGGTGGGTGAAAAAGTGTGGCTACATTTGCAGAAGGAGCGCCTCACTGGACCCCAACACAAGATTCACCCGCTCTGATATGGGTCGTACGCCATCACCAAGGCTGTAGGGAACAATGCCTTTGAGCTCAGTATTCCACCATTCCTTGGTCTACACCTAGTATTCAACGTAGGTTTCCTTCGTCCCTACTTCCCACCTCTATTGGACACCTCTAACATTGCAGAAGAACTCACACCAAAAGACTGCATGGAACCGGCCACCATAGACTATATCATGGACATGAAAATCAAGAAAACTCACTGACAGAAGATCCAACTGTATCGGGTTGTCAAAGCTGGCCAACTCCTGAACCAAGGAAAGTGGTTCACCAAGGACCAAGTTCAACAAAAGTTTCCTCATCTCATGGATGAACTCAACGCAATGGGGACCATTGCTTCCTAAGGGGGGAGGAATGATCCCGGTGGATATTGGTGGCCACCTGCCTATTCCACTTGGGGCCCCACCATTGTTTCTTTCAGTTTTTTTCTCAACTTACTATTTTTAGCATTTTTCGGGTCCTGAACTTGCGGAGCTATTTTGAAGCCCCAAGTGGAGATAATATGCCAAAGTTACGTCCCCAGGAAGTTGAAACACCAATTTACCCAAACGGGGCCCATATTTTTGGCGCTTCATCTCCTAGGGTTAGGTTTTTGAATGTTTGGAGTTCTCCATTGTTTCTCCATAATAAATAGGCCATCGAGCCTCATTGTAACATAGTTCAGAGGTATTTAGTCGCTACATCTCTTCTCAGAGATTCACTACCATCACCCTAGCTATTTTATTTCCATCATGTTTGTAAGCATATTTATATGATATGATATTAATGAAATGAAGCCTTATTTCCACAGTATTTATATGTGTATGATTATTTATGTATTCTATTGCGTTCCTTCATAAATCTGGATCATTTCAGCTTCAGGCTTTCCCATTAAATAACTATGTTATGTGTGATTGTTTTTATTTATGCTTCACATGTGTGTGCAATTAATTTTCCGCAAAAGATTAACAATGGAATGATTATGTATTTTGCAAGAAGTTAAATATTGTGGGATCATGGGAATTTGGATGTATGCATGCTTAGTGTATACTAATTTGTACATGGTATTAGAGAATTTTTAATTCTTGAAGATTGGAATTGTGAATAATTGTTAAGTTTGTGCTGTTGGACAATTTGAATTTTCTACAGAAGATTCTTGGTGCAGAAGTTGAGTATACATTGAAATGTCTTTCAATGGGTTGTGATTGGAGTATGCCCTTGATGGCAGCTCGACTTACATAGCCTGGAAGGACAGGATGGAGGTAGTGCTGGAGGATAATGGATTGAAGGAGTTCATCGATAGTGATGTTCCTAAGCCGGGATCTAGTGATGTTGCATTACTTGACGCATGGCAAAAGAAGACAAAAAAGACAAGAAGAATTCTATTGGAAGGTGTGAAGGACCATATTGTGTCTAGCCTTCATGGGAAAGCCACTCCATTCTTAATGTGGAATTATTTGACAGATTTTTTCCAAAGAAGAAGAGACCATAGGAAGTTGGCGCTTACAAACAAGCTCAGAAAAATAAAAATGGAGAAGGGCGACAGTATTCCAAAATACCTCACGAAATTTGTCTACTGCAAGGATGAACTGGGAAGTGTGGGGGTTACTGTTGATGATGAATAATTGGTGAGCTTGGCTCTCCTTGGGCTTTCGAAGAGTTGGCATAGCTACGGAGACTATGTCAATGGAAAGGATAAACTGCCGGGATGGGAGTGACTTTGGTCAGATCTTGTGCAGGAGGAGATAAGGCAGGGTACCAAGGATGGCTCTTCATCGAAGAATGAAGATGCAGAGAATTTCTTTGGCTGCCAAAGCAAGGAAGGGGAAAGGGAAGAAATTTCCTTCAAAATCAAAAGCTAAAGGCAAGAAGTAGGACTTGTCCAAAGTCAAGTGTTTTCGTTGTCACGAACATGGACATTTCACCACTAACTACCCACAGAAGAAGAAGAACAAGAAGGTTGCTGGAGCTGCAGCTAGAGAGGCCTTAGCCTCGCAATTTGAACTTGATTTATCTTTGATCACATGCTTGGTTTCAAGCTATATGGGATCGTTGTGGTATCTTGATAGTGGTGTGTCTTTCCATATGACGGGAGACAAGGAGTTGTTTAGTGACTTGGAGGAGAAGGACCTCCAGATGCATATAGAGATGGGCAACGATGGTCCGTACAGTGCAACTGGAATTGGGACCATTGCCTTTGAGAGGGAGTCCGATAATCCATTCTTGTTTAAATATGTTATGCATGTTCCAGGTCTAAAGAAGAACTTGGTCTCGGTCGCAATGCTGGAAGATAAAGGTTATGATGTTGTTTTCAATGAGGGAAAAGCATTCCTTCGACATAAAACAACGGGTCAAACCAAGAAGATAGGGATTCGAGTTAAGAATCTCTACAAGATGGAGGTATATGGCTACGCTATAATGGTGGGCAAAGAAAAAGAAGTGGTGAGTCGGGATGAGGGCGAATTGTGGCACAGAAGATTGGGCCATCTTCACCATGGTGCTTTAAAGATTTTGTAGCAGATTTCTACTGGACTTCCTAAGGGTACTCTTGCACAGTCAGATCAGTGTAAGGGATGTACTATGGGTAAGTTTGTGAAGACTACCTTTCATGAGAAGGAGAACCATGCTTCGGTGATCCTGGACAGAATTCGCACAGACATGTGTGGACCTTTCTCGGTTGCTTCAATAGCAAAACACAGGTATTATGTTATATTTTTTCATGACTATTCTCGTATATTTTGGATCTTATTCATGCAGAATAAGAGTGAAACATTCTAAAAGTTCTATGAGTTCAAATAATTGGTGGAGAAGGAGTCGGGGAATCAAGTGAAATCTGTAAGGAGCGATAATGGTGGTGAATACATCTCGGGTGAATTCAAAGACTTCTATAGCAAAGAATGAATTCGAAGAAAAATCATAGCGCCTCATAACCACAGTAGAATGGGGTTGTTGAGAGGAAGAACAAAATGATTGTGGGTGTTGCACGAGCGATGTTGCATGACGAGGGCCTACCGATGCACTTGTGGGAGGAAGCATGCGACACTATGGTTTATGTGCAAAACTGTTGTCCTCATAGAGTACTTGGCATGAGTACACCTGAAGAAGCTTTTACTGGTAAGAAGCTTGATATTTCTCATTTGAATATTTTTGGCTCATCTGTTTACATTTATGTGACAAAGGATGCCAGGAAGAAGCTGGAGCCGACTGCAGAAGTTGGGATATTTTTGGGGTACACATAAACACCCCATAATTATCGTGTGTATTTTCCAGATAGTCGGATGACTGTGGTGCAATGGGATATAAAATTCAATGAGGTGAAAGCTATGAAGTTGTCGCTTGAGAGGGAGCTACACTTGCATGTGGAGGAGGAACTTCTTGTTCCCAAATATGAGCCTCTAGATGTGGATCAGCCACAAGAGGAGATTCATGGAGTGGAGGAGTCCACTCATGTATAACCAAACATCAAAAAAGGTAGAAAGAAGACCACAGAAGCTAAGAGACTTAAGCTTGATGCAGCATAGAATGTAGGAGTCCCTACATCACAGTGCAAACAGAGACAGTCACCTGACCGATTTACTGGATACATGGCTCTTATGAGAAAGTGTATCGTGACAGAGACATGTTATTTTGAAGAAGAAATGCAGGAGCCCACATGGGTAGATTCCATGCTGGAGGAGTATGACTCCATTGTCAGAAACAGTGTTTGGGAGATTGTTCCAAGGCCAGTGGGAAAATCATTTGTAGGATCAAGATGGATCTACAAGGTAAAGAAAGTTGTTGATGGGAGCGTCGAGAAGTATAACACAAGATTTGTTGCCCGGGGCTTCTCATAGATCGAGGGGATTGACTATGAAGAAACCTTTGCACCTGTCGCATCATATTCTTCCATACAGACCATCCTTGCTCTCTCAGCACAGATGGGTTGGCACATTCATCAGATGGATGTGAAGACTGTGTTCCTTAATGGGATCATTGAGGAAGAGGTGTACATTGAGCAGCCTAAAGTATTTGAGATCTTTAGCAGCGAGTCGCATGTGTGTAGGCTCAAAAGAGCGTTGTATGGGTTGAAGCAAGCACCACGTGCTTGGTACACTCGGATCGAAAACTATTTCACTACACTTGGCTTCACCAAGAGTGATGCAGATGCAAACCTATACCAAATTGTGGTGGAGGGTAAGATTTTAATCATTGTTCTTTATGTTGATGATTTAATACTAATGGGTGATGAGCAGTTGATACACTCATGCAAGGCAGATCTTGCAAAGGAGTTTTAGATGAAGGATTTGGGCCTCCTTCATTATTTCCTTGGATTGGAAATATGGCAGCAGGAAGGTGAAATATTTGTGTCTCAAGGCAAGTATGCCTGGGAGATACTGGAGAAGTTTCACATGCAAGGGTACAAGCCTATCGACACTCCTCTTCTAGAAAATTGGAGGAAAAAGGATGCCACATTGGCAGAGGTAGTGGATGCCACTATTTATCGATAGTTGGTGGGTTTGCTCATGTATTTAGTCAATACGAGACCGAACATATGCTATGCGGTGAACCATCTTTCACATGCGATGGTTAAGCCTACCAAGCTCTTTTGGAAGGAGGGCAAGCATGTCCTGAGGTATCTCAGGGGCACATATGAGTATGGTTTATGGTACAGACAGATGGATGAGGTGAAGTTGCATGGCTTCATGGATGCAGATTGGGAAGGAAGCCCAACAGACAGAAAGAGCACATCAGGAGGGATTTTCAGTGTTGGATCTATGATAGTTTCTTGGTATAGCAGGAAACAAAGATCCGTGGCACTCAGTTCAGCGGAAGCAGAATACATGGTAGCAAGTCAAGCTACATGTGAGGCTATCTAGAAGAGGAAGATCCTAGTTGATTTGTTCGGTTCACATTTAGATCCTACAGTGATACATTGTGATAATCAGAGTTGCATTAAACTCTTGGTTAATCCTGTGTTTCATGATAGATCTAAACATATTGATATCCAGTATCATCATATCAAAGATTGTGTGTAGTGGAAGATCATGTTGCTTCAATACATTCCTATGGAAGATCAGGTTGTAGATATTCTAACTAAGGCACTCACCAGGAGAAAATTCGAATACCATAGGGGCAGGATCGGGTAAAGGATAATCCCTATCTTGTTGAGAGGGAGTGTTGAGATTCAACAAGATGATGAGCTTAGTGAAAAGAGTCACCTTCACTAAGTGGGCCCGCAGGCTATTTTTGGTGCAAGTCAATTTTTAGACTATGTCTATTTTTAGACATGGTGATCATGCAAGAAGTTGCTATAGGGATCTTGTTGTGGATGGTTGATCAAGCTGGAAAAATAGATGAAATTATATTTTTAGAATATTGGGCGAAGTCTATTTATAGATCGTCAATATAAAAATAGAAGTGTCGATTATTATTAGCTATTAATAATAATCTGACAATAAACAACAACTTATTCTCTTGGAGCACTTAGTTTCAGTGCAATAATTTGGAAAATCAGTGGGGCGAGGGAATTACGCAATTCCCAAGGGAAACTGGTGGTTCATACATGGAGGACTCAGTTAGAACTGAAGTGGCAAAGTTATGACAGAGTTGGAATAGTAGTTCATGGAGTTGTATTCAGTTTAACTCAGTTAGACTCAGTTGAGCTAGTTGTATCTAGTATAATTGAATGATACACTAGTGAGAGTGGAGTGAATTAATTAGCTAATTAATTCACAAATAATAACTCATTAATCAACTGAACAATACAGTAGTTAACTATAGTGCATGTCAGTTCCAATGGAAACCTAGTGGAGAGATAGGTGAAAGGGCAAGATGGACTATCTGTTGTGACTATAGTGATGCATTGATTGCACCACACACACATTGGATTTTCCAATGAGGATTGCGCAGTCAAGGAAAGAGTAATTTGAATTCATTCAGAGCTATTCTTCAATAGTGATTGTGCAGTGGAGGTAGGCTAGCAGGAGGGAAAATATCGGTGCATGGATTTGTAGATTTTTCCTGATTAGTGTGTGATGATTAATTGTACTGAGAGCTTGATGTACTAATATTTGTATGAGATTGTTACATGATCTCCATGATACATAATATATTATATTTGGGGTTTTCAGCTTCAAGATTTCTCGTTAAACAACTGTGTTATGTGTGATTGTTTTTATTTATGCTTCACATGTGTGTGCAATTAATTTTCCACAAAAGATTAACATTGGAATGATTTTGTATTTTGCAAGAAGTTAAATATTGTGAGATCAGGGGAATCTAGATGTATGCATGCTTAGTGTATACTAATTTCTACATATTTCCCATTAAAGAGACTTATGGAGAAACTAGAATGAATAATATCAACTCCTCAACCCTTCCACATTTCCATGGTCTCACTTCTGACTTCATGTTCGATTTTTTTGTTGTCTGTAGGAATATGACTATGCCTTAGATGAAAAAGAGCTAAAATTGTTCCCATATACTCTCAAGGATGCAGCCTTGCACCGGTTCATGGGTTTTCCTGGGAACAGATGCAAGAGTCCTTCAACAACAAATATAAAGAATATTGCATGTCCAAAGATACCAAAGAGGAGATATTTAGGATGACTCTGGGACTTGATGAATCTCTCAAGGATTATGAATAAAGGTTCCAAGTGAACTATAAAAGATCCAATTTCACCCTTGATCTTGGATCACTCAAATTTTTATTTCTCCAAGGGATAAGGGAATATGTGATAAAAACACTTAATATTTTGTTTGGAGGAGATATCTACCAACTAACTTATGAGGACATCAAGACTGAGCTAGAGCTAGCCAAAGTATGACCAAAAACCCTTCCACTTCCACCTCCATCAAGTATGAGATGGGAAACATGTTCGAGAACTTCAGAAGTGAGATATTGCAAAAAAATTCTTTACAAATGGACACAATGAAAATCAAGAGGAAGAAAGAGGAACTTGAGATGGCAATAGCTATATTTTTTCCTAGACATACCAGAAAACACCCTCTAAATTAATTTCCACTAAATTTCATAGAGATTTTCTTAGTCTGTGAAGAAAATCATGCCACATGTAAGTGTCCCTCCTTAGCTGGTCTCAAAGTTGTATATCAAGGTGGGGAAGGAGGACCATATCAAATCTATTTCATACATCAGAGAAGGCCTCAAGGGCCTTGGTCATATAAGCATGGCATGCAACGTGCACTTTACTCCTACTACCATGAAAACCAGAATGCACCTATGTAGTCTTGGTATACCTCCACTCCTCCATCATGGCCTAGACCTCCTACTTGGCCTTACACCCCTCCATATCACCCTCAGCCTATAAACCAACCCTTTGAGTAGTATGTTCCTCAACCACCTCAGTGAAGCAACCCATCACAAGGGCGGAGACCCAAACACAACCAACCACCTGGTTTACTGCCTCCACCAAAACCTCAACCTCATCTCTCCCATTTTGCTTCACCTAAGTTTCCTCAGATTCCTACGCAACTCAATCTAAACCCAAATAACAACCATGAAACCACCTCCAAAAACAAACAAAAGAGATATCAACGTGTTAAAAATCAACCACTTCGAGGGGGAATCCTCCTTTAAATTACACAAATGAACAATTATTTGATGATTCAAATGAAAAAACCTCCTTTATATATATAGGAGTCCATGGGGTCACAATATAATCCTAGCTGACCTAACCATAATAATCTAAGGGCCAACAATAGCAATAATGGGGTTTTATGGGGCACGATAATAACAATATGGGGACTACAAGGGTACAAAAATAACAATAAGGGGGCTACACTAAAACAATAAGGGACTACACTAGTAATATAGGGACCCAACATGCTCCTCTCCTTCAAAAACATGTTGTCCTCAATGCTTGAGTAGCTCTGGATGCTTTTGTATAAAATTTTCATTCTCCCATGTCGAAACTTCAGTGGATAAGTTCTTCCACTAGATGAGATACTCTGAAATTGATCAATTTCGTAACTGTCAAGTTCTTATTTTCGTGACTGCATCAGGTTCCCATATAATTTTTCCTTCTTCATCAAGTTTTGGAAATATTGCTTGAATTGGAAGTTTGTCACCTATAACGTTGTTTAAGCATGAAACATGGAAAACTGGGTGAACTTGAGAAGAAGTAAGAAGCTCGAATTTTTATTCCATAGTACCAATCTTTTGCAACATCTTATACGGACCATAGTAATTTGGCGATAATTTATTATCCTTCTTAGCTTGCTTGAGTGACACTTGTTTGTATGGTTGTAGCCATAAAAATACCCAATCTCCTACATCAAAAATTCTCTCATCGCGATGTTGATCTGCCTATTGTTTCATTCGATTTTGTGCCAAATTTAGGTAATCCTTTAAGATTTGGAGAACTTGTTGGTTATGATCGATGTGATCTTCCACTTCTTGAACCTTAGAATTTTATCTTAAAGATGATGTGATGGACGGTGGATGATATCCATAAAGTGCCATAAATGGGGTCATTTTTCTGCAGTATGGAAGGAAGTGTTATACCACCATTCAACCAAAGGTAAGCACTTGACCCATTATGTTTTTTTATCAGATACAAAAAAATGAAGATATCCTTCCAAACATTTGTTTACTATCTCAATTTTCCCATCGGATTGAGGATGATAAGATGAGTTATGGGCTAGTTGAGTACACAAATAAGAAAATAATTTTGTCCAAAAACTTCTAGTGAAAATGGGATCTTTGTGGCTTACAATAATCGTTGGGTTTCCATGTAGCTTTTGAAGTGTTTCCATAAATGCAGTAAAAAATGTACTTTCTTTAAATGGATGAGATAATGCATAAAATTGTGCATATTTGGTAAGTCTATCAACTACCATGATGATGACACTCTTTCCTTCTGACTTAGGTAAACCTGTGATAAAATCCATTGAAACCTCCTCCCAATGTTCATTTGGAATGGGTAAAGGTTGTAGCAGACCTAATCTCTTAATTGTCTCAACTTTATTTTTGTTGAAAACCAAACATTCCGTCACAAAATTTTGAATATGAGATTTAAGGCCACCCCAAAAAAATTATTTCTTCACCATGTGGTAAGTTTTTTTAATTTTTGAGTGTCCCCCAATGGGGGGGGGGTGTGAAATTCCAAAAGAATCATGTGTTTTAGTTGGGAATTATTACAAAGATATAAGTGATATTTGCACCATAAGGAATCATTTTTCCAACTAAATGTGTCATATGTATTAGGATCTTGCTGTAACTTTTGAATGAGTGTTCACACTTCTTTTTCATGCTTTCATTCCTCCCTTAATTTGGTTATGCAATATGGTTGGATAATATAAATGGATCAAAGAAATGCTTCCACCTCCTCATCCTTTCTTGAGATTGCATCCGCAACAACATTTAGCTTCCCTTTCTTGTAGATGATTTCAAAGTCATAACCCAACATTTTGTGACCCCCTTTTTCTGCTCTTCTAACGATAGTCTTTGTTCCAAAAATTATTTAAGACTATCATGATCATTTTTTACCTTTAAGTGTCTTCCCATTAGGTAGCGTTGCCATATATTTAGTGCATGTAGAATTTCCAACATTTCCTTCTCATAAATAGCTTTTTGTAAGTACTTTCCTTTGATTAGACGACTTTCAAAAGCAATGTGTCTTCCTTCTTGCATTAAAACAACACCATTTCCATTTCCTTAGGCATCACATTCAACAATAAAGGTTTTTGTGAAGTATGGCATAGCTAAGACCAGTGCTAGGCACATTGCCTCTTTAAGATGCTCAAAGGCCTTAGTTTCTTTAGGAGTCCATGAAAATGCATCTTTCTTCAATAATATTGTTAGAGGTGCTGCTATTCTCCCATAATTCTTTACAAACTTGCGATAATACCCTGTTAACTTGAGAAATCCTCGTAACTTCTTTATGGTTGTGGGGACATTCCATTCCTTAATGGATTTAATTTTGTAAGGGTCTACCTTAACACCCTCCTGAGATACAATATGACCTATATATTCAACCTCCTGTACTCCAATGAAACATTTGGATGTTTTTGCATATAGTTTTTTCTCTTCCAATATTTTGAGCACCCTATCAACATGTTGGACATGATACTTCCAAGAACTATTTTAGATTAGTATATCATCAAAATATACAAACACAAATTTTCTAAGGAAGGGTTTAAAAATGGAATTCATCAACCCCTGAAATGTAGAAGGTGCATTGGTAAGGCCAAAAGGGATGACCAAAAATTCACAATGACCCTCATGAGTTTGAAATGTTTTTTTCCGAATATCTTTAATCTTCATTCTAATTTGATGATATTTTGAATGAAGATCCAACTTGGTAAAATAAATTTCTCCATGTAATTCATATAATAATTCATGAATCATAGGAGCGAGAAATTTATTTTTAATAGTGATATTATTCAGCTCCCTATAATTTGGACACATGCACCATGATCCATCCTTCTTGTGTACCAATACTACTGGAGCAGAGAAATAACTTTGACTAGGTTGAATTATACCAACCTCTAACATTTCTGCAATCATACACTCAATTTCGCTCTTTTGGACATAAGGATATTTGTAAGGCTTGATGTTCGGAGGAACACTCCCTGGAATCAAGTGAATAGCATGATCATGATCACGAATAGCAGGGAGTCCTTTGGGAGTTTGAAACACCTTGGAATGATTTCCCAAGACATTTTTGAGATCTGGAGAAATAGATGATTTTGATGTTGGAAATTATATTGAGCACAATTGTGAAATTATGCTTAGTTGTTCTTTCTTCGGAATATTTGTGATGACATTAGAGATTATTATTTTTCATGGCTTCCCTGCGATACTCCGTAATTCAACTTCCTTTCCTTCAGAAAAAAATTTCAAGAAAATTTCTTGAAAATTAAAAGCTACCATCCCCAAAGATTGTAACCATTGTACTCCCAGTACAACATCAACACCTCCCAATGGAATGGAAAGCATTGGACTATTCAATACATATTCCCCCATGATTAGCTTGATATTGTGGAATTTTCTAGAGAAATTTATAGTCCCTCGATTCGCAACCATCACTTGACACTCTAGTGCTGGGTATAGGAAGTAATTCAATTCCTTGGATACCTTACAATGAATACAATTATGGGTACTAGCTGAATCAATCAACACTATTACCTTCTTCTTCTTGATATATCCTTCTATCTTGATACTTTGAGGAGTGGTAATTCCTGCCAGTTCATTACAGGATATGGTTGGACTCATTTCTTCTTTCTCTAGGGTTGGTTCATGGTGTATATCCTTTTCTTTTCATGTTTCTTGTTCATTTTCTTCCTCCTCTTCACAATCTATGTAAAATAATTTCTTCTCAGCACACTTATGACCTTTAGTGTATTTTCTATCACAATTGTAGAAAGCCCCTTTTCTCCTTTTTCTTCCAATTATTGTGGTGTCAAACTTGTAAGTTGTGGAACTCTAGGAGTAGCAACACTTCCATATTTATAGATGTTATTGGTAGGATTCCTTGTCGCCATAAATTTACTTTCAATCTGTCTTTCCAAGAAAAATGCCTTCTCCAATGAATCAAGTTCCCAAAGGCAAACCTCATGTTGGATGTTATCCTTTAAATTCCCTATGAAGACATCAATCTTGTTTTCCTCTGGACTATCGTTTACCCTTATATTTAATTTTTGGAAGTCCTCAATGTGCTCCAACATTGAACCCTCTTGTTTGAGAATTATCAATTGGCTAAATAAGGTGTTGCTCTTTGTATCTTCATAATGTGCTATCATTTCCTCCATAAAAATTGACCAAGTGTTTTTTCTTTTACGAGAAAATCCATCGATACCATGCAAATGAATTTTGTTCTAAATGTAAAGTTGCAATGTGTACCTTTTGTGTGTTTTGCACATTATGGAGATCAAAATATTGCTCCATCTGTAGTATCAATGTTATGGGATCCTTGCCATCAAACTTCCGCATATCCATCTTTGGAATATTGTGGGTCTTTAATACAACATTAGAGTTTATGAAATCATGATTAACATTTATTTTGTTCTCATAATGAGTTTCCTGTACCACCTTTTTTCCATTAGGAATAATTTCTTATATCGACTTTGTCAAACCTTCCTTCAAACCTTCCATGTCTTCTTTTATATCATTCTCATGTCTTCCATGTTAGTTTCCATGCCATCCATCTTAGATTCCATGCCATCCATCTTAGCTTCCATGCCTTTCTTCAAACCATCCATATTAGCTTCCATGCCTTTCTTCAAACCATCCATCTTGGCTTCCACGCCTTTCTTCAAAACTTCCATTTCAATTTTTGTTTCTCTTTGTAAGAGTGAAATTTGGTGCAATTTATCTTGTAATTTTGATATATCATGTTGCACTTATTCCTCTTCATGAGTGATAGTAGAGCCTTCTATGGGCTTAATGGGTGTTAAATTCTTTTTAGGGGTCATTTTAGAACCCAATAATTATATCTATGCTTCAATATGCCCTTGGAATCACTTCAGACCGATTTATTAAAGAATACTTATGAAATTTGAAAGAAAAATACAAACCCTTTTCTTGCTTTTGAGGAGCTCGATATAGAAAATTATGTATCTCCGTAATTTTGTATCCCTAAAATTTAATCTTCAGTCTTGTAATAGCCCTCGGGGTCATCTTTCTAATTCCAGAGGTTTGACCTAATTTGGATTCTTCAAGACAACATTATTCCCAATATCCCACAATGACCTAATTATGGATTGATTCAGTAGAGTGAAATTTTACGGCGTGCCACATGTCACTGTTTCCTCCTTCAGCTCTAAAATTGATGCATAGAAAACTATAGTCCGTGTACTTTCTTCCACTTTTTACATAATTCCAATCTGATGCTCAGAAAGATACTTATGACGATTTTCCCAAGGTCACCTCTTTGAGATGAAATTTGGGAGCTTGCAAAAACCGTAACTTCCACAGATCATATCCCAGAAAATATTGCGAACCAAGATCTGAAATTTGTACACACACTTGCTAAGGATTTCTTTGAAAATAGTATTTTTTTTAAGCATCTAAACCTTTGCATAAAAATTTTATAGCGAAAATTCCACAATGACCTATTCGAAGCAGTGAAACCATAAAATCCAAAGCTCTGATACCAAATTTTATGAAACCAGCTTCAAAAATAGAAGAAAATAGAGATTAATGCCTTAGAAATCAACCGCTTTGAGGGGGAAACCTCCTTTACATTACACAAATGAAAAATTATTGGATGATTCAAATGAAAAAACCTCATTTATATATATAGGAGTCCATGGGGTCACAATATAATCCTAGCTGACTTAAAAATAATTATATAAGGTGAAACAATAGAAATAGTGGGGTTTTATGGGGAAAAATAACAACAATATGGGGACTAAATGTGTACAAAAATAACAATCAGGGGGCTACACTACAAAAATAAGGGAGTACACTTGTAATATAGAGACCTCACATAGGCACAACAAGTTTATAGTTGGGAAACATCCTATTGAGCTTATGCTGTGAAGATACATGAAATTAAGGTCAAGTCTTGAAGAGGGATTCCAGACAATCATCATGCATATCTACCTGTAGAGGTTGAGGAGGAAAAGGAAGAAAAAAACTCTCAAAACAATCAACCTCATTTTCCTAAGCACCTGATCCACTCTAGTCAGCACACCCTAGAAGAGACAAAAATTCTGGGAGAACTGAAGAATATGTGTGTGAAAATACCCCTTCTCCGAGCCATTAAGGATGCTTATATTTACAATAGGCTCATCAAAGAAAACTTATTTGAAAATCCTAGGAGAAAGAAGAAAGACACCCCCATAATCAATGTTGTAGGATAGTTTTCTCACTTAATGTTGGGAAGGGTGATTTTCCTGAAGTACCTAGACCTTAGGAGTCTAGTAGTAGATTTACACATCGATGGTGTCATTGTCTCCCACACTTTCACAATGACACCAAAGGACCCTTGAGAAACTATACTTAAACTACACTTAAACTCAACCTCCAAGGACCCTTGAGAAATACCACCACCATTTTGCAACTTGCAGAAAAATCCAAAATAGCTCTGGAAGGAACTGTTGAGGATGTTATGGACTCGATTGACTCTTGGGAGTACCCCAAAAATTTCCTGGTCTTTTAGCAAAAAAAATGTTTAATTGATATCCTCTCATTTCATGAAGACCTTGGTTGGCTACTACTAATGCTTATATCAGTTGTAGGGACAAAAACATGACTATCAAGAATGGGACCTTATCCAAACAACTAGGATTATATCCTCTTGCCCAACCTTCCATTGACCATGGCATGCCCTTGTCGTTGGAGGATTAAGAAGAAGAATATGAGGTGTACAATACCACACCCTATCCCATTTCTATCATAGATATTGTTCTTAGAGGGGCGAAACTTGATGAGGATGATCTCATTGACCACATCATTCAAAGTCAACCCCACACTTCCATTCCACTTGATGACCTAGTGAGAGAATCTAAAAGCCAACCTTTGGTTGATCTACACTCAGTTGACTCAATCTCTGAAGCAACCAAGGCTGTGGAATTTGGACCATCTAAATCCCTGAAGATTGACTCATCCCTCTTAGCCAAAGAAGAAGAGAAACTGTGCTAGTTGTTGAAGGAAAAATTAGATTATTTTGCCTGGGACTAAAATTACATGAAATGGGTTGATCCCTCAGTGTGCATGCATCATATTTATATTAAAGAGGGATGCAAGCCTGTGCGCTGGCCCCAAAGGAGGATGAACACAACCTTATAAGACATAGTGAGGGAGGAATCGTAGAGTTTGATGGATGTAGGTTTTATCTATCCCATATCAGATAGTGAGTGGGTGTCTCCTCTTGTTCTAGTCCCAAAGAAAAATTTGAAGTGGCGAATCTTTGCTAACTACAGAGAACTAAAAAAATCCACTAAGAAATATTATTTTCCTTCACCCTTCATCGATCAAGTTCTGGATGGTATTGTAGGAAATAAGTTTTTCTCTTTCCTAGATGGATTGTGTGGGTATAACGAGATTCATATCAGCCCTGAGGACTAGGACAAGACCATATTCACATATCCTTGGGGAACATTCAATTACATGGTTTTTCCTTTTTACCTATGCAATTCCCTTTCTACTTTCCAAATATCAATTTTGAGAATTGTTTTGGAACTAGTCCATCATTCTGTAGAAATATACATGGATGATTTCACACCTTATGGGTTTGATTTCTAGGAGGCTCTCTGTAATCTACGAAAAGTGTTGAGGAAGTGCATTGAAATGCATCTCTCCCTGAGTCTTGAAAAGTGTGAATTTTTGAAAAAGGGCAAGGATAGTCCTTTGCCACTCCATATCACAAGTTGGAATACAGGTAGACCTAAAAAAATCACCATCATAAAAAGGGGTCATATTCCTGAAAAGCAGAGAGATGTCAAATTTTTTGTAGGTTTGGTTGGTTACTATAGGAGGCTCATTAAGGACTTCAACAAAGTGGCATTGTCATTATTTGGAATTTTGTCCAAGGATTTTGAGTTTTTATCATTTATTCTTTGTTAGGAGGCTTTTGATCTCATCCAGGAAAAAATGACCATTGCCCCTATACTTAGAGGTTTGAATTGGGCTCTGCCCTTCCAAATTCACATAGATTCATTGAATAAGGCTATGGGGGAAGCCTTGGGAAAATTGGAAGATATATTACCCTATGCCATTTATTTAATTAGCAATAATATGTCCAAGGATGAACTGAACTATATTGTCATTGAAAAGGAGCTCTTAGCTATGGTACATTCCGTAAATCAGTTCAGAAACTATATTACTGGTTATCAAAATTTTGTACATGATGACCATGCTGCAATCAAGTACTTATTAAAGAGCTTCGTGGATTATCCACGGTATTAAGGAACATTTGTCGACATTTCGAATCCCAATGGGGATCCATCATCAGGACATTTGAATGAAGAATTGAGAGAAGGGTTTTAGGCCATTAATAGTGAAGAAGGATATGAAAAGAGGCGACCAAAGTTTAATAATTTTTATTTTTATTTTTATTAATTTTAATAATTTTATTTCTAATTTAATAAATTCTATTTTATTTTAATAATTCTATTTTTAGATCAATAATAATAACTACCAATTTTTAATTTTTTATGTGGTAATATACTAAAATTATTAGAGGCTTTGAGAAAACATTTAATAAAATCAAAACCTAATGTGAATTCTAGAATAATTAGATGGTTGTTGTTATTTCAATAGTTTGATTTGAAAATTGTTGATAAACTAGGAAAGGAAAATGTTGTTGCATATTTCTTATCTAGAATAACTTTATCTGCAAATGAGGAACGATGGTTGATGATCAGCTTGTGGATGAACACCTATTTTCTATCTGAATAGTCTCTCCTGGGTTTTCTGACTCGACCAACTACCTTTTTGCTGAGAGGTTTCCTCCAAACCTTCCCTCCAAAGAAAAGAGCATGATTATAAGAAAAAGCACCCCTTTCACTTGGATTGGTGGAAACCTCTTAAAATTGGGTATGGATCAAATTCTCAAGAGATGTGTGAGGTAATAGGAGTTCTTTGACATCCTCTAAACATTTCATGAGGGTCCTTGTGGGGGTCATTTTGCTGCTAAGAGGGCAACCTTGAAAGCCTTGCAAGATGACTATTATTGGCCTACCCTCCACCAGGATGCCAAGAGATACACCAGTAGATGTGATCAGAGTTAGATGATGGGGAGACCTACACCGAGGGCTGAAATTCCTTTACAAACTCTGGTGGCTTTAGAGATATTTTACAAGTGGGGCATGGACTTCATTGCACCCATTGATTGACCATCCTGAAAGAAAATATACATCATACTCTACACTGATTACTTGACCAAGTGGGCTGAAATAAGGGCTGTAAAGGTAGCAACAGAAGAGAAGGTGGTTGATTGTTTGAGAGAGAATGTGTTCTACAAGTTTCGATGCCCTAGAGAGGTAGTCACCAATTACAGGGCTCAATTTACATCTCATCTCATTAAGAACCTAATGAGGCAGCACAAAATAAAGCACACAACTTCCATTGCCTATCATCCTCAAGAAAATGGCTAAGTGGAAGTGAAAAATAGATCCTTGGAGAACATCCTTACCAATGTTGTGAGCAAAAACAGAAAATATTGGGCAGATGTATTGGTGGAGGCCACTTGGGCTTACAATACCACCTGGAAGACAAATACAAGGTTTACTCCATATCATCTAGTTTATGGGAAGAAATATTTTATTTCCATTGAGTTTGAGTATAACAATATAAGAATGGTAGCTTAGTTTGACTTGGAAATCACAAAGGCGCAACAAGAAATACTACTCCAATTGAATGGTTTGGATGAATTTAGAGTGTAAGCCCTCCTTCACATAAAAGGAATTTAGCTTTAAAGGAAAGTTTGGCATGACAAGCACATCAAAGAGAAGACATTTCAGGAAGGAGATTGGGCTATGATCTATGACTCCGTACTCAAGGACTTGAAGGGAAATTTAATGAACAGATGGCTAGGACCTTATCAAGTGGAGAAATTCCATGACAATGGTGTTTTTTAGATCATGACAAAATATGAGGAGGGGATCCCTCTGCTTGCCAATGCTTACAAACTAAATATGTACAAGAAGCGACTGTCTAAGGCCGAATTTATCAATACAATAAGAAAATCGGTGAATTTAATTGGAAGATTCATAGTTTCCATCCCCTAACATTCCTATAAAAAATAAAAATAAAAAATAAAGAGGCCTCAATGAAAGCCAATCTGAGGCATCCATGGCCAAATCCTAGGTTGAAAACTTCCGTGAGGCAATCCTGGAGGAAAAAAAAAAGAGAAATAAAAGAAAAAACAAAGAAATAAAAGATCCTTCGGTGAAAAACTCTTTGAGGCACCTAAGGCAGGATTTTGGGGTGAAAAACTCTATTGAGGCAGTCCACCGGCCTTCGAGGAAAAAAAAAAAAAAAAAAAAATTTAAAAAATCCAAAAGAGTGAAATAAAACCTATGCACTAATGTGCTTCCATTTTATAGGTTGCTGAATAGGGACAATATGGAAAAAGGGATAAAAATTACTTCCATCTCTCTCTCTCCTCTACATATCCACTCCATGTCCAACCCCAACATGCATTTCCTTCATCCATTTCCACCACTAGGTGAGAAAAAATAAAAATTTTCTCCCATTCTCTGCAGTGCTACAGGATGTCCTATGCTGCTACAGGATTTCCTATAGTGCTATAGGAAACCCTGTAATGATACAGGAAATATACCTGAGGTTAAATAAGCTCATCTAAGGCTACCTAACCTTCAAAAATACTTGATTTTTTTTTTCAACCCATGTCTACCATTCCTGACCATCACTCCATCCAATGCATGAAGACTCACTCACCGAACCCTCTATTTTTCCACTGTGCACTACTTTGGTTAAATACACACACATGACCTCTTATATCATGTTATCCTCCACTACACCACTCCATTTAAATCCTAGCACCGCCCTTAGCATCCTACACTCTTTTTCTCCCTTCCTCGAGGTAGTTTGATCTCCAAGACTGTAACAAGAAAGCTGCAACATGAAGATGATCACTTCCTATAGAACATCTATGTATGCATCCAACACATCAAAAAGGCATGAGATGAATGATGAATATTTATCCTAAATATCACTAGAGGACTCCAAAAGGGAAGCTACACCAGCATCAGCATCTTAGGGTCTCCATGACGTACCTGTGGAAGAATAAACAAGCAAAAACAATAAGCACCTCACTTAGGAAATAAGAACCTCAATAAGAAAAAAAAAAAAACACAACAAATAAAAAAATCACTTGTGCCCATTAGAGTGCTCTAGCTCCCTGCATCAAAAGATCCTTTCACTCATCATCAATTAGGTATGGCTCTGTCACCCTCTCGCTACGCATCATTTGACTAAATGAGTAACTGTGGAGAAAAAGGAGTTTAATAGGAAAAAAGGTGGCTAATTAACTTGGCCACCCTCTAATACTTAAAATGAAAATTTGGTGGAGTTGCATGCCACATGGATTTGTCACATTAGTTAGGGGATGGATAAAATTAAGTGAGAGTTGATTATGAGGCAAAAGGGAATGATAGGCTCGAGTGGGACTAATGGTCCAAATATTGAAACCTCGTGTTAAATACACTCCAAGCCCGCTCGATTTAGAATAAAAAGAATACTTTGGATCATATACCCTCATTCTATGGTGCATTTTGAGATCAATTAGAGTAGTACAAGGACTGGATACAAGGAGGAGCTTCGATCCATGGTCGATCTTTACATGTAGACCATGCTATAGGAAACTCTTCTACTACTACAGGAGATTTCTAGGGAAGCCACAAAGGGTTCAGAAGTGAAAGGCAAGCCACCATCAGGGTGTATTAGCACACGAACACCATCCTTCAACTTATAAACATCATAATTGCAAAGGTAAGTGGCCATCACCACCATAAAGATGAAATAATTGTTATGGTAATTTGCACACGGTCAAGCCATAATTTAGTAAACTAAAGAGATGTCTAAAGGAATAGGGGATACAAAAACCACATTTTGTGTAAATTTAAAATATTTGAGGTCCCATATCATAGTTTCTTTGAAAACAAGCCATAGAAAACCACCTACCTAACTCAACCACAAGATGGGGGGGGGGGGGTGCGGGGTGTGGGGTGGGAGGTTTCAATAGAAGGGAGCCCACAATCATAAATAGAATCAGGAGACATCCTCCTATCATAGACGTATATAGAAACCATCACTGGTTGGGGTTCTTTGAGCTCCTCAAAGGGTATGATGATGAAGTGGCTAGAGAGTTTGCAGTGGCCTTTCATTATCAAGCAGATGATAGTGCCACCATAGTAGTAATAAGACTTGTAATTACCATAACCCTTGAGCTCATTAGCAGAGTCACCACCTTACCTCTAGGATCTAAATGGAACATAGAGGAATATTTCTCTATTATTGCCTCTAGGAAGAGCTTCTTCTTGCCCAATGAGGAATACATTGAAGACAAGAATAGGGTAAGAATAGAAAGTCTTCCTTACCCATGGGATGATGTAGCTTACCATATCACAAAGTATATCTCTTGTGAGGGTATACTAAGTGTGGTATATGGATATCACTTTAGGTGTTTGCATGAACTTAGGCTCAAACGGGATCTGCCTTTAGATCAAAGACTGAATATACAATATTTCCTCATCCATTCAATCAGAGATATGATCTTGAGGGTAAGGGAGAAGAAATATCAACACCTAGTGTTCGGGTCCTATAATATAGGTAATCGTAATATGCAGTTATCTATTGTTTGAATCTGATGGTAAAGTTTAGCCTATGAATCGCTAGGTGCCATATCTTGAATGTTTGTTTTTTCAAGGAGTCATTGAATTCTTGAAGTCTGGTGGTCAAGACAAGTCTAACTTTTTGTGAAAATTTTGCATATAAATTCTAGTTTAGATCAAGTTACAGGTGTTTTTATAGCAAAGTTCTCGGGAGTAGCTTTCCAATGGTATACTTGGTTCTTCAAACAAACATTCGGATCAAAAGAAATAAAAAATTGAGTTATGCACCAGAAAACAAAGGAAAATGGTCTAAGTGAGAAATGATTTATTTTTAATTATCATAATTAATTCAAAAAATAAAAAATCAAACCAAAGTTTAAAACATTAGAACCACATTTATTTATCATACATTAGTCATAAATCTAAAAGTCAAAGGCTATGGCCCACCCAACCATTTTCTCCATGACATTTAAATCTTATAATGATTGGCAAGAAGGTTAATGGTTTTGTTGATTAATCGATTTTTTCAGGAGTTAGAGCTTGGGTTATTCACAAACTTGGATGATGAGATTCATGTAAATTCATTTTACCAACAGAGACTAAGGTAAATGAGGTTGAGGTAAAAGAGGCCAAGGTGAAATAAATTTACAACTGCATGGTGAAATGAACTTACAGTTGTAGGTGAAACACATTTACTAGTATAGGTGAAATAAGTGTAAATTGATGTTGCGGGTGAAAGTAAAAAGGGTAAAGTGAAAATACTTTACCAACCATACAGAGAAACACATGGTTAATAAATTTACAACTGCATGGTGAAACAGATTTACTGGTAAAGGTGAAATAAGTGTAAAATGATGTCGCGGGTGAAAGTAAAAAGGGTAAAGTGAAAATACTTTACCAACCAGACAAAACAAAACATGGTTTTGTAAATCCATGGATTTACAAAACAACACATGGGTTTGTAAATCTATGGGAAGGGGAAACAAGCCATGGATTTTGAAAACAACACATGGATTTGGAAAACAAGATGTTTTATCAACTCATTTAATAAATATGTTGAAATTGTAAATCATGAAATTCATTTAAGGGTTTAATCAAAATATTTGGAAATTTTATTTAAAATATATATTTTCCCAAAATATCTTGTGACAAAATAAATTATTCAAAGGATGATGAAAGGAAAAAACGACATAAATAGAACTCAAAAGGGCATATGACATAGAAATCATATTTGAGAGGACAATAAGAATATTTTGTAAAGACGATTTCAACCTCTTTAGATTTCAAGGCCATGAAGATAACTAGCAGCAAAATAACAATAGATTAAAGATAAAACATCATATTTCCAACAGTAAGTGAACCAATTCTAGATTTCAATGCACAATACATGCAGGTAGTTCAAAGTTCCTATAAGATAAATTAGATATATTATTTTATCTTTAGTTTATTATGTATATTTTTTCCACAAATAGCCACAGTCAACAACAATTCACTTTAATGTGTGAACAAATGATCATAAATAGTATGGAATTCCTAGTACTTAGTTATATTTTGGAAATATCTACATGTTTTTGGTAAACATTATTTGTAATAAATTTTATTCATATTTTTCCAGAAATTGTTAAAGAATATTTTGTAAATCAGTTCCTTATCTGATACTAGTTTAGCAAAAAATCAATAAAAATGTTGAAGAAGGACTAGTATTGTAAAGCATCTCACAGAGCCACCATTGATCATCTTTTTAGTAATACAGTGCAATTATTATTTTATCACTCCAGTAAATTCTTAAGTTGTGGGATTTTGGTTTTTAAGTCAAAGAATACTAGAGGTAACGACAAACCTTCTTCAAACTCTAGGATCTAGCCTTCCTAGGGTTCAGAGAGGGCTCTCTCTTTGAGATTTAACTTTGTTTTAGTTTTGAATATTAGGCTAGTCATTAAAGTGCAGATTTGGTTTTGTTTTGTTGGATTTGGTGGGAAAATTTCACTTGGAGGGTAGACAGAGGGAAATCTACTTGTCCATTGGGCTATGGAGTCTAAGTCAAGCTAACAGAATTGGGATCAAGGCCTAAAAGGTCAAATTTCTACAGGGCAAGGTAGATAACCCTTTGAGATCTCGGGAAAAATGGTTTTTGAGGTGGTATGATCAGGATAAAGGGCACTTAAGAATCCTTAAATCCAGAAAAGGGAAGTACAAGATAGAGGTCAAACGGGAGAGGGAGAAATTAAGAATTCCCTGCACTGTAAATCAGAAGAAAACAAAGAAATGATAACTAGTTAAAAACAGGGTGCTATTAACATGTCCTGTAGTAATACTCCTAGTTATACATTTAGATTTAGAATTAAAACATAGATGTATGAATGAAACAAAAGAAGATAACAATGACAAGTTTAAAGAGAGTACTTCACTCAAGATAGCTTATCACAGGGATCTTGAAGTATGATGCCAAAAAGGTGATCCAGTCTGCTGCTCAAAATCGAAATCCAAAGCCAAGTCAACAAAGTAGGTATAGTAATCTCCAACAATTTTATTCCACACAAAAATACTTCCAAGAGTGAAGTATTTATATAAAATGTTTTAAAAAATAATATAGATGATTTCTAGGAATAAACTTAGGAAAATTAAATCTCTTACAACAATAATAGTGACAACTTGCTCAAAAAACTAGAAAGTTGTCCTATTTTATTCAAAATAAATAGAAACAGTTTGTATATAAGAAGCAGTTGGCTGCTTATGTGTATTTCTTGCTGGACTTTTAGATATTTTTCAAAATCTAGTTGCCTTCACTGATACTCTTTCACGCTGATACTCTTTATTACTGATCCTCTTTCAATTTTGATACTCTTTACCTTCAGTAAACTGTCTTTTTGCTGTAAAAATATGTTTTTACTGTAAAATCAACAAATATATTTTTTGTTCTTCATGTGTTTGTCTTTCTTTCTTCATAACAAATCAGTTAATGTCTGCCTCTCCTCATTTTGAGGAATTCTAATATTCTTGAGTTTCCTAAAATTTTCATCAGCCTCAGTGTACCTGGAAAATGTGGATTTTATGAAAAACAAATGTTTGATTTCATACTGCAAATAAAATAGATCTTCAAAACTTTTTAGCAATACTTTCCCTATGGGAATTCCTTGGCCTGTTGGCTTGTTCACATGTTATTTGGCATGTTCTTTGATCTTTTTGTCATAATCATTTTATGGCATTAACTTGTCATGAATCACCATAATATCTGTAAGTCCCTTTTGCCTCAAATTAGTGAATTTGACCATGAATCTAGTGACAATAGTGTTCATTCCTTCACATTTCTCCTCAAGCTGCCTCATTAGATTTATTTTGGTAGTTACTTTCCTATTTTCTAGGATTGTAGCTGTCCTGTCATTGATATTTAACTCTTCAAGTTGTTGTCTATTCTTGTTGTTTAGGAAATTGATTAACCTAACAACCTGTTCTGGTTTTTCTGCCAATTATTCTTGTGTCTTTTGTATCTTTGTATGAGGTGCCAGTAGTAACTCTCTCTACTCAAAAATTACTTGAATTGATGGCCAAACATCATGAATGGCTTCAATTACTTTATTCCATAAGTAATTTTTAATGTATGATACTTGATCCTTAAGAGTTAATTCTTTCTGGAGCTATTTTACTTCTTCACTCAATCTGTGAGCATTCTGCTCATGTATTTTGGCATCTATTTGACCTGGTTTGCTTGTCTTCTCAAGACTTTCAATAATCTTGGTGAATCTATTGATTTAATTAGTCTTCAAGGACATTTCCTCCATTGCCTTTACTAATTGACTGCTTTCATATGTAGGTGGCAATACTGTTGTAAAGGATTGATTTAGTGAAGTAGTGGAAGAAGTCACTGGCACTGCAGTGGCTAGTGGCTCTTTTGGTGCCAATTTCTCTCCTAGAGTAGATGGTATTGCTGTTGGGAAAACTACTGAGAGGGGGGGGGGGGGTGAATCAGTATTTACAGCATATTCAAAACTTTTTACTTTTTCATTCCTTAAAACCCATACGCTACTTTGTTGAAGCCAAGTAGCATATACACGCGGATATCCTTTATAAGAATCGCGTATACACAGAGATCTAATTATGCCATTAGTTCTTCACTTATATCATTCCATCATTCATTCATTAGATGTTCTATAAACAGTAAACATGTGCAGTAAGAACAGAATAAACCATCACACAAAGCATCACACATGAACACCGGGATTTTTAGGTGGAAACCCAAGTCGGGAGAAAACCACCGCTGCAGTTGCTCGGCCTTCAATATTTTATTATAGAGAAAACATCTTACAACATATGTGCTGGCGCAGACTTGACCAGCACGCAGGCACCCACCTGCGCTCGTTTACCAGCCTCTCCTGGAAGGGAGCTACGACCCCCTGACTCGTTTACTAGCCTCTCCTGGAAGGGAGCTACGACCCCCTGATCTCGTTTACCAGCCTCTCCTGGAAGGGAGCTACGACCCCCTGATCTCGTTTACCAGCCTCACCTGGAAGGGAGTTACAACCCCCTGACTGAAGGCTACAACCCTCAGCACCACCTTGGACCACGTTTCATCAATTTTCACACTGGATCCAACAACTTCAATAGAACACCACTTGCAGGCCACATTTCATCATATTTTCATACTGGACCCTTTCCATACTTTTAAGCACAACCATACATCATCAACAGATACTTATCAACACAGATCAGATAGCAGAAACACAGTAGAACAGATCAGATATTTCATACCCCTTGATTCAGCAAACCCTAGTTTGCATACGCGCTTTCCCTTTACTGATGTCGCGTATATACGCGCTTCTGTCCACACAAACCAGCGTATACTTCAGTGTATATTTCATTGCGCATACGCGCTTTTACTTCAGAGAAGCTGCGTATATACGCGCTTCCTCTGCGGCGAAGTAGCGTATATATCTTCAATCATTACAGAGCAGCATACTTCATCAGATCAGATGTTCAATTCAGATTTACCCTTTTACTTCAGACAGATGTGCCTAGATGTTCGCCTCATCACAGATCTAAGCCTTCCATAATCATATCTAGCAAATACAAATGCATTTCAGATCTAGATCCCCTTCTTCATCATTGGTGCATCATACTTTCAGATTTATCTTCAAGTGTAACCCTTTCCATTCAGATCTACTTCAGAGAGAAGTATTCATTCAAGCTCAGACATCTTGCACCCACACTCATGTTTTGCACAATGAATTTCTTCTCCTTATATAGGTTTATCCTTTTTCAATACCATGAGCCCCTTTTTCAATACCATGGACCAAAACAATACCATAAGCCCAAAACTACCTAGACGGGGTCAATTAGGCGGATCATTACCCAATACAATGGGTCAATACCATGGTGGTTACCCCTGGTTTTGCACTTTTTGAGCGCTTTTGCCCATATGCGACTTGGAACGTTCCTTTCCGCGTGCATACGCGACTTCCCTTAGACAGATCCGCGTATACATAGAGACATACTCTTTTCATCATACTTTGAGCACTTTCTGAATTCCTTTCTTCATTGCCTTCTGTTCACACTGTAGATACATCAGATTTTCTTTATCAAGGACATATTCTATCAAGCACAACTTCATCAAGTAAGTTGTCATCATCTTCATCAAGTGGGTTGCCTTTCAAGGACAGCACTTAGCATCATATTGTCAACAAACATCATATCACATCAGATTTACATCATTTACTAAGTCCATCAAGTCAAGCATAACTTCATCAGGTGGATTGCCATCAAGGACAACACATGTCAACAGTTGCATGTCTTCATCTTCATTCAGTGGGTTGCCATCAAGGACAACACTCTGCATCATATTTCCAACAATCTCCCCCTTTGGACTTGATGGCAACCACGATGGTGTTTGGTTACCACAACAGATAGATACCATGTCACTCTCCAAATATTTGACATCATTATCTTCTCTTCATTCAAACACCATGTCACTCTCCCCCTTTGACATCAAGGGCAAAGGGCGGATCAAAAACCAACACTCTCCCCCTTTTCTCCTCATGTGGAAGAAACATTCTGCAGATCTGATATGTGCTGAAGTGGCCAAGCTCCCCCTGAGTTCATGCTGAATCTTCAAACATATTTTTCAATGAAGTACATGACTCTATGAACTTCCTATCACCAAAGACTCATACTTACATCAGTTATCCATCCAAGTGGATTTACATATGAGACTCAACTACCCAACCAAGTGGGTTTACAAATTGACTCAGCTACCCAACCAATTGGGTTTACAAAATTTGACTCAGCTACCCAACCAAGTGGGTTTACAAAATTGACAAGTCCTTACATGACTGAATATTACAATTTTACAACATGAGTCTCAACAAGACCTTTTCATCAAACTACAAAAATGACCATTTAAGACCAACACCAGAAAGTCCTCAAGAAAGAGAACATATTTCAGAACCAACATAATGCCAACAATACATTATACTCAGCAAAGCTAATGCTCCCCCTGAATCTGTGCATCCAAGCATTCTTTTCGTATGACTAAGGCTCCCCCTTAGTTTGTGCAACCTGAACAGTTTTATCAACAAATCATCAAGGCATCTTCATTAAATCATTAGAAAAGAATTATGAGAACTGGAACACCACCAGAGATACCAAACAGTATCAGAGACACCAAACAGCACTGCAGCTGTGCTGAAAAGAGCTGAACTAACCAAAAAATTTCCAGCAACCAAACATACGCGGTTTTCTGTGTAGGAACTAGCGTATATACGCGACTGTGTTTCATGAAACCCGCGTATCCAATGCCATCTTCTGCAATTAAGTAAATTTGTTCTTCTGACAGACTGAGACAACTTCAGCTTCAGTTTGTGAAAATCAAATGCTTTCCTAGAACATGTGAGGGCAGACAGATAGGACAAAGTAGTTGTGTCTTCAAGTGTCATCCAATGGTTGTAGCATCAGCACAATAGTAACCAAGCCTTCAAATTCTTTGCATCATCAATACAATCTTTCCAAGAGAGATTCTCATATCAGAACAACATCTTCACATAGGTGTCAAGCAATCATCCATGTGATCCAACATCACCGTGATCTTCAAGATTTAACATGAAGTAACATTTGTAGGCAAAAAGATCTCTCAACCATAGTAACACACTCTGCATGATTTATTTCTGAATCAAATGACAACCAACTCATCCATGTGTGAGTACAAAAGATACTTATCAGCAACCAGGGCTCAAAAACTCATCATAATAAACCATGTACCAAGTCATCATCATTTGAGCATGAGTATCACAAAAACCAAAGAATAAGCAGTCATATTGCCAACAATGCAATCATTAGTATTCAACCTGCTGCTCCTCCTAAACCAGTGCTCTTCCTTAACTTCTGCAATCTGAAACACCTTCAACAGCAAGTCATCAGCAACAATCTCTGCATGATCTGTCCTTGTCTCTGAATTATAAAACTTTCATCTCAGCAATGAATACTCAAGCAAATAGAACTCATCCATAGTCTTCAACATAAGAAACCATGTATCATATCATCATTGTTTAGAACTGAGAAACTAAGCTGATACTGAGACAAAAATACAGTTATTAACAATCAGATTGATGCTCCCCCTGAGCCTCTGCTCCAGATCTTCAGCTAACATATAAATTCTCTTATCATCAATGCATACGCGACTGTGTCTAAAGAAACTCACGTGTATACACGACTTTTGTTAATATGACCCACGTATGGAAAGTGAAGCATAGAAAATTTTCATCTTCCTTCATTTCCTCCTGAGCTTGTACCTCCTGTACCTGTCCTTTCCACATCAGATGCGCTGTCAGAAGTAAACATAACCAGAATAATCAAATCAACCATGAGAGTCATCATACATTGCTCCCCCTGTGACGATACATTACTAAATCTCATAATGTATCCCACATTATTCCTGCAGTCAATCAGAGAAGTAAGCTTCCAGAAGCGGATGATTGCAGTAGGGTCTGAATTCCCTACGTTTCTGATCGGTCCTCCATCTTGAATTGAGTGTTTTCTTCAAGAAAATCATTGTCTTCTAGAGCATCCACAAAAAAATCATTTTCTTCTCTAGATTGATTCTTATTCAATCCCTCCATCTTTTTCCAGATTTGTTTCAACTTTCTATTTGTGTGCTGGAAGTTATCCAATTTCTCATATCTGTTCAACCTGCATTCCTTTTCTACATGTCCATACTTGTTGCAAGAATAACATCTCATGTGTCTAGAGTAATAAGCATAAGAATCATGATGAGTATTTCTAATCTTCCTCCTTTTACAATCAGCTGCTTTATGTCCATACTTGTTACATGAAAAGCAATATCCCTTGAAGAAACCAGAGTACCTTTCTATGTAGGAACTGTTTGATTGAGGCTGAAATGGTCTACTCCTGCAATTTGCTGCAACATGCCCATAGTTATGACATTTAAAACATTCAATGTTCTTGAATGAATTCCTTTGAGAATTCATGATTGTTGGTTGATCTTTTGACTCTTTCAACACTTCAGATTTTGCATTGATGTCCTTTGATTCTTTAGCACCTCCTTGTGAGCTAGATTCTCCTTTAACAGTTTCATGGAAACCAAGACCAAGTTTGATAGCAGGAGACCTTTGATTACTTAGAATATTATCCAAAATATTAGTACTATCATGAAACCTCAAAAGTTTTACCTTTTCTTCTAATTTACCTTTGAGAATGTTTACCTCAACTTCCAAGGCTTGACATTGCTTTGTCATGCTTTCTTCTTTCCTTCTTCCATCTTCTACTTGATCCTTCAGATTTAGAATCTCTTCTTTCAACCAATCTTCGTTTTCTTCACATGTTTGTTGTAGCTCTTCATTATTCTTCTTCGATGCTTTGAGATCTTCTTTCAGAGATATGTTTTCTGCTTCAAGTCCTGCATTCTTCTTATTTGATTTATCCAGGTCTTCTTTGAGGGAAATGATTTCTGCTTCAAGTCCTTCCTTTTCAAATGATTGTAAAGGTTCCTCATTTTTCTTACTTGATGCCTCAAGATCTGCTTGCAGAGAGATGATTGCAGCTTCGAGTCCTTCATTCTTCTTGCTTGATTTTCCGAGATCTGCATTTAGATCGTTGATTTCTTCTTCTAGTTCTTTAATACGATTGGATGCATACGTATGAAACCTTTGATACTTGTCCACCTGTCCATTCAGCATTTCTATTTGTTCTTTCATTTGAGAGATCATCTCTTTGTTGATAGAATCTTTCTTATCAATTTCTCTTTGTTGTTCTTCATCTTTGATCTTGAAAGCTTTCTCTAATTCCAAAATACTACTTTCACAAATTTCATCATTGTTTGAACCACCAAGATCATGCAAAGGATGACCCCAATCTCTATCTGATTCATCTTCTTCTATTTTCTGAGACATCTCCTTGCTTCGAGTAGCCTTCTTCTTTTTCTTCTTTCCCATGAGCACTTGTAGAGCTTCGTCAGAATCTGTTTCATCTTCTTCAATTTTTGCTATACATGATTTCTGAGGTATCTCCTTTCCTTGAGTAACCTTCTTCTTTTGCTTCTTTGCCATGAGCACTTTCAGATCATGGTCAGAATCTTCTTCATCTTCATTGGACACTTCATCATCATCTTCTTTTGCATAATAACTCTTTCTCTTTTCAAATTGTTTCCCTTTACCATGTTTTTCTCTATAAGGACATTTAGCAGCATAATGACCAACCTTTCCACACTCAAAACATTTGAAGGGAAGCTTACCTTTGAATCTTCCAGTACCTAGTTGGAGCTTTCTTACGAAATTCGCTTCTTCTTCATCGGATATATAGTTGGATTCTTTGACAACTTCCTTTTCTTTTCCTCTTGTAGATGCCTTAAAAGCAGCTTCTCTTATTTGAGAAGGACCTCCTTGTCTCATTTCAAAAGCAGTCAGAATACCATGTAATTGAACAATAGTAAGAGTTTGCAGATCTTGCCTTTCTTCAATAGCTGAAACTTTAGAGTCAAATTTTGAAGTCAAGGATCTTAAGAATTTTTCCACCAGAGTAGTATCGATTATGGTTTCACCCAAATTTCTCATCCGATTTACAATATCATCTAGACGAAGAAAGAAACTGGCAACACTTTCATCACTATGCATCTTCAAATTTTCATATTCAATTCTAAGAGTTTGGAGTTTTGCACTTTTACCTTTGTGTCTCCTTCATAGCTTAGAATGATTTTGTCCCATATTTATTTTGCTGAATGTAGCTGCATCACTTTAGCAAATTCTGATTCAGACATGCTTCCCAATAAGACATTCACTGCTTTGGCATTGATTTCATACTTCTTTCTTTCAGCTGCATCAGTAGGAATATTTGCCGGGTATTGATAACCTTCTTGCACGATTGCCCATACATCTGTACCAAGACTTTGCAGATATGCTTTTGTTCGTACCTTCCAGAATATCAGATTGCTTCCATTGAATAGAGGTGGCTTTATAGACATCACTCCTTCTTGACTTCCCATTACGACGGATCTCCTTCAAGCGATCAAGCTTCTTCAGAAGGACTACGCTCTGATACCAATTGTTGGGAAAAATACTGAGAGGGGGGGGGTGAATCAGTATTTACTGCATATTCAAAATTTTTACTTTTTCATTCCTTAAAACCCATATGCTACTTTGCTGAAGCCAAGTAGCGTATACACGCGGATATCCTTCATAAAACTCGCGTATACACAGAGATCTAATTATGCCATTAGTTCTTCACTTATATCATTCCATCATTTATTCATTAGATGTTCTATAAACAGTAAACATGTGCAGTAAGAACAGAATAAACCATCACACAAAGCATCACACATGAACACCAGGATTTTTAGGTGGAAACCCAAGTCGGAGAAAACCACCGCTGCAGTTGCTCAGCCTTCAATATTTTATTATAGAGAAAACATCTTACAACATATGTGCTGGCGCAGACTTGACCAGCACGCAGGCACCCACCTGCGCTCGTTTACCAGCCTCTCCTGGAAGGGAGCTCCAACCCCCTGACTCGTTTACCGGCCTCTCCTGGAAGGGAGCTACGACCCCCCGTTCTCATTTACCAGCCTCACCTGGAAGGGGGAGCTGCGAGCCCCAGATCAGACACACCGGCCTCACGGAAGGAGCACAACCCACGGCCGAAGGCTACAACCCTCAGCACCACCTTGGACCACCTTTCATCAATTTTCACACTGGATCCAACAACTTCAATAGAACAACACTTGCAGGCCACATTTCATCATATTTTCAGACTGGACCCTTTCCATACTTTTAAGAACATACATACATCACCAACAGATACTTATCAACACAGATCAGATAGCAGAAACACAGTAGAACAGATCAGATATTTCATACCCCTTGCTTCAGCAAACCCTAGTTTGCATACGCGCTTTCCCTTTACTGATGTCGCGTATATACGTGCTTCGGTCCACACAAACCAGCGTATACTTCAGTGTATATTTCATTGCACATACGCGCTTTTACTTCAGAGAAGCCGCGTATATACGCGATTCCTCCGCGGTGAAGTAGCGTATAGATCTTCAATCATTACAGAGCAGCATACTTCATCAGATCAGATGTTCAATTCAGATTTACCCTTTTTACTTCGGACAGATGTTCGCCTAGATGTTCGCCTCATCACAGATCTAGGCCTTCCATAAGCAGATCTAGCAGATACAAGTTCATTTCAGATCTAGATCTCCTTCTTCATCATTGGTGCATCATACCTTCAGATTTGTCTTCAAGTGTAACCCTTTCCATTCGTATCTACTTCAGAGAGAATCTACTTCAGAGAGAAGTATTCATTCAAGCTCGGACATCTTGCACCCACACTCATGATATGCACAATGAATTTCTTCTCCTTATATAGGTTTTCCTTTTTCAATACCATGAGCCCCTTTTTCAATACCATGGGCCAAAACAATACCATGAGCCCAAAACTACCCGGACGGGGTCAATTAGGCGGATCATTACCCAATACCATGGGTCAATACCATGGTGGTTACCCTTGGTTTTGCACTTTTTGAGCGCTTTAGCCCATACGCGACTTGGCACGTTCTTTTCCGCGTGCATACGCGACTTCACCTAGGAATATCCGCGTATACATAGAGACATACTCTTTTCATCATACTTTGAGCACTTTCTGAATTCCTTTCTTCATTGCCTTCTGTTCACACTGTAGATACATCAGATTTTCTTTATCAAGGACATATTATATCAAGCACAACTTCATCAAGTAAGTTGTCATCATCTTCATCAAGTGGGTTGCCTTTCAAGGACAACGCTCAGCATCATATTACATCATATCACATCAGATTTACATCATTTACCAAGTCCATCAAGTCATGAATAACTTTATCAGGTGGTTTTCCATCAAGGACAACACATGTCAACAGTCGCATGTCTTCATCTTCATTTAGTGGGTTGCCATCAAGCACAACACTCTGCATCATATTTCCAACAACTGCTACTATGATGACTGGGATAGCAGTGGGAATAACTGGTTCCTTGATTGTCTCTTTTCCTTGGACCACTTGGTCCATTTGTACTTCCATTTATTTGATTTGAGATATGAGTTGAAGTATCAAGCTCATCATTTCATATTTCTCTTTCTGATCTTGTAATACTTCCTTTGTTTGAGGATGCTCTCCTTGAGGAAGCTTGAGTTGTTTCCTGAAGGCAGAAATGTCCTCATTTTTATTTTTGACTAATGCTTCAGCTACTTTTATGTTTGTAGGATCATATCCTACCTACAATACTAACTCTTCTAAGGCCTTTATCCTTAGATATTTTGCATACAGTGAGGCTTTATCCATTTTCATTTGGTCTTGCATATTAGAGATTGTATTTTGAAGTCTGTGAGCACACATAGCCTTTGTGGTCACTGTGGAATAAAGCATCTCTAATGTTTTCCTGTGGAATTCAATCTGATCCAACTCATGGATTTTCTCTGTGCCTACTTCCATATCGACCTTTTTGTAATCAACCACTATCTCTCGCACTGGTACAGTGAGCTGTAAAACTAACATAAACAATTTTTGAGTTGAATAATCAAAGGCTGATAAGAATCTGTTTTGGTTACCTGGCTTCTGCTTCAAAAACTGAGAATATATTTCAATTTTGATTTCCTCATTCTTTAGTTTGATTTTCTTGTATTTTTCCTTGATATCTAAATCCTTCTCCTTAGCTGAGTGTGTGGAGGAAGCCTCCATATTTTGTTGCCTCTCCATTATTTGTGCATCTTCATTATTCAACCATTCCTGATTTTGATTTGGCTCACTGATGATTACAGTGGCTACATTGGTATCTGTCTATGCAGTGTTGGTGTTCAAAGGTTGTGTTTCCTCAACATCATTGGTTACCTTGCCTTTAGCTGCTATATCCAGTTTAGGCCTCTTATTGTAAATGATTTTGAACTTTGTCTCTGTGGTAGTTTCTGTAGTATAAGATTCTTCTTCTTTGATTCTTTTAGTGGATGTTTCTGGTTGTTTGGCAACTTCAAAAGGGTGACTAGTATTCCTTTGGCTTGTTACCTCTGTTAAAGTATTCTCAACCCACTCAATCTGATTAAAAAATTTCTCTATATCTCGCTTTGAGTCATGGATAAAGGGTGTTAATTTACATTTTACTCTTAGTTTACTTAAGATCCCTTGTGGATCATAATTCCATGGGACATTTTCTTCTAGTTTGTACTCCAGTAATTGACTTGCTGCTTCCTTTTCTGCTTCTCTTCAGTTACATATGAAAGGCCCAATTTAATTTTTTAGTTTAAACTGGGTCTTTTTCTTGGCTGACATAAAATTAATTGAATCTGAATTTAGGATCTACCTAATGTATTCGAAGGCAAAGATCCTCATAGATGGATGCTTAGGTAACTTGTAGGGGAATAGCTTAGAACCAACAACTCTGATTTCAGTGAATTCCTTATATAAATGCCAATCTCCTAATTTACTTTTCTCTGATAGCTGCAAAATTCGGTTCATTTCATCACTACTTATGGGCTGCTATGCTTTTGTGAATATGGTAGTAAATGGATGCAAAAATAACTTATCAAACTTTGAATAACTGAATTATGTCCCTTATTTCATGAGTATAGATGTCCAGAAGACAACTGATAGGGGCTTTCCTTCTATATCAAATTTCTGAAGTGAGATAGGAAAGTTCTCTACTTGGAAAAATAGAAACAAGTGTAAAAGGTAAGAGGTATATCCGAATACCCCTTCCAGCTGCAAATTAGACAATTGATAGTGAATGTTGTTAGCTATAAAACCATCATAGTCAAATATGACTGAGGGTGACTGTCCTGGAGAAAATGTAGACAAAAATCCCAATATTGACTCATCAGTATGTTCATCGGTGAAATACCCAAGTAGAAAGGAAATCATGGAGATAACATGCCTTGAACCTTCAGGGAACTTGGTAGTGGAATATGAAGGGTTTAATTTTGGGATTTCAACATGCAGAGGCATGCAAGTTTGGAAAATCATAAAACTTTTGGGAAATTCTAAGTTAATGTATAATTTAGTGAGGGCTTCAATAGATAATGGGACTGCTTGAGGGTCTAGTTGAAGTTGTAACATTTGGTTTATAGACTCTGTTGTAATGGTAAATAGGACCTCTTTGTTTGCATTGACAATGGCTCTCTGTTCAGGGATGTAGTACTGGTGACACAGTTTGATAAATTCTTGACAAGGGTGTGTTAGGGGAACTAAATATTTGGGAAGATTGGATTCCCAAATGTGGACATCTTCTTGATTGTCTAGGGATTTTTCAAAACACTAGTTGTGTATATCTAACAAATTGAACTCAACTATAGGATCAACTATTTTGTAGTCAATGTCTGCTAGAGGAATATGCTCAAAATAAATAACTAGAGGCTACAATGGATTGACTACAATGGCATTATTTGGATTCATGGCTGGAGTAGCTTTGGGAGTCTTTAAACCTTCAAATTTGTTTCCACTCTATTTTTTAGGCATCTTTTCTGGCTTCTGCAAGATTAAATTGTTTGCAGAGGAAATTTTAACTGCAATTTTAGAAAAATAGAAAGTCTCTTTGGATTTGATGCTCAATTAGGTTTCTCCAATGAAGTTTTGAGGCTAAAACTGGTCAAACATGGAAAACAGGGGTTTTCTGAGTCTCTTGGCTGCAAATTGGGCTCGAATTTTGATAAAAAAGGCTTTTTAGAAGATACAGGGCATCTACAAAGGATTTCTGGCCTTTAGAGCTTGAAACTGACCCTAAAATAGTGGAAAAAAGATAATTTTCTTTGGAAAATGGTGTGCAACAGATTCTAGGATTCCTGGAAAAATTTTGCCAGGGTTTTGCCTATTTCTGGGGCTTTTGGGTAATTAAAATTAATCAATTTCTTTATCTTTATTGCTACTTTTTCCTTTAACAGGTTTTTGAATTTGATTTGAAAGTTAAATCCTTAGAAAAATACCTGGTTTTGATGCATGTATTGGTTTTAACAATGTTTTCTGCAATCTTCTGGTTGAATTCAATCTTCAAAGGTTGAATTGGAGTGATATAGCTCCTCAGCAGTTAATTTCAGGCTTCTTGGGTGAATTTAAGAGGTTTTAGGCATAAAAATGGCTCATGAATGACTATCAGGGGGCTCTGTGCAGGTTTATACAGTCTGGAGGGAAAAATTGGCTTAAACGTGAAAGATAGGTGAAAAATTCCTATGAAAAGGCTTTATTAAACAATATGAATTTGCATGAAATGTAGGTCTAATCATGGCGAGAGGCGGTTTTTGATTGCAAAGGTTTTGAAAACAGGAAGTTATTGTGTGGGTATTGAGCGGTAAGTTGTTTTGAACAAAACCCATGCGATCCAATCCAAAGAGGCCATGTGGAGGGAAAGGGTCTATGTAAAACAACCTATTTCGTGTGGATATTGTGTTTGGGAGGTCATGCACTTTTTCTATGCAATATGGATCATCGACCGTCAGATCTGGGAAAGGGATGCGAACGGTCGGGATTACTTTGGAAGTGGCATTGAACAAAGATATGTGGGATCGGGCTTTTATGTATGGGCGACAGGTTTAATATTTTATGAAATAAAATAGTTTAAACTATGTTTATACCATAGTCTAGTTAGTGTCAGGGGTTTATTTATGGTTTTTAAAACATTGCGATAACGTTTTAATTTATATACAAGGTGGCGGGCTTAATGTTTTTATTAAAACATTTGTTTAATAAAAAAATAAGTGGGTGGGGTTTATGCTGTGACATTTAAAAAATGTTTTCAAAATGTGCATAATAATACGTTATTTTATATAGTTTTTAAACTTTTTTGAATAGTTAAACAACTATAGGGTGGGATATTTGCATATGGATAACCTTTTTAGACCAAAGGGGTTTTATTTTTGGTTTTTTATTTAAGCACATGGGATAATATACCTTGGTCAAAAGCTTATAATAATGGGTTTTTGGGGGTTATTAGATATAATGGAATTAATATGATAGGAAAGGGTATCTCTTAGGGATTTAATAAAATATTTTAAAGTTAATATGAGAGGGGAATGTAAAACAAAATAGTCATTATCTCTAGTATAAAATAATCAAGAATTTGCTCATCTTTGTATTTCTTTGAATAATACTTAGGATAAATGTGATTTTGCGGGTTTTTATGAATGCTTATGAAGGGATAGAGTTAATTATGTGGGGATTACAATTTTACTAAGAAAGAGCATGTTTTTACATAGGAAAAAGGGGCTTTAGTACATGAATGAAGGGTAAATGATGATAAATGAGGATTTAACATAAGAACTCATATTTTCAGCTAACCAGTCATAGAGCCTTGGGTCCGGTCCCAACAAAAGTCAGAGAAATGCTCTGAGCCTGTTTGACTGATAGCTTAGAATACTAAACACTCATGGGGGGGGGGGGGGGGGGCACTGTTTTTTCCAGATGATGTCTCATTTACATAATTGATCCACTCATTTCTACCTACCCAACTTCAATTTCTAACGTTTTTTCTTCATTTTGCAGGTACATTTAGGCTTGCAACCTTAAAAAAATTTCTTTCGAAGAATGAAATTAATCTAAATCTACCTTATTTCATCTAAGGGCTCAGATTTAACTGTTGAACTCCTTATTATTCTCTGCCTATCTACTGATTTGTCAAGTTTAAACCGTTTGAAAAATCTTTTTCTCTATCTAAAACATGAAATTGAAACATGAAAAGTTAAGATTAAACTGTTTAACTGATCATGGATTATTCCATTTATTGACACTCTGCACATAATCATTATTCTTTGCAGTAAAAAGTAAAAGTAGTGGCATTTGGATTTGCTCACTTTCAGGCTTTATTTCTTTTCTTTTGGGGTATATATTTTTCTAAGTCCTTTGATCATTCTTTTAGGACTTTTTACCCTCTTTTTGCTTTTTTATTAATTTTCATTTTTTCAAAATATGGGAAAACAACTTGCAAAATGCAAGGTATGTACATATTTACAAGACTTATCAAAGTCAATTCAAAATTTTATGAACCCTATTATTATAGGACCCTAAGAGTGGCTCCACATGGGGATGACATTTCCTGGTGAAATATCAAGAACTCTAAGACTTAGTATCCTTTGAAATTTGACTGAGATAACCTGTAAATGTCTTCTGATATCTGCAAATTTATTCATATTTATGATATTTACTTTTCAAAGCTTATGGCCTTCTCTCTGGGCTTCAACTTTGCTAAGGAAACATCTAATCCAATCTAAACTTTTGCAATGTATATGTACAATGGTAAAAGTGAATAAAAACTAACTATTGGTTAACTCATGTATGTAGTAGTGCTTCAGCATTCTACCATTAACTGGTCCTTCTTGCAGATCTGTTCCATCCAATTATTTCAGAAAGAAAGCATTATTACCTCTATATCCATAAATTAGATAAGGCCCTTTCCATAGAAAATCAAATTTTCCATTTTTTCTTTTGTCTTCTCTTCTAGAATCCCATTTTAACACTTTATCTCCTATGTAAAAATCATCCTCTTTAGTCTGTTTATCAGAGATTTTCTTGATCTTGTCCTGAATGACTTGAGATTTGACACAAACTTCTTCCCTTGTTTGTTGCAAGTGAATAGTTTGATTTATCCTTCTTTGTATGTCATTAGTTTCATCTTGTAATGCTTGGATCATTTTCATCGCTGGTACACCTAGGGAGGAAGGTAAAACAACATCCATTCCATAAACTAGCTGGTAAGGCGAAGTACCAATGGATTTCTTAGTAGTAAGTCTATCTGCCAATAAGGTATTGAATAACTTCTTATGCCAGGTCTTTTTATTGCCTTCAGGTAATTTTTTGATGATATTTACTAGGCTTTTGTTTGAGGATTCAGCTAGGCCATTACCTTGGGGGTAATATGAAGTAGAGTGGCCTGGGGTAATCTAATATTTGTGGAAAAATTCAATCATTTTCTTAGATTTGAATGCTATTGAATTATCAGTAATTATCTTTTGAGGTTACCCAAATCTTAAAAGGATGTTGTTTTCTAGGAAGGAAATAATGACAGTATTAGTGGATTGTCTGGAAGGTATGGCTTCAATCCACTTAGTAAAATAGTCAGTGGCTGTCAAAATCCACATATGTTGGCCTGAAGAGGGACGGTGAATTTCACCAATGAAGTCTAAACCCCACTGTTGAAATGGAATTTCACTTGAAATTGGCTTTAAAGGGAGGAGTAATGATTTCTTCTTACCCTCAAAGATTTGGCACTTATGACGTGAAGTAATATATTTTTTTACATCAACAAACAAGGTAGGCCAGTAAAAACCAGCTCTCAGAATCTTGTCTGCGGTAGATTTCCAGTATAAATGTCTTCCACAGTCACCTGCATCAAATTATTCAAGCATTTTGTCAGCTTCTTCCTTTAGTAAAAAATTTAGTAAAATCCCACTATGATCTCTCCAAAAAAGTACATTATCTAAGATACAAAATCTTACTTCTTTAAGTTTCAAAAAATCTAGCTTTAGTTATAGACAATCTAGGAGGAGCTTGTAAGTTTTGGAGTAAAAATTTAATATCTGTATACCAAGGTGCATGTGAAAAGGCTTCACTGATCAATGGAGTCGCCATCTCTTCCTGATCATCAACTTGAGCAATGAAATTTATATCTAGGGCATTACAATTGGATTCAGCCAAAAGTATGGCTAATCCTTGACCTTTAATGAGCTTGGTGGGTTTAATCTCTATGTCATATTCCAATATAGTGGCAATCCACTTACCTCTTCTTCCATCAAGACCATCCTGAGTAAGAATTTCTTTAACTACAGAATTTGGGACATAGGCAATAATTTGTGAATAGAGAATATAAACTATGAAGTCTTTGATGGCCTTAACCAAGGCTAGGGCTTGTTTTTCCAAATGTTGTACTTCAAAGAGGCATCTCTAAGGGCTTTACTGAAAAAATCTATGGGTTGTTCAAATCCTTGATTATTTTTCTCCAGTAAAACTGCAGCAATGGTGTGTTCTGAAGAAAATGAAAAAATCATGAATTCTTTCTTAAAATCGTGACTTATTAGGACTAGAGTTTTAGTTAAGGCTTGTTTGATAGATTCAAATGATTTTTTAGCCCCAACAGTCCATCTAAGAACTAAATCTGTCTTGAGCATGTTATTCAATTCTCTAATTATTTCAGCTAGATTAGATATGAATCTTCTTAAAAAATTTATCTTACCTAAGAAAGATTGTAATTATTTGATGTTTCTTGGTGGATTAATGTTCATAATTTCTTCTATGCTAGCAGGATCTATCCTAATTCCTTCTTTTGAGATTATATGTCCAAGTAACGTACCTTCCTCTAATCCAAAAGGACTTTTCTTAGGATTTAAAGAAATGCCATATTCCCTACACTTAATGAAAACTTGTCTCAAATGATCCAAGTGTTCATTATCTGTTTTGGAAAACACAGTAATGTCATCTATATAAATTACCAAGAAATCATGTATTTCCTTTGCAAATTCTATGTCCATAGCTCTTTGAAAGGTTGCTCCTACATTCATCAGTCCAAAGGACATTTTTACATACAGAAAAGTGCCCCAAGGAGTGGTAAACGTTGTTTTAGCTTGGTCTTCTTCTTGAACTAGGATCTGGTTATATCCTGAAAAACTATCTAACAATGAAATTCTTGAAGAACCTATTACCCTCTCTAATATGTGGTCCATTTTCTATGAAGGGTAATTATCCTTTAAAGAGAGTTTGCTAATATTTCTGAAGTCAACACACAATCTAATTTCTCTTGTTTTCTTTCTTGTAGGAACTAGGTTTGAAACCCAATTAGAATATCTGATTGGTGCAATGATCTAGGCATCATACATTCTTTTAACTTCTTTTTCAATCAAAGGTAATAGCACGGGGTTAATCCTTCTCAAATTTTGTTTGAATGGCTTTTTATCTTCTTTTATTTGAATCTTGTGTTGGATTATGTTTGTATCATAAGCTTTTAAATCTTCATAACTCCAAGCAAACACATCTTAATATTCCTTTAGAAGCTCAATGTATTTATATTTTTCTTGTTGAGGTAAAATTTTGGATAGTTTGATTATCTTTGGTTTTGATTCTGTACCAATGTTACATTCTTCTATGTCAGATCTTACTAGCTCCATTTTTGGTTTTCTAGCTACATCATTAGATTCAAAAAGATCCTCTAAGGGAGTTAAACCTTTAGGTAGAAAATTATCTTTAAGATTCACTATATCTGATTCATGTTGAACAATTTCTTCAATCTCTACATTTTCTAAGCTATCTATGTCATCTTGACTAAATTTAGTGGGTTTATCAAACTTTATTTTATTTACATCTAAGTCATTAAAATCTATCTCACAATCCAAATCATAATTTACTATACAATCTATATGTATAATACAATTCTGAAATTGTCCTTCATTGTTCATAAACTTGTAAATTTGTTCATCCTGAGAGAAAATCTGCCAATACTTAAGATTATCTAGAATTATTGGCCTATGTTTGACTTCAGCAGTATATCTGTGATTAGGTTGGAATGGTAATTTGCACTTGCTAGCAAATTTTGCAAGACAACGAGCTTGTATATTTTGTTTTCTAGGTATGACAACAAACTTACATTCCAATAAATCATCAGTTAAATCTATGACAGTTTCTCTATATCTTCTTAGTCTGGGATTGTAAACTGAATAAACTCCATTTACTTGTTTAATGATCAAATAATGATCAAATAATGATCAAATCTGAGTCTCTCAAGATTAAATTATTTTTCCTCCTGAGTTTCTAATGATTTAGAGTCCTAGGATAAGGGCTTCATACTCAGCCATATTGTTTGTGAATTTGAAATTTAGCCTAAAAGAATGACCTTCAGAATGATTGGTCTCCATATTTTTTATCCATACTCCTGCTCCTACTCCTAACTTATTCACTGAACCATCAATGTTTAAATTCCATTGAGATTCATGAAAAATGTTATCATTGTTTGGTTCTCTCTTTTTATCCACTAGTTCAGTTTCGATTTCATTTGTTACAGTGTTACAAAGGATGAAAGAATCAAGGTCAGTTGGTGTAGAGTACATTGGGTAGTTTATAGAACTTTCATCACTACTGACCATGTATTTCATTAATGTTTCTCTATATAACTTCTTAGGCTGGCCAAACACCGAGATAGTAGCATAAGACATGTCCAATTGTAGATATCCCCGCAACTTTTCTCCCCATGAGCGAGAAAGAAGAAAACCATATTTTGGTGGGATATCAGCGACTACAATGTCCATTAATATACTCTTACTAGAGTATTGAACTAGTGTTACACAAAAACCCTTAATTAAACCTAAGCATTTAACCTTACTGGAATCAAAAGAAAACAAATCTTTGTATGGCCTTGTAATTTCTAGATTTAGAGTTTCCATGATGGCTTTTGGCATTAAGTTATGGGAAGCTCCTGAATCTAGCATTGTGTTATGTAGAATTTGATCATGAATGGTTAAACTGATATAGAATGGAGGAACTACACCATCTGCATGTTTTCCATTTACATCTGGGCCAAAAATCAACTCTGGCTGATCATCATTTAGATTTATGGAGTCTTCTCGATCATTCATATTTAATGTTTCAGTTATGGTTGATTTGTACAAGTCATTTTTTACTAATTGATTCAAAGGAATTGGTATTTTTAGTTTTGAAATTTCTGATTGTATGTTGAATGCAGTTTGAGCTTTACTGATCTGAATCAGTTATTCTTTGGTAAATGTAGTTTGTGTTGGCTTGTCTTGTTTTTCTACAGTTGTTTTTTCATTTTCAATTGTTTTAGGATTCTCTGTTTGTGTTTCATGTGTTTTAATATTTCTAACTTTATTTTCAAGGATTGTTTGTGAAGCAGTAGATGTTTTTTCTGATTTAGAATTTTCAGCAAGGGCTTTTAAAGCAACAATTTGTGAATCTATTGTTTTAGAACATAAAGCTTTTTGGGATCTAAATTTGCTATTTTTACAGAGTTAGAAGCTTTAGTAGCAGCAGATTTTTAAGGATTTTTTTCAACTTGAGCTATTCCATCAGTAATATCAACAATTTTAGGGCCTGATATTTTCTTTGGACTAGATATGCTTTGGGAGGAATTTGAGTTTTGCTTATTTTCCTTTGGGAGAATTTGCAGAACTTTTGTTTTAGGGGCTTCTACTATTTTCTGATTTTGATTTTGGAAAGTTTTCTTAGTTAAAGCCTCATTATTTTTCTTGTTTCTAAGGTTATACTAGCTGTGTATTTCACTTATTGCATAGTCATAACCTTTATTATAATCAAAGGATTCACTAGAATCTAATTTAAGCTGTTGAAGTTCAAACAATTATTGATCTTCCTGAGTTAGGAAAATGGTATTGTTGTCATCAATTCCCAATAGATTAATTGTATCTTCCTCATCATCATTATTATTCTAAGAACTTTCAGCATAGTTCTCTTGGAATGGTGGCCTAATAGTTTGGTATGGTGATGTTTCTTTTCCTTTTCCAAAATTTATATTTCTTCAAAAGTTGGGATTTCTAATTTGTTGTTGGTTATCCCACTGAGGTCTTCTCTCCATATTATCTAATATATCAATTAATATTTCTAAATTTTTAGCTATAGCGTCCATTTTTGTGTCTGAATTTGCATTTTCTTCTTTAATAGTAACTCTTCTTTCATTTCTAAGTCTAGCTTTTATAGCTAGGATGTTCACTTCTACACTTGCTACATCAGTTTGCATTTTTTCTAAGGTATCTACATCTCTTTCCCTTAATTGGTATGCCATATCTGTATCAAATCCATTAGGGAATTTGAAAAAAACAGAATACGGAGTAGGTTTTAGATTTGCAGGGATAGAATTATAAGCAATATTATACCGAGTGCAGTAATCTTGAACTGATTCATTTGGAGCTCTTTTTAAATTATCAAATTCAGAAAAAATTTGGAGGGGGTTATTTTTCTTCTCCCATTTATTTAAAAACAAAGCAAAAAAGATAACTAAATCAATTACACTACCAACAGCTAAATGCTTAAACCATTTCTTAATTTCTCATGTTAAAGTTTGAGCAAACAGTCTCATTGAACATGTAAATCATCAATTTCATAAATTTCAAAAAAGTCTGTCATTTTTGTAATATGTTGTTGAGAAGAATATTGAGTAGTACCATCAAACAGTGGTATTTTGTTTTGATAATCTTGTGGCATATCATGAAGTTGCTATGGTAGGACAAGGGGGGAATATCTAGCAGCCATAGCTTGAAGCTTAGCTTGACTAGGAGGTAAAGTCGAACTGCTTGGAGTTGTGTTGGAAATGACAATGGATGAACTAAAGATAGTATTTGAAGTGCTGGGAAATGAGGATGATGTTTTTAAGAAATAAAAAGGTGAACTAATGGATATGGTGGATGAAGTGATCGGTGGAAATAATACTCTAGGTTGTAGAGGTAATTTGGGGATAAATAGAACTGTAGATGAGCTGGTAGTATGATTTAGGAATGATGTGACAGCATAAAGAGATGAGTCTTTAGCTGGAATTATTGTGGTATGTAATTGGGAAAATGATGGTCTTTTTGCATCAGTCAATAAATGAGATAATTCAATAGCTTCATCAATATCCTTTAGAATAGTAACATTAATTTCCTCAACTTTGGTCTAATATTCAGCTTTCTTAGAACTTACTACAATAGATTTTTTTTTTGCATTAAAAAACAAAATAAAATCAGGGTCTAAAACAACTGTTTTTAAATCATTTTTAGACTTACTTTTAAATAATGAATGCTCAAATTTAAGATCAAAATCAATTTCTTTAAGACTTTCTAATTCACTAGGTAATGAAATGACTCTTATCAATGAGATTTCAGCCTCTAAATTTTCTGTTTGTTTTTTAGTTTTAGCAATTCGGTCTAGGTCATCTATTATTACAGCAGGCTTAGGATCCGGGTTAGACCTAGTATAATAGACTTTCCTAGAAGCCAGAATTACAATTTTCAATACCCACAACCTATAAAAACAATCTTAAAGTAAAAGGATGATTTAAAAGATTTCTTTAAGACTAATTTTATGACTGAGGACTAGTTATATCCCTAGTATGGTCGCCATTATGTTATCACTCCTGTAAATTCTTAAGTTGTGGGATTTTGGTTTTTAAGTCAAAGAATACTAGAGGTAACCACAAACCTACTTCAAAATCTAGGATCTAGCCTTCCTAGCGTTCAGAGAGGGTTCTATGTTTGAGATTTAACTTTGTTTTAGTTTTGAATATTAGGCTACTTATTAAAGTACAGATTTGGTTTTGTTTTGTTGGATTTGGTGGGAAATTTTCACTTGGAGGGTAGATAGAGGGAAATTTACTTGTCCATTGGGCTATGGAGTCTAAGTCAAGCTAACAGAACTGGGATCAAGGCATAAAAGGTCAAATGTCTGTAGGGAAAGGTAGATAACCCTTGGAGATCTTGGGAAAAATGATTTTTGAGGTGGTATGATAGGGATAAAGGGCACTTAAGAATCCTTAAATCTGGAAAAGGGAAGTAGAAGATAGAGGTAAAATGGGAGAGGGATAAATTAAGAATTCATTGCACTGTAAATCAGAAGAAAACAAAGAAATGATAACTAGTTAAAAATAGGGTGCTATTAACATGTCTTGTAGTAATACTCCTAGTTATACATTCATATTTAGAATTAAAACACAGATATATGCATGAAACAAAAGAAGATAACAATGACAAGTTTAAAGAGAGTACTTCACTCAACATAGCTTATCACAGGGATCCTGAAGTATGATGCCAAAAAGGTGATCCAGTCTGCTGCTCAAAATCGAAATCCAAAGCCTTCAAGTCAACAAATTATCTATAGTAATCTCCAACAATTTTATTCCACACAAAAATACTTCCCAGAGTGAAGTATTTATATAAAATGTTTACAAAATATCCTAGATGAATTCTAGGAAAAAACTTAAGAAAATTAAATCTTTTACAACAATAATAGCGACATCTTTCTCAACAAACTAGTAAGTTATCCTATTTTATTCAAAATAAATAGAAACAGTTTGTAGATAAGAAGCAGCGGGTTGCTTATGTGTCTTTCCCGTTGGCTTTTTAGATATTTTTCAAAATCTAGTTTCCTCGACTGATACTCTTTTAATCTGATACTCTTTATTATAGATCGTCTTTCAATTTTGATACTCTTTACCTTCAGTAAACTATATTTTTGCTGTACAAATCTGTTTTTACTGTGAAATAAATAAACATAATTTTTGTTCTTCATGTGTTTGTCTTTCTATTTTCATAACAGATCAGTTAATGCCTGCCACTCCTCATTTTTAGGAATTATAATATTCTTGAGTTTCCTAAAATTTTCATCAGCCTCAGTGTAGCTGGAAAATGTGGGTTTTATGAAAAACAAATATTTTATTTCATACTACAAATAAAATAGATCTTCAAAATTTTTTAGCAATACTTTCCCTGTGGGAATTCCTTGGCCTATTGGCTTGTTCACATGTTCTTTGGCATGTTCTCTGATATTTTTTTCATAATCATTTTATGGAATTAGCTTTTCATTAATCACCATAATATCCGAAAGTCCCTTTTGCCTCAAATTAGTGAATTTGACCATGAATCTAGTGACAACAGTGTTCATTCCTTCACATTTCTCCTCAAGCTGCCTCATTAGATTTATTTTGGTAGTTACTTTCATAATTTCTAGGATTGTAGCTGTCCTGTCTGTTAGTCATTGGTATTTTTCACTTGTTGGTGATGACTAGTTGTAACAGCCAAGTTTTCTAGTAGCTGATCTAAAAAATTGTCAAATTTTCCAACTGGAAAACACCCATAAACATTTTTTGCCCTCCTACCTTTTCAATCCACCCATGGCGAGATGATACCTCATTATCAAGCCCTATCTAGCCTCAGCCATACTAGCTTGTCTATCACCTCCAAAGAAAACAATCCAAATCTGTCCAAAGAAGTCTCCCCTAGGTTAGGTAGTGGCGCTTTAGGCATTCCTCCCTTGGAAAACTATCCTAAAGCCAAAGAACCTCTATCTACTATAGACCAGTCATAACAGACCTTCCCATTCTGCAAATAAAGTTGGTTACACCCCTAAGTCGCACCACTAACAAGCCCTAAAGTCTCAGCAATGCACATGCCCTAGGTCAAACTGATATTAGGTGGTTTTACAGTGTTTCAATGGATCTTTCAAGAGCATAAGTGTACCAGCATCCTAGAAGACATTATTTGGCTCAACATGAGAAGACAACTGCTTCTTGTGTGATTTTGAGCCTGGGATGCAGCTACAGGGCAGAGAGTTGTTTCATTAAGCTCCTGCGATCACAGTCAAAGGTTAGTAAATTATGAATGACAAGAAGTGCTTTGCAAGTACTAACCAAAATGTTGGTGATGTCTAAAAGAGGCACATATATATTTGAAAAGCAGAACTACATGTCTCATAGAAGTGCCCATCTTGACTATTATCTAATTGTCATTCTTCATTTGCTCAAGCATGAAAAGGCAGTGAAAGGAAAAATAACATTGTTAAAAGCTGATGAAATGGCATCACTGAGAAAACCCTCCTTCATTTTATAAGCAGAGGGTTGAGGGCACTGCGATAAGTGCCTCCTTCATCTATAAGCAGAGGGCCAGGGATAAAGTTTGTTTTTAAGTTTTTCACTAACTATAAAGGCAAATTTTAGGAACAGTGGAAGAAAATTGAAGGTTTCTGAATAAAAATGATGATTAAGGTAGAGGCAAAATAGTAATGCTTTCAAAAATTGTTTGCATAAGTTTCACTACTATTGAATTACAATGTGAAGCTAATAGGTTGATCATAAATGAAGAAATATTATTAAGAAGATGGCCAAAGGAGTCAAATAGTCTTGGTCTCAAACTAACTTCTGCCATCATGTATAAAGAAAACCAGGCATTTATCAAAGTAGGCCTCCTTCATCTATAAGAAGAGGGCCAGGGCAGTGATTGATTTTAGGATTTTCTCTGTCTGAGAGACAAGTTTTAAGAAAAATAGGAGATAGTTGAAGGCTTTTGAACAGAGAAATGATGTTAAAAACAAAGAGGAAGCAGGGGTACTACTATAATCCAAGAGGTTGATCTTATCTCTTATCAGAGTTTCTTTCAAAAGCAGTCTGGAGCCAAAATAAAATAACCTTGCTGAGGTTGAGAGATGGGTCAGACACAGGCCAAAAAGTGATGATTGCTTTTCAAAAAGTTATGTTCTTCCTATTCATAAAGAATTTTCTTTCAATAACTCATCATAGTGGACAAGAAGGCAACTTGAGCTTAGTTTTCCCAAAGAGGCATTGCAACTAAACACATAGGTTCCTAAATGTGAAAGAAGGATTATGGCATGTGTTTCAGGTTCTGGAACAACATTCAAAACCAATAAAGCATGCCACTGTTACAAATGAAGGCCTGTTCCTTATAAAAACAGGTCAAAGATACCTTGCTGTTGCATTTTTAGTAAAGGAGAGGTTTTTAAAAGAAGTTCCCTTTTGATGGACAGATGTTGGTCAAGCCTAGCTGAATACAACTAGGCCTCACCCATAGTCAAAGATAAAAGTCATTTGGAGAATGCATATACAGTCACTATATGGCTTTGAGCCAGGTTTCCCTCTAACAAGAAAATATAAGTAGAGGAAAGACATTTTTCTCTTTAATAGGCAAACAGTGAAAGGAGTTTGGTCGTTGAATTATTTTCTTATAAGTGGAAAGGGTCATATCTATCAAAACTATCCAGATAGCATGCATAGCCTTTTTACCAACTTTATTTAAAATATGGGCCCCTTATAGCACATTCAAAGTCATTTTGGTTTTTTCATTATCAACAAAGGCATTTTTTTTAAAGAAAGAAGCCTTCAAAAACCTCACAAATCAAACTAAAGGGTGATTGACTTGTTCACTTTCAAAAGTAGTTAAAGATCGTTTCCCATATCTATTTTGCATTTCAAAACACAAAAAAATCCTCTTAGCTGTTCACTGGACCGAAGAAGAAGTTCTTGAGCAAAAATTTGCAGATTTTAAAGCTTGGAGATTACACGACACGCCTGGAAAAGCACGCGGTGCGTTCAGGAGAAAGTTTGCGAAGAAGTTGTATTGTTACGTGGCATGCCTATAGCGGCGCGCGGTGCGCCTGTAGGCACCAGTCATGACTGCCCATCGTCGACTCGACTCCTTTTCTATTGCACGACGCACTCCTAGTTCAATGTGTCGTGCATGTTTTAACACTCAAAATGCCTTCAACAAGTCTTGAAGCTGCTCAACTCTTGACAACAAAGGCCACCATCGATCTTCGAGGTATTTTGTTTGCCTCCTTAGTATTTTCAACTTTCTAAAAAGGGTGATCAATGTTGTGGTTTTTCAAGACTAAATGGTGGCAAAAAAATGAAACTCTTGGTGTAAATCAAGGTGTGTTGGGGTAAATAGTTTGAAGAAGTTTGACATATTGAAGGTGGAGTGTTTATGTCGATGTTGAAAGGCCTAAAAACTACCCTCAAAACAGTGCTAAAACATAAACCTGCAAGTCAAAGTATACACAATAGTAGAGGTTTTGTCAAAATTGTTGGAGGTGCCCTAACTATGATAGGGAAAAACCATAAACTCTGTCAGTTATATTGTAGTGGTGAAAACAGTGGTAATAAGGGTTGACCTTTTGTTTAAGGTCCAAGATTGCTGTGGCTGTGATTGCCCGACATTGACATAGTGAAAGTGGTGGGTTTTTATTGATGTCAAAAGGCCTAATAAATTGTCCTCAAAACAGTGTTAGAAGGTGAAGAAGATTTTGAAAGGAAAACACAGTATTCCTAAGTTGAAACAGTGAGCCTAATTTAACAAAAGTGATCATACATGAATGACTTTGTCACTTTCAAAAGTCCTCTCTGTGTGGTGAAAAGAAAAATCAGTTCTGCCTCTTTATCCATGAAATAGACTGTAGTGAGTGAAGCTGTTATTACAATTTAAAGGTGTTTTGTCAAACTGTGTGTGAGAAATAGTGAAGTACAAGAGAAGTGTTTTGATTGGGAGGGGTGTTTGTCTTCTACAAGGCTGTCTTTCTTATACCAAAAACACAAAAATGCTTTGTGACCTTACCCAACACAGTGATTGTTTGACTGTGTGTACCTTTTGTTTGTCTATGTGCTTGTTATTATAACTATGTGTTGATTGGCATACAAAGGAAGATAAGCAGTGATTTGGAAGGAGCAGAGAGTTTTGTGTTAAAGAATAATTTCACATAGAATTTGAAGAGATCGTCCTTGGTCAAACAATGACTAACAAAGAAGACAGAGTTGTGTTTTAGAAAGCATTTAAAAAACCATTTTGAGGTAGCTTGGTGTTGTAGAGAGCATTCAAAACAAGATGCCTCCCAGGCAGGACAGTAGGAGTGGCTTGCATAAGAGATTTGAGCCTACTTCCACTGAAGAAGTGAATGCCCACCCATCAGTCTTGTTCAATTTCCATGAGGTTGGGTGTTTAGATTTTTTTCAAAGAGTGCAAGAGGTGAAGAGCTTTTCTCCTTTGACACACCTTTGCGCTTTGAGGTTTCAAGACAAGAATTTCCAACTGGCAGGCCTTGATTTCAAATTCTCTCCAAGGTCCATCTCCAAGGCCACTAAAATCCCCTATATTGGGGAGAAGTGGTTTAAACAAAGCCATTTGGACACAAAAGATTACAAGCCCTTTCTAAAGCCTGAGCACAAAGATTCATGTCCTTCTATTTTCCCCTTCTCATATCTTTTGGCTAGCTACGCCCCCCTCATGAAGATCATCATGAAATACTTCACTTGTGAGGGAAGATTCTCCCGAGTCTATGTCTATCACATTCGATTTATCATGCATTTCACAAGGGCCAAATTGCTAAATATTCCTTTCTTCTTACACAAGAGCATTGAGAAAATGGCCTCCACTGTTCAGAAGAAGCCTCCTTCACATCAAATAGCCTGCCTCTTCCATCACTCTCTCATCAAAGTCATCATCCTTCATCAGCTTAAAAAGAGGGAGGTCTCTTGGAATAATTTCATCACCCATCCGGATTTCTCCACTGTCCCTCCAGTTCATACATCCCCTACACCTCCTACTCACCATCCTTCGCCTTCTTCTAGCAGACCTATTCCCAAAAAGCTCAATTTTACCATAGAACAAACAAAGGAGCCTGAAGAAGGAGAAGAGAGTGACCATGATGAGGAAGAAGGACATGAGCAGGAAGAGGAAAGTGATGAGGAAGAAGGAGCAAGGGGATGAAGAAGAAAGTGCTGAACAACAGCATCACAATGAGACATAACAACAAGATCATGAAAGTGCTGAACAGGAGCAGCATGAAGGTGATGAACAAGGGTATGAAAGTGATGAACAGGGGCAGCAAAAATGTGATGAACAGGGGCAGCCAAAAGATGATACACAGCAGCTACAGCAGTATGAGCAAAGGCGGCTCGGGGTGAAGAACAATAGCCTTCTCAAGAGGAACAACAACCTCAAGAAGAAGAGGGGCAACATAATAAAAAGTTGCAGCACAGTGAGGAGGAAAACCCTCAAAGGGAAGTGCAAAAGGACAACCAAGGCATCCATAAAGAACTCCAAGACAGTGGAAAAAATGAGGGGCAAAGTGACAAGGGTAAAATCCCATGGAGCATGTGCTAGCTGGCTCTCCTAGGCAAGGGGCCATGCTCTCTTCTTTGAAAATCACCAAGCCCCGAACAGCGAAGAAAAGGGTGCCTAGAGTTGTAAATCCAAATGTGACCAGGGCCCTCTGAAGCAAGGGAAAATTGCCCAAGAAATCCATGGTTGAATTTCCCAAGAGGAAGAGTACTAGAAGAGCTGCCCAAAGCAAAGGGAAGGGCAAGGAAGAAAGCAGTCATGAACAGGAAAGGGAATTTGACATCATCCAAATCCAAAGTGATGATAGTGATAATGAAGCCCAGATCCTAGAAAATCTCTTGATCTATAGAGAAATCCAAATTGATGCCTTGAGGGCTGATCTTCATAGAGCTAGGAACTTCAATCACTTTTTGCAAGTCCAAAAAAAGCAAATGAGTGTCCATATGGCTGTATATGAGACACAGGCCACCCGATACAAAAAGGAGGCCTCTAAGGCATAGGTGAGATTGGAAGAACTCATGGGTGAGTTCGAGGAAAGTGAAGGTGAATATCAGCCTAGGTGAAAGAGGCCAAGAACCATGGGGCTAAAAAAGACCCTTGAGAAACAAAAAGAGGAAGAGGATGCCCTTCTCCAATCTACCCCTGTCACTACATTGTTCGAACAAGAGATAGAGAAAAATTGGGAAGCATGGCTTGAGAGAGTTAATGATCACTTGGAGAAGAAATTGGAGAAGGCAAATAGGGACTTGGCCCTTCAACGGAGGATGACCGGGCATTATAAAAAGCTAAATCAGTTTGCCCGACAGAAGTTGAAGGCTGCTCAAGAAAAACTCAAGGAGGTTAAAGGGAAGCGCCTAGCACAAAAATTGAGGAAAGACACCTCATGGCTCCAAATTTTGGCCTCTACTTAACAACATGTTGCTGAAAACCCTTGAGGGTCATTCTCACCAATTTTGGGCGAAATTCGACATATTTTGGTTTTTTGTCATTTTTGGGTTTTTGGCCAAAAACCATGGGCATCGCAATTTCAGTTTGGGGCATCATCAAAGGATGAAAATGGTGTCATTGGATGCCATAATTTTAGGGGCACATACTCAGTGATTTTCAAAACAATTGAAGATCTTTTGCTCCCCCAAAATGGCGAAAAACACTCACTTTTTCTACACTCTACCCTGTTTATCAGCAAGGCTTATTTTTTGGATTTTTACACATAGGCCTATTTTTGGAGGACTTAAAATGGTTATTTGGGAGAAAAATAAACATTTTTAGAAAATAGACACTTAGATCTTTCCAACGAGCTATCATGAGCCTCGTTTCGACACCGGGAAGGCCTCCAAAGGTTGCCGACAAGTCAAGGGACCTTTTGCTAATATATTTTTTGAGTATTTTTGTAAAAATTGAACCTTTCAAAATTGACTTTTCCTCATGTGCGTTTAGCTATTTTTGTGCATGATAAGTTATGAAAGGTCAATTTATTTCCATTTTTTAGCAATTTTTGAGATATTTGTTAGATATTTTGTGCTTTGGGCTTTGTAAAGCCTCAAGGACAAGTCTAGATATTTTGGATAGGCCAATGAGATTGCAAGTTGAACCAAGAGGTTTTCCTCACTTTGGCCTATTTATTCCAAAGGTTTTCATTGTAAACAAGGCCAAACTTGATGAATAGAAGCAATATATGGTCATATAAGCTTTGGAAGAAATAATTGTCTCACGCTTTTGGATAGTCTCTTGGATGTTCTTGGATGATGAAAGAGGATTGCTGTTGGATTCCATGATTTGGTAGAATGGTATAGTGTCTCTCTCTTTGTTTTGTTTCCTAGTTTTCATTCATAAATCCATGTTCTTGCTTGCTATAGGATAGTCGAGAAAAAATTTGAGACATGCCCTTGGAGGCACCTCAAATTTCCCGTTTCTTCATAGCTTCCATGTTTTCTTCATTCTTAGTCACATTAAAGAATTCTTGATTGCTCTTTAATAACTTAAGAATACTATTTTCTTGTTTCATTCATGGTTTTATGCATGCTAAGTATGATTTACGATATGCTCTGCTTACTCATGGCTAGCTATAGCTCCATCTGTGAAACTTCTCTTTGACTGATTAGATTGTCATTTGTTGAACCAAGGAGGTCTTGTTTTGATCTTGCCCTTTGCCTAAGACTATGCAATCTTGTTTTCAAAGTGCCCAATAGCTTGAAGTACTATTTTTAGGCATTCCGGCATAGTGATTTGAGTTTTTTTTCTGTCTTGAGTGTATTTCCCCAAAGTCTGATAGCCATTTCCTAAAGTTATAGATTTATATATCTCTATGCATGGCTTGAATGTTTATTTCTATGCATTGATTAGCTTAAAGTTACATTTCTCATGATTAATGGTTTGCCCTACCATGTTTATGTCAGCTATTAAACTATTTGTGCTTGAAATCCTTTGCTATTCATAAACTCGATGTCCATCTTACTCCATTTTTCCCAAAGATCCATTTTACCTCGAATCAAATCGGCCCTTCAACAACCTTGTATCACCATCTGAAAGCTTTCTTGACCTCTTCGACCCCATAGCCTAGTTGATCTAACATCGTTTTACCTATCTTATGTCTTTGATCAGTTCATCCCTCACAACCTAAAAACCAAAACCAAAAACCTACTTCATAACTAGCCTAAAATCAGAACACAATAAGCAAACACACAAATATCCCTTACACAAATAGAGAGATCCCTCTCTGAGTCCAGGAAGGATAGGTCCTCGGGCTTCAAAGATTGGTTTGATGTTACACTGTCATTTGGCTTGCCAATCAGCCAAATCACGGGACCCTAACACCGTCATAGATCTTTAACTCTTCAAGCTGGTGTCTATTCTTGCTATTTAGGAAATTGATTAACCTAACAGCCTATTCTGGTTTGTCTGCCAATTATTCTTGTGTCTTTTGTATCTCTATCTGAGCTACTAGTAGTAACTCTTTCTGCTCAAACATTACTTGAATTAATGGCCAAACATCATGAATGGATTCAATTACTTTATTCCATAATTAATTTTTAATGTATGATACTTGATCCTTAAGAGTTAATTATTTATGGCAATTTTTTACTTCTTCACTCTATCTGCGAGCATTCTGCTCATGTATTTTGGCATCTATTTGAGCTGCTTTTCTTGTATTCTCAAGATTTTCAATAATCTTGGTCAATATACTGATTTCATTAGTCTTCAAGGACATTTCCTCCATTTCCTTTACTAATTGACTTCTTTCATCTATAGGTGGCAATACTGTTGTAGAGGATTCATTTACTGAAGTAGTGGAAGAAGTCACTGGCACTGTAGTGGAAAGTGGCTCTTTTGGTGCCAATTTCTCTCCTAGAGTAGATGGCACTACTACTGTGATGACTGGGATAATAGTGGGAATAACTGGTTCCTTGACTATCTCTTTTCCGTGGACCACTTGGTCCATTTGCACTTCTATTTCTTTGATTTGAGTTGTGAGTTGAAGTATCAAGCTCATCATTTCATCTTTCTCTTTCTGATCTTGTAAGACTTCCTTTATTTGAGGATGCTCTCCTTGAGAAAGCTTGAGCTGTTTCCTAAAGGCAGCAATGTCCTCATTTTTATATTTGACTAATGCTTCAGCTACTTTTATGTTTGTAGGATCATATCCTACCTACAATACTAACTCTTCTAAGGCCTTTATCCTTAGATATTTTGCATACAGTGAGAATTTATCCATTTTCATTTGGTCCTGCATATTAGAGATTGTATTTTGAAGTCTGTGAGCACACATAGCCTTTGTGTTCACTGTGAAATAGAGCATCTCTTATGTTTTTATATGGAATTCAATCTGATCCAACTCATGGATTTTATCTGTGGCTACTTCCATATCAACCTTTTTGTAATCAACCACTGTCTTTGGAACTGGTATAGTGGCCTGTAAAACTGACATAATCAATTTTTGAGATGAATAATCAAAGGTTGATAAGTATCTATTCTGGTTACCTGGATTCTGCTTCAAAAACTAAGAATATATTTCAGTTTTAATTTCCCCATTATTTATTTTGATTTGCTTGTATTTTTCCTTGATATCTAAATCCTTCTCCTCAGCTGAGTGTGAGGAGGAATCCTCCATATTTCGTTGCCTCTCCATTATTTTTGCATCTTCATTATTCAACTATTCCTGATTCTGATTTGGCTCACTGATGATTACAGTGGCGACATTCGTCTTTGTCTGTGCAGTGTTGGTGTTCAAAGGCTATGTTTCCTCAACATCAAGGGTTACCTTGCCTTTAGATGTTGTATCCATTTTAGGCCTCTTATTGTAAATGATTTTGAACTTTGTCTCTGTGGTAGTTTCTGTAGTATAAGCTTCTTCTTCTCTGATTCTTTTAGTGGATGTTTCTGGCTGTTTGGAAACTTCCAAAGGGTGACTAGTATTCCTTTGGCTTACTGCCTCTGTTAAATTATTCTCAACCCACTCAATCTGATTAGAAAAATTCTCTATATCTGTCTTTGAGTCATGGATAAAGGGTGTCAATTTACATTTTACCCTTATTTTACTTAAGATCCCTTATGGATCATAATTCCATGGGAAGTTTTCTTCTAGTTTGTACTCCAGTAATTGACTTGCTGCTTCCTTTTCTGCTTCTCTTTGATTACATATGAAAGGCCCAATTTGATTTTTTAGTTTAAACTGGGTCTTTTTTTTAGCTGCCATAAAATTAATTGAATTTGAATTCAGGATCTGCCTAATGTATTCTAAGGAAAATATCCTCATAGATGGATGCTTAGGTAACTTGTAGGGCAATAGGTTAGAACGAAAAACCATGATTTCAGTGAATTCCTTATATAAATACCAATCTCCTCCTTTACTTTTCTCTGGTAGCTGCAAAATTCTCTTCATTTCCTCACTAATTCTGGGTTGCTCTGCTTTTGTCAAGATGGTGGTAAATGGATGCACAAATAACTTAGAAAACTCTAAATAACTGAATTTCATCCCTTCTTTCCTAAGTATAGATGTCCAGAAGACAACTGATACAGGCTTTCCTTCTATATCCAATTTATGAAGTGAAATAGGAAAGTTCTCTTCTTGGAAAAATAGAAACAAGTGTAAAATATAAGAGGTATATCTGAATACCTCTTCCAGCTGCAAATTAGACAATTGATAGAGAGTTATGTCAGCTATAAAACTAGCATAGTCAAATATGACTGAGGGTGACTGTCCTGGAGAAAATGTAGACAAAAATCCAAATATTGACTCATGAGTATGTTCATTGGTGAAATACCCAAGTATAAATGAAAACATGTAGATAGCATGCCTTGAACATTCAGGGAACTTGGCAGTGGAATATGGAGGTTTTAATTTTGGGATTTCAACATGCAGAGGCATGAAAGTTTGGAAAATCATGAACCTTTTGGGAAAGTCTAAGTTAATGTATAACTTAGTGAGGGATTCAATAGATAATGGTACTGCTTGAGGGTCTGGTTGAAGCTGTAGCATTTGGTTTATAGACTCTGTTGTAATGGTAAATAGGACCACTTTGGTTTCATTAACAATTGCTCTTTGTTCAAGGATGTAGCACTAGTGAAACAGTTTGATAAGTTCTTGACAAGGGTGTGTAAGCAGAACTACATATTTGGGAAGATTGGATTCCCAAATGTGGACATCTTCTTGATCATCTAGGGATTTTTCAAAACACTAGTTGTGTATATCTAACAAATTGAACTCAACTACAAGATCATATATTTTGTAGTCAATGTCTGCTAGAGGAATATGCTCCAAATCAACAACTGGAGGCTGCAATGGATTGACTACAAAGGCAGTATTTGGATTCATGGATGGAGTAGCTTTGGGAGCCTTTAAACCTTCAGATTTGTTTCCACTCTATTGTTTAGGCATCTTTTCTGGCTTCTGCAAGTTTAAATGGTTTGTAGAGGCAATTTTAACTATAACATAGGATTGGTTAGGAAATTTTAGAAAAATAGAAATCCTCTTTGCATTTGATGCTCAATTAGGTTTCTCCAATGAAGTTTTGAGGGTAAAACTGGTGAAACACAAAAAAGAGGGGTTTTCTGAGTCTCTTGGCTGAAAATTGGGCTCGAATTTTGATAAAAAAGGGCTTTTTAGAAGATACAGGGCATTTGTAGAGGATTTTTGGCCTTTAGAGCTTAAAATTGACCTTAAAACAGTGGAAAAATGATAATTTTCTTTGGAAAATGGTGCACAACAGATTCTAGGATTCCTGGAAAAATTTTGCTAGGGTTTTTCCTGTTTCTAGGGCTTTTAGGTAATAGAAATTAATCAATTTCTTTATCTTTATTGATACTTTTTCCTTTAACAGGTTTTTGAATTTGATTTATAGGTTAAATCCTTAGAAAAATACCTGGTTTTGACGCAGGTATTGGTTTTAACATTGTTTTCTGCAGTCTTCTAGTCGAATTGAATCTTCAAAGGTTGAACTAGAGCAATATAGCTCCTCAGCAGTTACTTGCAGGCTTCTTGGGTGAATTTTAGAGGTTCTGGGTATAAAAATAGCAAAAAAATGGCTATCAGGGAGCTCTGTGTAGGTTTATATAGTCGGGAAGGAAAACTTGGCTTAAACATGAAAGATAGGTGAAAAATGCCTATGCAAAGGTTTTATTAAACAATATGAATTTTCATTAAATGCAGGTCTAATCATGGTGGGAGGCGATGTTGGATTGCAAAGGTTCTGAAAAATGGTGGTTATCGCTTGGGTATTGAGCGGTAAGTTTTTTTGAACAAAACCCACACGATCCAATCCAGAGAGGCCACGTGGAGGGGAAGTGTCTATGTAAAACAACCTATTTCGCATGGATATTTCATTTGGGTGGTTGTGCACTTTTTCTATGCGATATGAATCATCGACCGTTAGATCTGAGAAAGGGATGTGAACGGTCGGGATTACTTTCGAAGTTGCATTGAACAAAGAGATGTGGGACCGGGATTTTATGTATGGGCAACAGGTTTAATATTTTATGAAATAAAATAGTTTAAACCACGTTTAAACCATAGTCTCGTTAGTGTCGGGGGTTTATTTATGGTTTTTAAAACATTGCAATAATTTTTTAATATATATACAAGGTGGTGGGCTTAATGTTTTTATTAAAACATTTGTTAAATGATTTTAATAAAAAAATAAGTTGGCGGGGTTTATGTTGCGACATTTAAAAAATGTTTTCAAAATGTGCATAATATTACGTTATTTTATATAGTTTTTTAACTTTTTTGAATAGTTAAACAACTATAGGGCGGGATATTTGCATATGGATAACTTTTTTAGACCAAAGGGGTTTTATTTTGGGTTTTTTATTTGAGCACATGGGATAGTATACCTTGGTCAAAAGCTTATAATAATGGGTTTTTTGGGGGTTATTAGATATAATGGATTGATATGATAGGAAAGGGTATCTCTTAGGGATTTAATAAAATATGTTAAAGATAATATGAGAGGGGAATGTAAAACAAAATACACATTATCTCTAGTATAAAATAATCAAGAATTTGCTCATCTTTGTATTTCTTTGAATAATACTTAGGATAAATGTGAGTTTGTGAGTTTTTATGAATGCTTATGAAGAGATAGAGTTAATTATGTGGTGATTACAATTATACTAAGTAAGAGTGTGCTTTTACTTAGGAAAAAGGAGCTTTAGTACATGAATGAAGGGTAAATGATGATAAATGAGGATTTAACATAAGAACTCAATATTTTCAGCTAACCAGTCATAGAGCCTTAGGTCCGGTCCCAACAAAAGTCAGAGAAATGCTCTGAGCCTGTATGACTGATAGTTTAGAATACTGAAAACTCATGGGGGGGGGGGGGTGGTGGGAGGGAGAATTAGTGATTTTTCCTGATGATGTCTTATTTACATAATTGATCCACTACTTTCTACTTACCCAACTTCCATTTCTAACATCTTTTCTTCATTTTGCAAGTGCATTTAGGCTTGCAACCTTAAAACATTTTCTTTCAAAGAATGAAACTAATCTAAATTTACGTTATTTCATCCGAGGGCTCAAATTAAACTGTTGAACTCCTCATTATTCTCTACCTATCTATTGATTTGTCAAGTTTAAATTGTTTGAAAAATCTTTATTCTCTATCTAAAACATGAAATTGAAACATGAAAAGTTAAGATTAAACTGTTTAATTGATCATGGATTATGGCATTTATTAACACTCACATTATTCTTTTCAGTAAAAAGTAAAAGTAGTGGCATTTTGATTTTCTCACTTTCAGGTTTTATTTCTTTTCTTTTGGGGTATATATTTTTCTAAGTCCTTTGATCATTATTTTATGACTTTTTACCCTCTTTTTGATTTTTGATTATTTTTCATTTTTTCAAATTATGGGAAAACAACTTGCAGAATGAAAGGTATCTACATATTTACAAGACTTATCAAATCAATTCAAAATTTTATGAACCCTATTATTATAAGACCCTAACAGATTACATGATTCTTTTGTCAATTTTATTGGTGAAGTGCATCTCTCTTTGTCAATTTATTTTCTTTTTTTATCTTATGTTTTCCACAAAATGAATTATTCTAAGAATATAAATAACAAAATTTGTTTAAATGTACACATTGTCTCTGCATTAAGAATAATTTTTAAGTTTTCCACTAAATATTAAAATCATAATTCATAATTGCTTTGTTTTTAATTGGATTTCTCAATATTTTCCTCTCCTCCACACCTCATATTTTAAAGGATCCAGTGAATTTACCTCCCCTTCCCTATAAGGCTAGCCTGTTAAATCTGTAGTTGATCGATCTAAACTTGTGACTCCATTTTCCCAATGCCCTATATTCCCAATTTCAACCCAACAACAAAAAAAACCCAAACCTGAACTTAAGAGCTAGCCTAATACCTTCAACGAAACAAAACTAAATTATAAAGAGAGATCCCTCTCTGAAACTGGAAGTGCTAGATTCCTAGTTTCAAAAATGGATTTTTGGTTACCTGTGGGCTTCCTTCAAAGCATTGGGAAATTACAGAGTGATAAAATTATGGTGAAAATACTAGGGAACGAAAGGTTTAATCTTCCTCGGGAAAGAGTATCAAGTTTTAGATCTGGTTGTTGACAGTGGACAACAGTCCGACATATGAAGGTTGAATCATTCACCTGATGACTCTAAATAGTTTAAATTTGATCTAAATACTCCACTGGCAGTAGAATCCAAAAATCAAGATGAGTTCTCAATCTAGAAGGTATGCACCTATGAATTGAGATCATATGCTAGGATTTAAAAATCAAATGCATTGAATAGAATGACAAACTTATTTACCAAAATTTAAGGATCAAGGAAAAGATGATGGTGCTCTTCACTTAGTAAATTTTCACATGCATGTGCATAGGCTAAAAAATAATTTTCCTAAAGACTACTTGATAAATATGTTTATGGAAACTTTGGAGGGAAATGCAAGATCATGGTATGAAAATTTTCCTGCTCCTAGTATATGTTCTTTAAAACATTTTCATACTGTTTTTTATAAGGAATACAAAAAATATTATCCATATTTGTTACTAGTTCAAAACTGTTGTGATAATTTTGAAAGTTTTATTCAATATCTGGAAGGTTACTATGAATATGATCAGTTCATCGATGAAGAGATACTAGAAGCTTTGGATGAAAATCATTTTCAGCATCATGAACAAAAAGTAGAATCTAGCTAGCATAATAATCATGAAAATTTTCAGACAGTAGTTTCTCCCTTGGTTTTTAATGAAATAAGACATCATACTATTGGAAGTAATGTTCCTTCACCTTAATTTGATGAAATTTTGTAGCTACATTGCCAGCTTGTGCGTGACCAAGTTAGTGATGAGGGTAGTCAATCAACTCTTTCTACTTTTCATTCATTTCTGACTCAATCATTAAAATGGAATATGCTATCTCAAATCCTTTTGAAGATCAAGATGAAATTATTGTTGAATTGAGTAAAGGGTCATTTTTAGACAACCCTATTACACATGATATTGTTGTTATATTTGATAGGATTCAAGAACATTCATAATTCTCGCATATTGTAAATGGAAAGGATGATAAACTTACTACTCTTTTTTCATTTGAAAATGATCACCCTCATAAAATAGAACAAGAAATGAATTTTCTTGGTTCTTTTGAATATCAAAACAACATTTCCATCAAAATACATGAGGATCCATTTTCATATTTTCCTAAAATATGTCAAGAAATTGTTTCATCTAAATATGTCAAAGAGTATACAACACATCTTTGCATTATGGTTGATGGGAGTGAAAAACAATTTACTACCACTCTATTCGAAGGGGATAAGTTTCAACACATAGAAAAACTAGCATTTTGGAAAGTGATTCGTTTTCCTGCTTTAAATCATTCAGAATATCTTATGTTGCATGTTTTCAATGATCCTTTGGTCAGTTAATTTTGGTCATCGGTGAAGGTAAAATTTTCTTTGTTCATTAATACAAGTATTGGACCCAGATGGAAGTTTGAGTTTCTATTCTCTAAGTTTTTCTTTTTCTTTGAAGATAGTGTGAGTAGGGGGAAATCGAGCAACCACTTGCTTGATTGGATGCACTGGAACTTTTCTGTCACTTAATTCAGCAGTTGATATTAGTTATTAGAGCAATTAGGCGTGATGAATAAGATCCACTCTTTGAGCATTATTTTTAGTTTTTAGGGTACATGTTATGAAACTAGCTCCAAAAATAGAAGAAAAGAGAGATCAACGCCTTATAAATAAGCCACTTTGAGGGGGAAACCTCCTTTACATTAAATAAATGAATAATTCTCCGATAATACAAATGACAAAACCTCCTTCTATATATATGAGTCCATGGGGTTGCAATACAATCCTATTTGAGCTAGCAACAATAATGTAAGAGAACAATAATAAAAATATTATGGTTACAGGGGTACAACAATAACAATAAGAGGGTTACACTAACAACAGTAAGGGACTATATTAGTAATATAGGGACCTATTAGTACAATTTAGATTTTAGTTTGAAGAGTGAATTTGATTAAGTTTGAGGAGTGGAACATATTACCAGTGGGTTTTAGTTAAAGAGGTTTCATGGTAGAGCATGTTGTAGGATTGGGATCATCCCAATGGATCAGGCGACTAGTCTACGGTGTTATTTGGCACCTCACTAGGAGTATTTCATCCCCATTGGAGCCACTATTACGGTCCTATAATATAGGTAATATATTTGTTCAATTATATATTGTGGGAATCTGTTGGTGAAGTTTAGCCTATGAATCACTAGGTTCCATAGCCTAAATGTATGTTTGTACAAGGAGTCATTTTTTTTGAAGTCTCGTGGTCAAGAAAAGTTTGGGTTTTTTAGATATTTTTTCATATAAAGTTTGGTTCAGATCAGGTTGCAAGTATTTTCATGGAAAAGTACTCGAGATCACCTTTCCACTGCTATACCTGGTGCTTCAATACGACATCGGGATCGAAAGAAAGTTCAAATTAAAGTCTCCACGAGAAAACAACGTAAAATAACCTAAGTGAGAAATTATTTATTTTGAATTATCATAATTAATTCAGAAATTAATAAATCAACCCAAAGTTTAAAATATTAAACCCACATTTATTCATCATATGTTAGTCATAAGTCCAAACTTCAAAGTCCACGACCCACTTCGGCACTAAAATATTAAACTTCCATATTCTCCCATGCCTCCAGAGTAAAATGTACAATATACATGTACAAGTATATATATATATATATATATATCTATATATATATATATATATATATATATATATATATATATATATATATATATATATATATATATATATTAAGAATTTTTGAATGAAAATTCATATTAACTAATTTTCAATAATATTAAAAAAAAGTTAGAAAACTTATTCAAATGGTGTGGATGTTCCTATCTCCATCATACACTCCATCGCTAGTGTCCTTGGAGAATGGAAATCATCTCTAAAAACCTAAAATTCAAAAATTTTAAAACTATAAAATAACTTAGGATCTAGATCTCATTTTATAATAAAACTTTTGAACTTCAATTTATAACTTAAACATATAAGTGAAAATTTGAATACTTATGATGGTGGATTTGGCACATCTCCTAAGGATGGCTCCGAATGAAAATCATCTCTAGAAACCTAAAATTCAAAAAATTTAAAACTATAAAATAACTCCAGATATAGATCTCATTTTTTACTGGAACTTTTGAACTGCAATATATAACTTAAAAACATATTTAAGTGAAAAATTGTTCATACTTCTGACGGTGGATTTGACACATCTCCCAACAGGGAAGAAGAGGGTATCTCCATCGCAAAAACATTGGACATAATCAAAATATGTTAGTATTTAATTATATACATGTACATGTGTACACAATTATTTATTCTAAAAATATGTCATCATGTTCTGATATAATAATAGATTAAAATAATTGCACATCAACATCATTAACACTTAAAAAACACTAACATTTTCCAACATATCATCTTGATTGTGAGAACCTGAAGCTTCGACTGTGATATTAAAATCTTAGTTTATCAAGCGTGATAACTGCAAATGGTGTTCACATATATGATATATTTTTGTTAGATTAACATATACAAATAAATGTATGTATATGTATTTATTACAAATTGTACATGTGTTAAAATATTCACCCTAACCATTAACACATACCGATCCCAGGCCCTTTTCCTCATGAATAATTAGGTCCTGCCATCTGTTGTGAAAATTATTTGCATGTGTTCTAAGCTCTTCAATACTCATGTCCTCTATCTCATCATATGTATCATACACAAAATTATCACGTGCATTATCACGTGCACTTTGTTGATTCAGACAAACATCAATTCCACCAAGTCCACTCTGAACATTATCTATGATAACATCCCTTGCTTCTTGACTAATTTGAGAAGTGGCATCCATCTTTGACTGCAAAGTTTCCACACAAAGAGGTCGACTTAATAATGGTGGCTTGGGGCGAGGCAAATCAACATCGCGCTTAGCGCCCATATGGTCACATAATCGACCTTTCCCAGGACCAAAAAATTCAAAGGGAAAGTCATTATAACTGGATTTCATTCCTAAAAAATACTTATACATAAAATAATTTCACAAAATAAAAAGGAACCTCGTCGTTCTATGGTAGTCTTCCATAGGTAGCAAGATGCCTATCATACAAATGACAAGCTATATCAGGGTGTCTGAAATATTGCACCTTTATCATATTTCTTTTCAGCCCTTCCTTGAAATTAAATATAGACTTGGCCATTTCTATTGTAATTCTGTGTTTAACAGGTTCCCCTGTGTCGGGACCCATCACTGTTTCCTTTATTTTCCTCATCACTTATATAAAAGTATCAGTGGTTGGCCCAAGTGTTTTCTACACATATACAAGTCTACTTAAACAATGAGTAACTATTTCTAAGCTTTCTCGAGCCTCAGCAGGGAGTTTCAAAGATATAAGATATTTCTTCAATTTTGAATAAAGATGTTGACACCTTTGTAATGTGCATTGTTGGAGGTTTGTTTCCTAAGGTAAATCAGAAATGTTAGATGGATAAGTTGTGGTTGGTGTACAACCTTCTTCTTGAATAACGCATTCTGGCCTCGTATTTTTGGAGTAAAATTTTCACCCTTTGTATCAATATATAAAATTTTGCATAAATAAAAAAAAATGTGAACAAATTGAATGAAAATAATATTTAGATTGATGGCCATCTAGAGATAGTTGGGCTGCATTATGCGCACCCTGAGACTGTTGAAAACCATAATGACCACCGATTGGGTGAGAACCAACAAAACCACCCATTGATTGGCCTCTGGGGGAACACATATCACCACCCTCACGAAATTGGCCACCACCTATTTATGGGTCACCAGGGGAATGTGTACCACCACCAACCTTATGCGACGAGAGGGAATCTTCATAAAAAAATATGAATTTATAATCAATTCAAAAATGCATTCATACATATAAATACATGTACGTATGATTTATTACATTGCGTGAATCATACCACAATTACGTGAACCATGGTCATTCTCCATTAATGGAGTAGATACTCTTGTCTTTTGAACTCCTAAAAAATAAAAAATGAAATTTATTAAAAACTAATTTAACTCACTAAATTGATAAAAAATCATTTCCATATGTATACATGTATGTACATGGGGATAAAATTATATATATATTCAATAAAAAAATCAATTCCACATGTATACGTTTATGTATGGAAATAATATTATATATTCAAATGTCATTTAAAAACATGCACATTTAATATAAATACCATGAACATCCCTCGATCTATGATCCCCCACTCTTGTAGAGGCATGAGATTCTATTGATCTTTGCCTTTCATCCTCCATGATATATATATGGATATCTACAGTGGACATTTATAATTATTTTTAAAATTACTATATAAAATAAATTCAAAAGATTTCAAAAATATTAATGTAATTTAGTACACAAATTATGTAAAATACAACTTTCAAAGCACAAATTGATGTGTGAAACTCCATTTTAATTTTTTTTTGTTGAATTCCTCACATTTTAAATTTATAAAATGTGAAGTTCACCAAGGTGTGCTTACATGGTGGGAGAACACTTGGTATATAATTGAAAAAACACATGGTCATTAAAAATGACGCATTTATAAGTAAAAAACACAAACATATCAAAGGTATGTTGCACTGTCCATCAATAAATTTTTAAGGAGAGTGTCTCAACGCTAATTCATCTTTGAGAGATGAATCTTGAATTGGCATTGCCCCATATAATACTAATTCATCTTCGATAGATGAATCTTGAATTGGCATTGCCCCACAAAATAGATCACCAGACATCTTATTAACATTTGCACAATTTCTTATAATAAAAAAATGAAATTGTCTAACAATATTGTTTGCTTTTCCATGCAATTGTTTTAGCCTCTCCTTATCAACTTGGCACACGCCTTTCATCTAGTTGCACACAAGTTCAGAATTGGTGAAAAATACAATTCCATTTGATCCATACTCTCTTCTTGTTCCCAAGCCTTATATCAATGCAATATAATATGCCTCGTTGTTTCTTGTTCTTCCCGGTATATTAATTTTCCTTTAGAGGACCTTGTTAGTCACAATATTGCAAATCACATACGTAATCATTGCTATCCCTGGATTGAGATAGAAAGAAAAATCTATGCATAATGTCCATTTTCCAAACATGTTTAGGGGGTTTTTTGATCTCTGAAAAAAAGCAAATTCAATAAAATATATTAAATGAATATTTATTGCAAATGCATGGGAGAAATGACATGTACATGGTTTGCCTTAAATTTTATGGGTGAAATTACATGTACATGGTTCCCAAAAACACTAAAAAATGCCTTAAAGTTTATGGGAGAAATGATATGTACACGGTTCTCAAAAACACTAGGCAAAAAAAAAACAAATTCAATAAAATATATTAAATGAACATTTATTGCAAATGCATGGGATAAATGGCATGTACATGGTTCGCCTTAAATTTTATGGGTGAAAATACATGCACACGGTTGCCAAAAACACTAGAAAATTCCTTAAAATTTATGGGTGAAATGACATGTACATGGTTCCCAAAAAAACTAGAAAATGCCTCAAAGTTTATGGGAGAAATGACATGTACATGGTTCCCAAAACACTAGAAAATGCCTCAAAGTTTATGGGAGAAATGGCATATAATGGTTTCCAAAAACACTAGCATTTTCCTTATTGAAAATGCCTTAAATTTTATTGCAAGCGCCTTAAATTTTATGGGAGAAATGGCATGTACATGGTTGGGAGAAATGACATGTACTTGATTACCAAAAACACTAGAAAATGCCAACTTTATGGGAGAAATGACATGTACATGGTTTCCAAAATCACTAGAATTTTCATTAAAAATATATTAAATGAACATTTATTGCAAATGCATGGGAGAAATGACATCTACATTGTTTGTCTTAAAACACTAGCATATTTATTAAAAATATATTAAATTAAATTTTATGGGATAATGACATGTACATGGTTTTCCTTAAAGTTTGCCTTAAGTTTAAAAAATAAATTAAATTAAAGTTTATGGGAGAATGACTTGTACATGGTTTGCCTTAAATTTTATGGAAGAAATGACATGTACATGGTTTGCCTTAAAGTTTGTCTTAATTTTATGGGATAAATGACATGTACATGGCTTGCCTTAAATTTTTCTTTAAATTTTATGGGAGAAATTACATAGAAATGGCACGTACATAGTTCCCAAAACACTATAAAATGCCTTAAAGTTTACAAAGAAATTGCATAGAAATGACATGTACATGGTTCTCAAAACACTAGCAAATGCCTTAAATTTTATGGGAGAAATGGCATGTACATAATTTGCCTTAAATTTTGCCTTTATTTTATGGGAGAAATGACATGTACATGGATTTCCTTAAATTTTTCCTTAAATTTTATGGAAGAAATGACATCTAGAAATGACATGCCTTAAATTTTTCCCTGCCTAGAGTTTATGGGAGAAATGACATGTACATGGTTTTCCTTAATTTTTATGTGATAAATGACATAGAAATGACATGCCTTAAAGCTTTCCTTGATTTTATGGGAGGAATGGCACATGTACATGGTTTTACTTAAAGTTTTCCTTAAATTTTATGGGAGAAATGACATAGAAATGAAATGTACATGGTTCCCAAAACACTAGCAAATGCCTTAAAGCATGGTTGGCTTGTGACCCACTGTCAAATAGTGTGTCTATCTTTGTGTGTTTTGAAATGATCCTCACATGAAATAGCTCAATCCTCCTCTCTTCATTTGGAGCTTCTAGTGATAGTTTGAAATGCTAGAACTGGGATTTATTTCATTTACATTCTCTTTCCCCTTTATGTTCTTTAGTGCCATAACTATGCTTTTAGTTTCATCCCCCGATTCAGACCCTAAGTCTTGTTCAGTTATTGCAACCGTCTTGCCTTTTGCTTTGGCCTTATCTTTGGTTTTGAATTTTTCTAGTTTCAACTCCGGCTGAAGATTCCAGCAATGGTCTTCATCATGGCTTGTTTTGGAACAATTTTTACAAAATAATTTTCCCTTATCTTTCCTAGAGTTTGCATTTCTCTTTCTCTCTTTGCCTTTAAATTCACTATCCTCATTCCCATCAAAATATTGTTTACCTCTAGCCTCTAAATGCATGCCTTGGACACAAAACTTGTCTAGACTATTAGGATTGAACATAAGAATAGTATGTATAAGATAGCTGTGAAAACCACCTATATATTTCAACAAAGTTTCTTGGCCATGCAAATCATCTCATTAGATTCAGAACATCTAAAATATTCAATTTAGACTATTGGAACTTTGGAAAAGGACTCTAACTCCCCTGGTTAGGCCTCAAACTAAATTTACTTCATGGTTGCCCTGATGTAAATAATCAATTGTTTCAGTCTGAAAGCAAGTCGTCTTGGGAAGAAGATGACAAGAAGTTGCAGCAAGTGTATTTGGTGTCGATCGGTGCAAAGAACAAAGTGTCGGTGCAAGGTGGTGCAAAATTCCAAGAAAGGGAAATGCATGCAAGCAAAGAGGGCACAAATTTTAGTAATGATCATTGCTAGTTTTAGAATGGCAGAATACTATGGCGAGAAAACTTGGTCAAGAATCGACACAAGTACATGGCTCATTTGGAAAAAATTCGCCATGAGGACATTTGGCAAGGTGAATCTCATTTTCAGTCTCCTTTGAAGGTAGATCATTGTAGGAAAAAAATGATTTCTACAAATTTCTGCTGCTGTTCTGCAAGTTTCAAAAATTTGCAGCATGACACAGTCAAGATTAGCAACATTCAGTCAACAGATTCAAGGAAGAATTTGTCTTTTTATGAGAAGCTCAATTTGATGAAATCAGGGAGATTTCAGTGGTTCAAGGTTGGAAGAGTGGAGAATCAGTATCCTCATCTTTATTTTTTGTAATTTAGAGAGCTTTTGGAGTCCAAAATCTTCCCATTGGGGAGGTGTGATTAGGTGATCATGTCCAAGTTATGAAAATTGCTCAAAAATGTAAGTGTTCAAAAATGGTTGCAGTCAGAATGACTGGAAAGTCTCGTCGCTACGATTCTAGCGCCCTGAATGGTTCTCAAAACTGAGGTCGTATGTGAAAGTTATGAAGGTTTGAAGTCCCCACCAAACTCCATTTTTCAGTTGACCAAGTTTGACTTTTATGAATTTGGAAAAATTAAAAAAAAAGAATATTCGAAGGAATATTTTGGGAATATTCCTTAGAATATTCCCTAAAATATTCTCTAGAATATTCCAAGAGGGATAATGAATGCGGACAAGTGGCATTCTATGATTCGTTTATGGTTTGACTTCATTAAGGTATGGCCAATCAGAGGCTACCATGTGGCAGGCCCGGAGGCCGCCACGTGGCCCAGGAGCTGTATTTCAAAATTTTTATGGAGGCCCGGGATTTCGAACCCCCATCCTCCCATTTGCAAAGCCAACAGCGAAACGATTCACCTACACATTAGTTCTTATATGTATAAGGATTAAGGTTCGATATGATGTTTGAAATAGAACTTGGCGGAAAAGTCAAAGGGCTAGCCCCGATGGCTTGTGACCAATGCCGAAAACCATGGCCCACATCCTACCCGTGGGAGTGGAGGCAGTTAGTTAACCGTTACATGTGACATCATAAAACAATAAATGTCATAGTTCTAAACAATGGTTTCATAACGGTTCTGGTGGCAATTGTATCACAGTTAAGTTGGACCGTTCACATGTGGCCAACACTATTTAAATTTTAAATGTGGAGGTTAAGTCACGGTTACAACGACGGATTCGGCAGAGGTCACATGTGACCCCATCCATCCTAACATTTATTGCCACAGTTAGCGGTTCTGTCGGATTTGGAGGGCGTGCCCAAATTTGGGGCTTTTCACCAAATTTAACTGTAGCTATCTTCAGTTGCTCCACATTTGGTGGAGTTTGTTTTGGGATATTGGGAAAAATTAGTTTTGGCCATAACTCCCTCAATATTGAAAGAAATTGGATGAAATTTTAGTCAATTTTGGGTCTCTTCAACCTTCTGAAGTTTGGGACAGGTTTCAGAGCGAACAGAGGTGATATAAAATACCTTTTGCTTCAGGGAAGAGGAAGGAGCCATTAGGGCCATGAGGGAGAAGGAACTGTATTGGGTTGTACTTCACTGTTTAAGGTGATAAAAAAGCCATTTTTAGCTATTTTCTATCTTCTGAAGCTGAATTTACTGTTGTTTTTTCGTGTTTAGGCATATTTTTCATTGTATAGCCATTTTGGGCAAATTAATAGAGCAAGGACATGCCACTGGGGAGCCTTGGACTGACAGATGTAGACCAAGAGGGGTGAACTACCTCAAAATTTTGTTGTGTTATGTTATGGTGAATTTTAATTTCTATGTATTTCTGTTGTGATATGTTAAACAATAAATTTAATTAGCAAATCCTCACACATAAAACTCAGAAACATTACCAAAACTACTTTGTTTAACCTGCAAGTCATGGAGAACACTTTGCACACTAAATTATATGGAAATGGATATTATTCATAGCATTAAAAATAGTTCCATTTTCAGATCAGTTGGTATCAGATCTAGAGTTTTACTCTGCATTTGTTCTTGTGCAAAGATATAGTTGATCGTTTGCAAGTTTTGATGCTTACTAGGCTTAAGCTCAAGAGAGGGGAAGGACAATTGGTTAGAGCTCAAAATAATCCTAAACCAAGGAGGGCCAGAGAGCCATTAAATCCACCTTCTAATTTACCTCCAAGAGTCACAGAAGAAGCCTCAAGCATGTCTTCAAGAGAAGGAGAAGTTCCTGAAGACATTGATCCCAAAGAAGAAGAATGGGTGTTCTGAAAGGCGTTCCTGGACATGACTGAGATGGTGAGGATACTCCACCAAGAAATGAATGAAAGGCTTGAAGGAGGAAAGAAAAGTGATGACAAGTCAAAGAAAGGACATGGAGGAAATGGTGATCCACCATCCCCATATTCATCCTCTTCCTCTACATCGCCATCCTCTAATTTGGTGAATCAATATCACAAGTCTAAAACCATTAGTAAAATTCCATTTTTAAAACTTGATGTTAAATTTTAGTTGCCTATGCTTAATGGAGAAGTAAATGCAGAGAAACTTGAAAATTGGATAAGCTAGTTGGAAGTTTACTTGAGGATACAAAACCTTCATGATGACAACACCAATATTCAGTTAGCCTCTTTGAGAATGGATGGTGCAGCATTGTTATGGTGGGAAGCCAAAACCAAATATGAGATTAGAAAATATGGTAAGATCACTTTATCATGGGCTGATTTTATTTCTGCAATTAAAAATAAATTTTATCCATTAGCTCAAGGATATCATGAATTGGTAAAGTTTTAGACAACTTAAGGGACAAAACGTACAAGATTACACCCAAGAGTTTAGAAGAAGGGCTCTTTTGTTAGGAATTGATTTGCATAGCATTACAAATAGTTCCATTTTAAGATCAGTTGGTATGAGAGCTAGATTTTTACTCTGCATTTGTTCTTGTGCAAAGAAATAGTTGATTGTTTGCAAGTTTTGATGCTTACTAGGCTTAAGCTCAAGAGAGGGGAAGGGCAATTGGTTAGAGCTCAAAATAATCCTAAGCCAAGGAGGGCTAGAGAGCCATTAACTCCACCTTCTAATTTACATCCAAGAGCCACAGAAGAAGCCTCAGGCATGTCTTCAAGAGAAGGAGAAGTTCCTGAAGACATTGATCCTAAAGAAGAAGAACGAGTGTTTCGAAAGGCATTCCTAAACATGAATAAGATGGTGAGGATACTCTACCAAGAAATGAATGAAATTATTGAAGGAGGAAAGAAAAGTGATAACAAGTCAAAGAAAGGACACAGAGAAAATGGTGATCCACCATCCCCATCTTCATCCTCTTCCTCTACATTGTCATCCTCTAATTCGGTGAATCAATCTCACAAGTCTAAAACCACTGGTAAAAGTCCATTTTTAAAGCTTTATGTAAAATTTTAGTTGCCTATGTTTAATGGAGAATTCAATGCAGAGAAACTTGATAATTGGATAAGTCTATTGGAAGTTTACTTGAGGATACACACCAAGATTCAGTTAGCCTCTTTGAGAATGGATGGTGCAAAATTGGTATGGTGGGAAGCCAAAACCAAGGATGAGATTAGAAAACATGGTAAGATCACTTTATTATGGGCTGATTTTATTTCTACAATTAAAAATAAATTTTATCCATTAGCTCAAGGCTATCATGAATTGGAAAAGTTTTAGACAACTTAAAGGACAAAATGTACAAGATTACACCCAAGAGTTTAGAAGAAGGGCTCTTTTGTTAGGAATTGATTTGCATAGCATTACAAATAGTTAAATTTTCAGATTAGTTGGTATCAGAGCAAAATTTTTACTCTGCATTTGTTCTTGTGCAAAGATATAGTTGACTGTTTGCAAGTTTTGATGCTTACTGGGCTTAAGCTCAAGAGAGGGGAAGGACAATTGGTTAGATCTCAAAATAATCCTCAACCAAGGAGGGCCAGAGAGCCATTAACTCTAGCTTCTAATTTACCTCCAAGAGCCACAAAAGAAGCCTCAAGCATGTCTTTAAGAGAAGGAGAAGTTCCTGAAGACATTGATCCCAAAGAAGAAGAACGAGTGTTCCAGAAGGCATTCCTGGACATGACTAAGATGGTGAGGATACTCTGCCAAGAAATGAATGAAAGGCTTGAAGGAGGAAATAAAAGTGATAACAAGTCAAAGAAAGGACACGAAGGAAATGGTGTTCCACCATCCCCATCTTCATCCTCTTCCTCTACATCGTCATCCTCTAATTCGGTGAATCAATCTCACAAGTTTAAAACCACTGGTAAAAGTCCATTTTTAAAGCTTGATGTTAAATTTGAGTTGCCTATGTTTAATGGAGAAGTCAATGCAGAGAAACTTGATAATTGGATAAGGCAGTTGGAAGTTTACTTGAGGATACAAAACCTTCATGATGACGACACCAAGATTTAGTTAGCCTCTTTGAGAATGGATGCTACAGCATTGGTATGGTGGGAAGCCAAAACCAAGGATGAGATTAGAAAACATGGTAAGATCACTTTATCATGGGCTGATTTTATTTCTGCAATTAAAAAAAAAATTATCCATTAGCTCATTTACCAAAGGCTATCATGAATTGGCAAAGTTTTAGACAACTTAAGGGACAAAATATACAAGATTACACCCAAGAGTTTAGAAGAAGGGCTCTTTTTTTAGGAATTGATTTGCATAGTATTACAAATAGTTCCATTTTCATATCAATAAATGACATAGAAATGGCATGTACATGGTTACCAAAACACTAGCAAATTGGTTAAAGTTTATGGGAGATATGACATGTACATGGTTTCCAAAACATGAGCATTTTACTTAAAAATATATTAAATTAAATACTGTGCGAGAAATGGCATGTAGATGGTTTGCCTTAATGTTTTCATTAAGTTACAACCATGGAGTGATGTCGTCCGAGGATGAACATTAGCCAAGAAAACCAATTATGTGCATAAGTTTAAATTGGTATGTTTATTTATGAACTTAATTGAAATAAATATGCTGCTAGAAATGAAAATATAATGATAGGTTCTACAATATGGATGTAGAGTAATGTTTAATATATGCATATATGCATGTATGTCTGGTGGAGCTATTGTGTGCATGTGAAATTTGTGTGAAGACAATTATCCTGCACACAGAAATTAAAATATAATGGTAGGTTCTACAAGATGGTTGTAGACTAATGTTTAATATATGCATGTATGCATGTATGTTTGGTGGAGCTGTTGTGTGCATGTGAAAGTTGTGTGAAGAAAATTATCTTGCACACTAGTATTATTTAGCTTTGAGAATAAAAATGAAACAATGACTCAGATTCAACCATGGAGTGATGTCATCCAAGGATCAACATTAGCTAAGAATACCAGGTATGTGCATAAGTTTAAATTGGTATGTTCATTTATGAACATAATTGAAATAAATATGCTGCTAGAAATGAAAATATAATGATATGTTCTACAACATGGATGTAGACTAATATTTAATATATGCATGTATGCATGTATGTCTATTGGAGTTGTTGTGTGCATGTGAAAGTTGTGTGAGGACCCTTATCTTGCACACTAGTATTATTCAGCTCTAAGAATAAAAATGAAACAAGGACTTAGATTCTACCATGGAGGGATGTCATCCGAGGATCAACATTAGTCAAAAACACCAGGTATGTGCATAATTTTAAATTGGTATGTTTATTTATGAACATAATTGAAATAAATATGCTGTTAGAAATTAAAATATAATGATAGGTTCTACAAGATGGATGTAGACTAATGTTTAATATATGCATGTATGCATGTATTTCTAGTGGAGCCATTGTGTGCATGTGAAAGTTGTGTGAAGACAATTATCTTGCACATTAATATTATTCAGCTCTAAGAATAAAAATGAAAAAATGACTCGGATTCAACCATGGAGTGATGTCATCTGAGGATCAACATTAGCCAAGAAAACCAGGTATGTGCATAAGTTTAAATTGGTATGTTTATTTATGAACTTAATTGAAATAAATATGTTGCTAAAAATGAAAATATAATGATAGGTTCTACAATATGGATGTAGACTAATGCTTAACATATGCATGTATGTAAGTTTAAATTGGTATGCTTATTTTTGAACTTAATTGAAATAAATATGCGGCAAGAAAATTAGGTATGTGCATACTGTTGAGCTAATTTATGTACCTAAACTAACACAATTATTTATTATCAATCCGGGTTGTTTATGCTTTGAGGCAAGTTCACTATATGTGAAGAGCTAATATAATCAAACCTTGAAAGATAATTTATTCAAAAACAATACATCCTACAACTCTAATTCAACTTGTTCAAAGTAGAGGAAAAAATATTGAGATGGTTCTTGACTCAAGAAGTCCACCTTTGCCTCAACTATCACTTAATGAATCAGAGATTAAAATCAAGAACTTAAGATGGATAAATTGGTACTGAAAGAAGCTCTTAACTTAAGAGACACATAAAGTATTTCATCATAATTTATTCATCTCATTACTCAAAATCTCAATAAGAAACTACTTGCATGCAAACCAAAGAAACTAATTATAATTCATCATTTTAATAGAAGGGATGTTCAACTTGAACACCTGTTTTTCCAACTTGATAAAGTGATGAACAAATTATGAACTAATGAAACCAATCATTATGCATGAACCATGAAGCAATCTGAAATAAAGCTTTGAAAAACCAGTTCTACAATCATCAGATTTACAAGGAAATAAAACTAGTTAACAAGAAAGTGTACTTAGCTTGGAATGGGGGCCCTTCCACCCTTGCCTTGCACACTTGATAAATGATCTCAGAAGCTTAAATTCAGTTACACATCCATAGCATTGAACAGCAAAATGATAACAACACAAGTCTTTAAATTAACTCCTCAATCCAAAGTTGTCACAATATAAAAGTATAATAAGTCAATAATACATAAGCCATCAAAGCTTTGGCTTTAAATAAGAAGTCTCATGAAACAAACTGATCTATTTTCACTCAAACAAACCCATCTACTCTCATCCACCTATCTAAGTCGAATTCATTATTCTTATCCCACGAAATATGGCCAATCCCATAGAATCTCAAAACTGCCCTATTTCTATGGGATTTCTGAATGACTAGTCATGATTGACTAGAACCAAATGGGCCTAATAAAGCTTGTTCTGTTTGAACTAAGCATAGGTGGCTTAATCCTAGTTTCCAAGCTGTCCATCGATGCATTCAATTCGTGCCCAAGTGTCCTGCAACCACATCAACCATAGAGCTATTACGGGAATTTCTGAATCTGCCAATTTTGCACTAAAAACCAAACTTTCATAAAAACTTTAGAATTTGAAAAATTAAAATTAAATACCTGAATAGATATCAAATATATATCAAAATGGAATAAATGAATGGAAAATGGATGGGACATAGATGGATTAGTAAGTTTCTTTGAGCAAAATAAGACCAAAACTAAGGCCCAACATCTCTCCCTCGCTTATCATCAAGCATGTCCCCATGCTTGCCTATTCCTCTTTGACCTTCTTCTTTCTGAAGTAGATGTTGTACCTGTAGATGCTTCCTGTTGTGCTGCCCTTGCCAAACAATCCAAACCTGTGTCATGTCTTTCCTTGAACAAAGCTGCTTTGACCTTCTGTTTTTCATACTTGGCCTGCCACATATTCTTTTCCTTCAACCACTTAAATTCTTGTTTAGAAATTAGATCATTTTTCCTTTTCAATCTCCCCAACTCTTCTTTCAATTTTTCATTTGCTTTGACCAATTTAGCATTATCTTTCTTATTTGCTTTGTTTTCTTCTTTTAATTGTTTTTCCACAATTTTGCTAATTTCTAATTGGTCAGTTAAGTCCCTGATTCTTCCATCATTGATTTCTTTTTCAAAATCTTGGGTTGTTTTCATTAATGATGCTGCTACTTCATCATCATATGAAGAATCCCTCTCAAATTCTTCTTGTACAATGTCATTTTCTTCTTGTGGTCTTGGAAAATATGTTTCTTCTTCCTTGTCTAAATTAATGGGACTTTTATTTGTAAATCTTTTGGGAATAGACATCACAGATATTTCATTTTCCATGGCCATGTTATTTTGCTGTTTGGCTCTTGTTCTAGGATATAAGGGTGAATTCATCAATCCTCTACTTTCCTGCTCTGTTTTATCCTGTACCTCTTTAATCTGTTCAGTAAAATGATTTTTAATCATGAATTCTCTCCACACTATGCCCTGTAATCTCACCTGATACTCAACTATGATTTTAATCAATCCTTGATGATACATCTGTCCTGCCTTAGGCCTGTTTTCATGTCTTGTTGTTTCAATCATTCTTAAGAGGCTCTTATATAGGAAATAAGGTAAATTAATCCTATCTTCTCCCTTAATGTGCTGTAGAAGTTTAACATGATATAAATGGGCAACACTATATCCTCGGTCACAAGTCAAGAACTTTTGGATGATCAAGACCAATTCTCCCCATGGCTCATTAAACCATTCCCTGGGTATCCCTTTTGTCCTATCAAATGTCCCCTTCCGGTTTTTCTCAAGGAAGAAAGTCCATGCTTTCTCCTTGAAGTGTAGGCCTTTGTAATACTTTTCCCCTATCATTGGCAAATCTAAGGCTTTGGACAAGTATTCTTGGGTTACTGGGACAATGATTTCTCCTACTCGAGTCTGGGCTTGACTGAAATTCTTTATAAAATCTTTGGTTATCTCCTCAGAATGGCCATTAAATTTCTGTAAGAAGCCCATCATCCCTACCTGATAAATTTTTTCTATAGTCTCTTTCCCCCAGCTTTCTATCTGAAATTTTGGCTCTACTATGTTTGCCATTGTTTCTGTAAACCAATCAATGTAGGCCTCTACTGTTACTAACTTCATTTTAATAAAAATTTATGACTATCGTTTTTTAAAAATGAAATTCAGTAAGCAAAGAAGCTTACCTTCCTCCTCTGACTCAACTCAACTCTGCCCCTTTTTAACCTCTGATATATTCCCTTGCAATAGCACTATCTGAATTTCCTGTTTAATGCAAACAACACCTGTATACTTCTGTTAATACACTGGTCTTTGTTTTTTTAATTAAATACACACGCAGCAATAACCATGTTTACTCATCACAAAAAAAACATGATTTACTGTGTATATATAAAACAAAAAAAACTAAAGAGTGCTCTCGGCCTCATCATCAAATCAAAATTTCCAAAATGTTTTCGGCTTAAGCAAAGGCATTTGCAAAAAAAATTTCTTCTTGCAGACTCAGCATAAGAACCATAAAAATGCAAAAAGGCTCTCGGCCTCAACCAAATATAAACACGGCTTCAACAACCCGACTCCCTTTGGCAACCAACAGTTCATTTTGACAATCCGGCATTTGATCCCCTGTTTTAGTCAAAAACAAAAACAAAAATGCAGTGGCAGCAAGTGTTTATGGCGTTTTTCGTTTTTATGTTAACTGTTTGTTAGAATATTAATGCGCACAATTCACTCAGCAGAACACGGTTCAGTGCGCATTTAGTCAACAACCACCGCCATGCCATAACAACTCTGTTCTTGACTTCAATCACAGCATTCCGTTAAAATTTCTAACGTGTTATCCATGCAATGAGTTTTCATTAAAATGCTGCGCATCAAAATCTTATCAACATATCCGTAAGTGCTGTCAACTGGAGATGATCACGGATTTGTAGCGTTACCTGACTGTCAACGAACGTGTGGAGTGTAACCGGGCACTCCAAATCCCTATTACTTCGGCCAATTAAACTGGTGGCAAGGCAAACGATTTAATGGTTAATGACAAACAATATCCCACAGTTGCCGAGCGTAAATAAACTTCACTGTTACCTGACTTAATCCTGAAAATCTGCTATCTCTGATCGTTGAACCCGGAGCGATTTCCTTTCTTAAATCCGCCTTCTTGCTTTTCCGGAATAATTTTCACTATTTTGCTGCTTCAAACGCCTTCTCTCTTCTCTGGAATGATGTTTTGCTTCAAAACGCCTTCTTTCTGAGCTCTGGCAATGAGGACTGAGGTCTAAACGGTCATGAATTGACTGAGTTCATGGTTGTATTGTGCCTATTGGTGTTATGATGCGCAGTTGGTATGGCCGTCCTCTTTGACCAGTCGCCCGACTGTGTCATGAGGATGCCAAATCATCATTTTGTTTTGAATATTATTGCCACCGCCGTGTGCTATGCACGTATGATTTCCATTGTCGTGTGCTATTTTTTTGAATGATATGCACGTATCATTGCCACCGTTGTGTTTTATTTTGAATGATATGCATGAACTATTACCACCGTCATGTGCTTATACGTGCAATGATATTCCAGCATTGTATATGCAATTATCATTTCACCATACCCTGTCAATTATACAAGCCTGCCAGATCATAACAATCGTGCCATATGGCCGTCCTTCATTTTGTATGCGCCCTTTCCTATCATATACCTTCGCTTATCCTTATGCCATATGCGCGTTGGTTTTATATACCATATGTATTAACCTTATATCTTTTGCGTTGAATTTTATATAGATGGTTTTAACGCATTCCTTATTTGAACTATGGTATATAGTTTAATATAGCGCATTATTTGCTTTGCCTTATATGCACACCTTTATGATTTTAAAATGACCATCTTAGGTCATGTTTAAAATCATCACCATACTAATGCTTGATTTGTATGTGCAGGTGGAAAAAGTTGTCCTAGCTTGGTCTTTTGCTTCTAAAGAAAAATACTTAGGATTATAGGGAATATGTATAGAAAATGTGTATGAATGAAATGGAATATGTATAGGGGTATTATGAATATAGGATATGTATAAGGAATAATGAATATCCTCAGGTACTAACTTTAACTTAACAAAAACTAAAAATTCCTAAGAAAAATTTGAATTTCAAGCACAAAATGACTATACATATACTCCCCTAGATAATGTTTGTACAGGTGGAATGAAATCAAATGTTGTAGATGAATCAAAAAGTAAATTTTATTTCTGCTCCTTGTTCTTCATGCTCTGGTTCTTGAATTGAAAAATCAGGTCCCTTTATAATGATTCTTTGTTTCAGGTCCCTCTGCACTGCTTACATAATATGCACATGTTGTTTTGACATTGGCAGGTCTCTCAGGTCCCTTTGTATTGATTTCTTCTTTCAGGTCCCTCTGTTGACAATACAAGTTCCTTCTATACTTCAGCTTTCCAGCTAAAGATCTAATACAAGTCTCCCCCTTGTTTAAGATATGACTTGTCCTCAAGTCAGTTGTTGATGGAGAGTACCTGTATTGAAATTATGTGAGAACAATAAAACAAGAAAAAGGAATTCATAGAGTCCAAGTTGCCCTGGTTTTCCCCTATGAATTCGTGTTTGCTTAGTGCCAGTTTCCTGGTTTTCACTAGCAAACAAATTATTTTTTATGTTTTTTTTTATTTTATTTTTTTTTATTTTTTTTTATTTTATTTTATTTTATTTTTTATTTTTTTTTATGTGTTTTTTTTATTTTTTATTCAACTACAGGACTGGAAGATGGCTGAGCCTGGTGTGCCATGACTTCCAGTTCTGTATCTTCTGTCAGTTGTTTCATAAATGCTTCTTTACTGATAGGCCTATTATAAACTTTGAGCCTATGTCCATTCACTATAAAGGAGGTGGAGTCCTGGTCAATTGTCTTGATTTTGACTGCTCCATTGTCGAAGATTTCATCAATTTCATATGGGCCTAGCTAGTGTGTTGTGAACTTTGCTTTGAAATCTTTGAACTTGGAGTCAAAAAGTAATGCCCAATCTCCCTTGCGAAATGTCTTTGTTTTGATATATCTGTCGTGCCACTTCATTCTTTGTTGTTGCACCAATGTAGTATGTTCTATGGCTTGTTGACGATGCTCATCCAACTGATTCAGTTCCATGATCCGCTGCTGTTGTGCTTCTGTCAGGTCTAGTCCTAATTCAGCTACTAGTCTGTATGTTTGTATTTGAAACTCCATAGGCAATAAGGCCTCTTTTCCATATACTAACTGGTATGGACTAAAACCAGTTGTATTCTTCCATGTAATTCTATAGGCCCATAGTGCATATTGTAATTTTTCAGACCAATCTTTTCTGTTCAGCTGTACTGTTTTTGTCATGATATTTTCTAGGACTTTATTTGTTGATTCAACCTGTCCATTTGCTTGAGGATGATATGGTGTAGATTTCCTATGTTTGATCTTGTATTTCTCTGTTAGATCTCGTACCAGTTTTGATGTAAATTGTGTTCCTTTATCTGTTACAATTTGTCTAGGTACTCCATATCTGACAAAGATTTCCTCAAAAAGAAAGGTGACCACTGTATCTTCTGTTGCTCTATTCACTGCTTTAGCTTCTGCCCACTTGGTTACATAATCTGTACATACTAAGATGTACTTCTTTCCATTTGATGGTGGATTGATGGGTCCAACAAAGTCAAGTGCCCATTGCTCAAATGGTTCTATGAGGACCTGTGGCTTCAGCGGCATCTCATCTCTTGTAATTGGTCTCCCTGTTCTTTGGCAACTGTCACATTGCTTGACATATTTCTTAGAGTCTTTGAAGATGGATGGCCAGTAGTAGCCCAGTTGCAGCACCTTATATGCTGTTCGTTTATCTGCAAAATGACCACCACATGGTTCATCGTGACATGCCCTTAAAATATCTAATATTTCATCTTCTCGCACACATTTTCTAATTATCAAATCTGAACCAGTATAAAATAAATCACCATTTACCCAACTATACCTAGAACTCTCTCTAACAATTTTGTGTCTTTGCTTTTTAGTGAATTGGGTTGGTAACTTTCCAGAAGATAAATAGTTTGCAATGTCTGCAAACCATGGTGTTCTTACTGTGATAGCAAACAGGTGTTCATCGGGAAAGTTATCTGCAACCGGATTTGGATCATTGGGTGAATGTATGCGGGACAGAAATTCAGCCACTTGATTTTCCTTGCCTGGTCGGTCTTGTATTGTGATATTAAATTCTTGCAATAACAGTAACCATCTTGTTATTCTTCCATTGGTTATGGGTTTATTCATCAAGTATTTGATTGCTGAATGATCTGTATGAATGAAAACTTGATATCCTGTTATATAATGTCCGAATTTGTTTACTGCATGTATAACGGCTAACATTTCTTTCTCGGTGACTGTATAGTTCAATTCTGCAGGTGTTAGATTCTTGCTTATAAAGTATATTGCATAATTGAACAAGTTCTCTTTCTGTCCAAGGGAGGCACCTATTGCGGTATCAGATGCATCAGTTGATATATGAAATGGCAAAGACCAATTTGGTCCACGGAGAATGGGTGCAACTGATAATTTTTCTTTCAGATTTTGAAATGCATTTTGACAGTCATTTGTCCAGTGAAATTCAATATCTTTTGCTAATAATTTAAACAGAGGTTGGGCTATTTTACTGAAGTTTTCAATGAATCGTCTATAATAGCCTGCATAACCTAAGAAACTTCTTACCTCTTTCTTTGTTGTAGGAGGTATTAAGTTTACTAGGACTTGAATTTTTGCTGGATCCACTTTAATTCCTGAAGCAGAAATATGGTGTCCCAAAACTATTCCTTCTGTCAACATTATATAACATTTCTCATTGCTTAATGACAAATTTGTTTCAATGCATCGTTTCAGCACTTTCTCAAGATTATTTAGGCAATCATTATATGTGTTTCCATAAACTGTAAAGTCATCCATATAAACCTCTACACATTCATGAATTAGATCAGCAAAGATTGCAAGCACTGCTCGTTGGAAAGTTGCAGGTGCATTACATAAACCAAATGGAAAAACATTATATGCATAGGTTCCCCATGGGCAAGTAAATGTTGTCTTGTCTTGGTGTTCTGTTGCTATTCTAATCTGGTTGTACCCGCTAAACCCATCCAAGAAAGAGAAGAATTTCTTTCCAGCCAATGAGTCTAACACTTGATCAATAAATGGTAGAGGAAAATGATCCTTGAGTGTAGCTTTGTTTAGTTCTCGATAATCCACACATACCCTCCACTTTCCATTTTTCTTTGGTACAATAACCAGTGGAGAAACCCATTGACTATCTGAAATAGGATAGATGAATCCAACATTTAACAATTTTTGTAGTTCTTCTTTCACTATTTCTTTCATAATGGGATTCATTCGTCTTTGAGGTTGTCTTACAGGTTTGAGTTGATCATCTGTATAGATGTGGTGGACACATGTGCTAGGATGGATTCCTTGCATGTCAGTATAATCCCAGGCAAAAGCTTTTGAATATTTCTGTAATAATGCAATTACCTCTTGCTCTTGTTCTGATTGCAATTGGTTTCCTATGTTTAAATGTTTTCCAGGACTTACCTCAATTGTTTTTATTGTTGGATTGGAAATTGTGTTTACAGGAAAGATGTCTATAAAAGAATTTCGCAAAGTTTGAACAGTACAGGTTTCTTGAAAACATTGATTCAAAAGGTTATTTGCAGCTTCATACTGGACTTCTCTAAGCTGCTCTGAAATACTTGGTTCTGAAATGAAAAGATCCATTAAGTCTTCATTCTCTTCTTCTTCTCTTAAATCAAAGAATTTATTTATACTTAAAACTGATTTAGTTTGCTGTTTTTCTTGAGCTTCAAGTACTGATTCTAAAGAAGTTGATTGTGTAGGTGAATAAAGAGCAATATGTTTCCTTTCATCTCCATGTGAAATAATCATGCTTCCTGATCTGCATCCTATAAAGGCATCAGCGGTAGCTAACCATGGTCTGCCTAAAATTAGAGGATGTCCTCCCAAATTTGTTTTTGGTTGCAGAATAAGGAAGTCAACAGGATACTCCCATGAATCCAAAGAGACTATGATATCTTCCAATATTCCTTCAGGAATAACTTTAGATCTATCTGCTAGTTCTAAAATTGTAGAAGTTGATCTAATGTTGTTCAAATGCAAAGTTTTCATTGTCTCCATTGTCATTACATTTATAGTTGCTCCCAAGTCTATTAATGTGTTTGGTACTGAGAAATTATTTATTGATATAGTAACCATAGGGATACCAGGATCAATATATTTTTCTACCATGGTCTGTGTAGACATGAGACTTGCTAGTTTACCAATGACTTGGATTGTAGTAGGATCCTTCTTCTTTTTCTGTGATTTCTTAATGCACAATTCCTTTATTGTTTTAGCATATATTGGTATTTCTTTAATTGCCTTCAACAAAGGAATTTTTACATAAGTATTTTTTAACTCATCTAAAATATCAAATTCAGGAAGGGTTATTTCTTTTTGTTGTTCCACTAACCTTTCAGGATAAGGTGGTGTTTGTGTTGTAATGTTTGTTCCTTTCTGAATTTGTATCTTAGTTTGTGATGTTTCAGGTGATTCTCCTTGTTTAGTTGGTTCTTCTATGATTGGAGGAGAATCCTTTTTAAGCACTTTTCCAGACCTTAGATGGACTTCATTAAGAGGAAGAATTGAATATGTGGGAAAACATGCTGCTTCCTCTACAGTGTATGCAGCTTTGTCCACCTTATTATTCGGATTTGCAATTGGTTGGGCTGGTAATTGAGTTGGTCTGGGTTGATTTGTGGGTAGCTGTAACTGTTGTGGTTGGGTCAACAATGGTGGAGGATTCTGCTACGGATATGGGATGGATTGTGGATATGCAGAATGTTGTTGTTGAAATGGTATGGATTGAGGATATTGTGGATATGTGAATGGTTGTTGGTATTGTTGCTGGTATTGTTGTTGATATTGTTGAGGTGGCTGGTTTCCATAACCATATCCTCTCCAACCTTGTGCAGGTTGTTGTGGATATTGTTGTGGAGGCCAAGCTTGCCATGGCATTGGAGGGGTCCAAGGATTTTGAGGTGGATAGAGGTAATTTTGTTGAGGGAATTGTTGCTGATTTTGTTGAGGCATCCTAGGTTGCCATGGTCTTCGTGGTGCTACATAATAAAAACCTTCCATTCTTGGCACTTCTTCCATTGAATTCATTTGTAATTCTTTCAATTTTAGACAATTTTCTGTGGAATGCTTTTCTGTACAAAGACCACAAACCTGAACACTCTGAACACTATCCAAAGGACATTCTCTCAATGGATGTTTCTTTCTACATTTGGGACAAAAGATTGCTAAAGCTTGTTCTTGTTCTTCTTTCCTCTTATTTGCCTTTAGCACATCTACTTGTGTCCCTAATGTACTTAAAAGATCTGTTTTGAAATTCTCCAATAAACTTCCTATTTCAGCTCTTGTTATCCCTCCTGCAGCTGACTTTGCTGCTTTTGAACTTACTTCTCTTCTTCCTATTTTTGCTCTTCCTCTAGAATATTTTTGACATAAGTCAACAATTTCATCGAATGGTAGGTTTGAAATATCTCCTTTACCCATCACATTCAAGATGTCAAGGTATTCATCCCTTATACCCTTGAGAAAGATTGTTCGAATGGTTTCTTGATTTAGAGAGTGTTGTTTAGATTTCTGTAGATTATATAAAAATCTTTCCAAATATTCTTCTAAACTTTCATCTTCTTGTTGTGTCATTCTAAAAATATCTTCCTTTGAATCTCTAGATCTACAATAAGCTTGATATTTTTTAAGGAAGACTGATCTCATATCATCCCAAGAAGCTATTGTTTGTTCTCCTAAACCCATAAACCATTTCAAAGCTGCTGCTTTTAATGTTGCAGGGAAAAGACGAAGTTTATGAATGTCATCAGTGTATCCATATGTTCTACATAGAATATCAAATTCAAACATAAATGAATCAGGATCTTCTGTGGACATTCCATAAAAATTTGGCAATACAGAAGGTGGAATATTTTTCATTTTCACTTCTTCTCCTAATATTGCACTTGTGTCTATTATTGGAAAGCCAAAAGTAGTCTCATCTTCTTGTCCTTTTCGATCGTTTTCTATTTTTCTATCATTTTCTTGTTTTGCATCCTCTTCTCTCTTTCTTCTCCATTCTGCTTGTTGTCTTTCATATGCATCTCGTTGTTCAGGAGTGAGAATAACAGATCCATGTCCTTCTTCTGCCATTGGTTGATTTGTTTCAATTTTAAGTGGAGTTTCAGGTTGGTCAAAGATAGGAGGATTTATGGATGGAAATAAAGATTGTTTTCCTTTGATAATTTCTCTTTGTTTTCCAGAAGTTGAAGATTGTTTTTTCTTTGCTTCCCAAGCTAATAAATTTTGCCTCTCAATCAAAGTTAATCTTTGTCCACTTCTTTGTTTTTCTGCCAATTCCTCAATGATTGGATTACCAGTAACTGGGGTGTTTGATGATCCTATCTCTATTTGTGGGGGGTTTTTAATAAATCTACCTTGAGGATCTCTATGTCTAGGCATAAAGAAACATAAATAAAAAATGTAACTATTGTTTTTGTTGTTTTTTTTTTCTTTCTATTGACTATGCCGATATTTGCCTCCCCGGCAACGGCGCCAAAATGTTGAGCTAATTTATGTACCTAAACTAACACAATTATTTATTATCAATCCGGGTTGTTTATGCTTTGAGGCAAGTTCACTATATGTGAAGATCTAATATAATCAAACCTTGAAAGATAATTTATTCAAAAACAATACATCCTACAACTCTAATTCAACTTGTTCAAAGTAGAGGAAAAATATTGAGATGGTTCTTGACTCAAGAAGTCCACCTTTGCCTCAACTATCACTTAATGAATCAGAGATTAAAATCAAGAACTTAAGATGGATAAATTGTTACTGAAAGAAGCTCTTAACTTAAGAGACACATAAAGTATTTCATCATAATTTATTCATCTCATTACTCAAAATCTCAATAAGAAACTACTTGCATGCAAACCAAAGAAACTAATTATAATTCATCATTTTAATAGAAGGGATGTTCAACTTGAACACCTGTTTTTCCAACTTGATAAAGTGATGAACAAATTATGAACTAATGAAACCAATCATTATGCATGAACCATGAAACAATCTGAAATAAAGCTTTGAAAAACCAGTTCTACAATCATCAGATTTACAAGGAAATAAAACTAGTTAACAAGAAAGTGTACTTAGCTTGGAATGGGGGCCCTTCCACCCTTGCCTTGCACACTTGATAAATGATCTCAGAAGCTTAAATTCAGTTACACATCCATAGCATTGAACAGCAAAATGATAACAACACAAGTCTTTAAATTAACTCCTCAATCCAAAGTTGTCACAATATAAAAGTATAATAAGTCAATAATACATAAGCCATCAAAGCTTTGGCTTTAAATAAGAAGTCTCATGAAACAAACTGATCTATTTTTACTCAAACAAACCCATCTACTCTCATCCACCTATCTAAGTCGAATTCATTATTCTTATCCCAAGAAATATGGCCAATCTTATAGAATCTCAAAACTGCCCTATTTCTATGGGATTTCTGAATGACTAGTCATGATTGACTAGAACCAAATGGGCCTAATAAAGCTTGTTCTGTTCGAACTAAGCATAGGTGGATTAATCCTAGTTGCCAAGCTGTCCATCCATGCATTCAATTCGTGCCCAAGTGTCCTGCAACCACATCAACCATAGAGCTATTACGGGAATTTCTGAATCTGCCAATTTTGCACTAAAAACCAAACTTTTATAAAAACTTTAGAATTTGAAAAATTAAAATTAAATACCTGAATAGATATCAAATATATATCAAAATGGAATAAATGAATGGAAAATGGATGGGAAATAGATGTATTAGTAAGTTTCTTTGAGCAAAATAAGACCAAAACTAAGGCCCAACACATACATTTAAATTGGTATGTTTATTTATGAACTTAATTGAAATAAACATGATGCCAGAAATCAAAATATCATGATAGGTTCTACAAGATGGATGTAGACTAATGTTTAACATATGCATGTATGTAAGTTTAGATTGGTATTTTTATTTAAGAACTTAATTGAAATACATATACTACTAGAAATGAAAATATAATGATAGATTCTACAAGATCGATATATACTAATGTTTAATATATGCATGTATGCATGTATGTATGGTGGAGCTGTTGTGTGCATGTGAAAGTTATGTGAAGAAAATTATCCTGCACACTAGTATTATTTAGCTCTAAGAATAACAATGAAACAATGACTTAGATACAACCATAGAGTGATGTCATCCAAGGATCAACATTAACCAATAAAACGAGGTATGTGCATAAGTTTAAATTGGTATGTTTATTTATGAACTTAATTGAAATAAATATGTTGCTAGAAATGAAAATATAATGATAGGTTCTACAATATGGATATAGAATAATATTTAATATATCCATGTATTCATGTATGTTTGGTGGAGCTGTTGTGTGCATGTGAAAGCTGTGTGAAGACAATTATCCTACACACTAGTATTATTCAACTTTGAGAATAAAAATGAAACAATGACTCAGATTCAACCATGGAGTGATGTCATCCGAGGATCAACATTAGCCAAGAAAACCATGTATGTGCATAAGTTTAAATTGGTATGTTTATCTATAAACTAAATTGAAATAAATATGTTGCTAGAAATGAAAATATAATTATAGGTTTTATAAGATGGATGTAGACTAATGTTTAATATATGCATGTATGCATGTATTTCTAGTGGAGCTGCTCTATGCATGTGAAAGTTGTGTGAAGACAATTATTCATGTGTTGTGAAACAATGCTTTGTGAACCAGAAGTGAAGATTTAAGAAGAGAAACGTGATAAGGAATGGAACAAGAATTACAAAAGAAATGGATGATAGTATAAAAAAATTGGGTTTCATTTTTAGAGCATAGCATCTCAATCTAGATGAGTGTGTAGGTATAAGTACGTTACCAAAAGCGACAATATTAAGTTCTTGGGAGAATAAATTAATGTGTGGCTCAAATGCAATTGGTAATTTTGGCATGAAATTATTGTCTAGCTAAAATTTAATCAGTTTTAATTATAAATCATAAATTAATTATCAACATCTCATAAGTTGAGATCTAACATTGAAATTTTTAACTTCACATTGGAACATAGTAATAGCCAACAATAGCAGATCATCCTATGATTGATCTTTACCCTCACGACAAGCTCAGAATATATGCATGGAAATTTGAATGTTGAGAAGGTGTGATTTTTTTGACACAAAATACACATCAACAACACAGGAAGATCGTGGGTTATGCGTACATACAAGCTGATATGTTTCGGGATGGTTTAGACGCTGCTCACATGGACTCTTTTTTAACCGAACATTTTTTTTCAGGGAGTGAGTGAATTTCAAGTCAAGATCAGGTAATCAATATACATCTATATCTAAATAAATGTCAGATCAATATTAATCTCAATGCGTATCCAAGTCTGCTAAAAATAAAAGGGCCTGAGACAAGAACTCAAGGCCAGGCTTCAAATATGATCAACAAAAGTACACATCAAAAACACAGGAAGATCACATGTTAGGCAGACATACAAGCTGATATGTTTCAGGATGGTCTGGATGCTACTCGCATGGACTCTTTGTTACCTAGAATTTTTTTTGGGGGGAGTCAGTGAAGTTAAATTCAAGATCAGGTAATCAATATAAATCTATATCTCAATAAATAACAAATTAATATTAATCTCAATACATATCCAAGTGTGGTAAAAACAAAAATTCCTGAGACAAGAACTCAAGGTCAGGCTTCAAATATGATCTACAACAGTACACATCAGTACCCATCAACAACACAGGAATATCATAGGTTAGGTGGAAATACAAGTTGATATGTTTTGGGATGGTCTAGATGCTACTCACATGGACTCTTTATTACCCAATTTTTTTAATTTTTTTTTGGGAGTGATTGAATCAATTCAAGATTAGGTAATCAATATAAATATATATCTCAATAAATATAAGATCAATATTAATATCAATGCATATCCAAGACTGCTAAAAATAAAAAGGCTTGAGACAAGAAATCAAGGCTAGGCTGCAAATATGATGATCCTGTAAGCTTCAATTCCCCTATAGGCTGATCTCATTAATCTTCAGGACGACGCTCCCAATTTCATAGGGATAAAATGGTGGAAATGATCAATCAAGTCATTAATAAGATCCCACCTCAAGCATTAGAATTATTGGGATGTTCCATAAAAATCAAAGGCATGTGTGTTTGCACTGGATTGAGATTTGGATCTAGGTATCGACATCGATATGGATCCTTATCTGCACCTTAAACTTTCACTCAATCTATCTCAGATTCTTGTTTTTATGTGAAGGATGCTTAGACAAAAGGTGATTCTAAGACCAAGAATCCCATAGCAGTAGACTCCGCAGAAGCAAGTGCCATTTAGGCTAATCCTATAGAGGAACTTAGGCACTTATTGTAGAGTGGGGAAGAGAACTTGATTCCTATGATTGGAGTAGGGGCATGGACTTGGGTAACAAAGATTTATTCAAATATTTTATGCACAAGTTACCAGGTGATGAGGTAGCGAACCAATGTATCTATCATATATCTAAGCAACAACACTATGGAACCATTGTGAACAATTTGTATGTAAAAATCAGAAACATTTTGAAGCTGTACTGGTAAACTATATAAACCAGATGTTTTTTCTCCCTTTGAAAAAAAAAAAATTCATTTTCTTACAAATCATATCATCATACATTTCAATTTGAGTGCATCTAATAAATTTATTCTTTTCGTGTATGATTGTAATATTTTCATCCAAAAATTCAGTGATATTAATCAAAATCAGAAGAAGAAATAAAATCAAAAAAATATTTGGTTTCATTTCCATGTGCAATTGTCTTTTGGAAGAATAAAAGGAAAAGTTTTTAAACACAACTAAATCAAAAAATTCAAATAGGAGGATGCATAGTAGGTTTTTTCTTCTACCTAGAAATTCAAAAACAACGAGGCAACGAGAGTGTGCAAGGTGAACAGACAGTGATAACGTGTAAAACAAGAATATAGCAAGAAAATGAGGCTGCAGATCACCGAAGATGTCACCGAGGACGCAAATTACAGAAAACCTGCAACAAAAAAAAATAATAAATAATAAAAATAAATAAAAAATAAAAAAAATGAGAGAGCATAAACAATAAACCTTACCTTCTCACCTTCTCTTGCTCCCTCCTCGCCCCTACAACAACGTAGCACAAACAAAGTGAGACAACAATAGAGCAGCAATAGAGAAATGGTAACTAACCTAAAACTTGTTGCAGACTAGGGGCTGGTATATTTATAAGAAAAATTTCAGCTGAATTATTTTAAAAAGTTACGCCGGAGTATTAGTTCAGTCGAAATTTTGTTATCGTTTTTCCCAGCTCCAGCCAAAATTATGTTTACCCACACTGTCAATACAACGTCAATGTAAATGAAAAAATTAGTTCATCTAAATTAATTTCAAAAATTTGGCCGAACTATTGGGAAAATTAAATTTCCAACCGTGTTTCTCACGACAATGTAACCCACTTTCGCATTTTTACCCTGAAGATTCTTATCAATAAACGAGTTTTGAAAGTTTGATGAAATAATGGGTTCAGTTTTATTTAGAGTATTTTCAATCAATCTAAAATTCAACAAGTTAAATATTTCTAAGTATTTTTTGTTAGTTGTTAAAATTCTATTTATTTTTACCAAGAGAACTGTTTCACCCAGTATGTCACAAATTTTTGTGGCCTACAACAACCCCCCATTCTTTTTATTTTGGTATTAATAAATAGTGGGGACCCTTCTTCTTAATAAAATTTCCTAGGTTTCAAAATAAAGTTAGGACATTTTTAGGATCATATAAGCTTGAAGAATTCCTTTGTCGGAGCACATACGACAAAGGTTTACCTCTACAAATGAATGATAATAATGAACCCTTAAAAAGGGACCTTTTATTTCAATTTAAAAATGTATATCGGAAAAGTTTCATATCAGACTCCTTTGATATTGTAACTTTCCTCTCGTTAAAGTTACGATAATGTCTTCCCCGATATCTCTCCCGACGACTTGTTTCTAAAAGGGATTGTTATTAAGGTTTCATTATAGAATAAAAGAAGGTGTGCACAGATGCATAATTGAATATTACACTTAGACACTGGCCCCATAAGAAATATTTTATTAGTACCGACTCTCGTGATATCGTAGCTTTACAAAGATAACACCTCCAATATCTCTCAACTTCGATATCCCATACTACTGATATCTCTCACTTCCAATATCCCTAAATTTCAATATTTTCCCTCTCATATATCTCCCATGTCCAATAAAGCTTTCCCTCGATATCCCTTCGCACCTTTCTTGATAGTTATTACTTTATTGGAGTATTTATATATCATACTAATAAGAGGCTCATTATTTAGCTAAAAATTAAAAGTTCTCAGAAGTGCTACAAACTAGAACAATTGTGTAGAGCTCGTCGCTAGGATTCCAGTGTAATTCCTTTCATCAAAATCCAACTCCGGATGAAGAAGTTATCATCTACTGTATGTTTTCCCAAATAGGTAAAAAAATTGTAGAACAATGATAGACTTATTGCATGACAGTCCAGTGAGAACTCTAGGTATATCTAGGGAACATTCTCCAATTTTATCCCAATGACACTGTGACAAGTGTCACATTCAGATTCGCCAGTGAACTTTGGAAGTGAAATTTTCTTACATCTATTTCTAAGGATGAATAAGATTTTTTTTTAGGTTAGAGTAGTCCAACCAGAGCTAGAAACGAGGTGTAGCCAGGGGCTGCCACATGCCCCCTCTAGTGTGGAACCATCCAACCTTGGGATAATTTCTAAAATTATTCACATTTTCCATAGTTCTAGATCTGAGTTATAACCTAACCTTCAACTTATAGGATGGTGGATAGACATATATTATGGGTTGTATATATAATTTTTTACCTAAGGTATAAAACTTAGACTCTACTATGGCAGAGACTTGTTATAACCTATGCCATCAGAAGGAGGTATTAAACATGGCGAGCGGGCTATCTATATAGTGGAGGTATTAAGCATAGTGGAGGACTTACATCTATATGTGGTGGGACATCTATATATGGTAGGTAGAGAAAACTAGATTTATGGGTTAACCAGAGTTCAAACTATAGGTTAATTTCAATGTATGGTGTAACAAAATATTTGTGCCGGGGTTGGGGACAAACCCACGACCTCCCCTGCACTATTCCTCCACCTTACCACCTCTTCCACATGATGGGTCCTAACCTATATAGTTTTCCACTTCTATTTAAGTTTTATCGGCACCGATGACGAGGGTATGGTGGGGGCAAACCCCCTCTCATATGTCTTCAATAGATGATTGCAGCGCAAGTCTAAACGAACTAGTGGGTTATTATTAACGATAAACATGTTTATTTTATGTTTAATTCAATTTTAAGGCTCAAACTAATCCACCCTCAAACCAATGGATAATGCATAATTAATGACACACTTATCTTAATTAAGCCTTCATTAATTGCTTGTTAATTTTCTCTTTAACTGGCGGAAGACTTCGTGGCATCGCCTTTTTAGGCAGAATTCTCCAAAATTAGCAGGGTTAGCTAAATTCTTTCCAAATTTGGAGAAATAGTAGGGAAAATGGTTTTTTCCATAACTGAGCCAATTTTTGACCAAATTTGGCTCAAGAAGGGTCATTCTTGGCATATTTTGATGTTTTGGAGCCATTGGAGCAGGTTTCAGAGGCAACAGGAGAGTGTAAACAACATTTTTTCATAATTGAAGCTAATAAAAAGGCCCATGCCATGGAAACTAGACCAAGGAGATGTAGCCCAGGAGGGGTGAAATCCATCAAAATAATGTGTTATTGATTCAGTTTTCATTGGTTTCTGTGTGTTTTTATGCTCTTGTTCAACATTTATTTTCCATGCTTTTATGTTCATGAATTCAACTTAATCTTACAAGTTTACTTGTTTATCAATCATAAGAACTTCCATAAACCCTTGTACAAGAGGAAAACATAAACACTTTTAATATAAATCTAAAACTGATATTAGCACAACAAAAACTAACAATCAAATTCAGATCAAGATGGTATTAGAGAAAAGGTTATTTTCTTATTTTTCTTGAGATTGTGCAAGAAGGGTTTTAATAGTTTGAATTTTATGATGCTTACAAGGTTGAAGTTGCAAAGAGGAGAGGGGAAGCTATTGGTTGCTAGTACTGACGTTAGGACCAGAAGAAGGAGAGCTAAGAGAGAATCATCTTCACCCAATTTCCACTCATAGCTACACTTGAAGCACCTCAAGTTCTATCTTGAGAAGTTGAGATTGAAGAGCTACAAATTGTACAAGAAGCTGAGTTGATTGAAGAGGTACAAATATCAGAAGCTTAGCTTGAATCCTTAGCCATCATGTAAGGTGTTGGAGAGACTCAAGGACTTTTAGAAGAGGAGTATGTAAAGAGAGAGTTCAATTACATTAAGATGATGGTTAAAATCCTGTTTGATGTATTCACTTCTGAAAGGGCGGGAGAAGGTTCTAGGCCTCCACATGGAGAAGGAACTTCAGATGATAAGAAGAATGAACAGAAGATTTCGAAGGGTAGTGGAGGAAAGCCACCTCCATCTCCACCATCCTCATCCTCATCATTTTCATCAGCATCATCTTCCACTTCCACCACAAAAACCAACCACACTCATTCAAGAACCCCAAAAGGAAAAACTACATTACTCAAATTGGGCATTAAGTTTGAACTTCCCATTTACAAAGGTTAGGTAAATGCAGAGAACTAGGAAAATTGGATCTGTCAATTGGAGGTATACTGTAGAATTAAGAATCTACAAGAGGACGACATAAAGGTCTAGTTGGCTTCATTGAGGCTAGAAGGAGCAACACTCGTCTGGTGGGAAGCAAACATTCAAGAGGAAATGTGAATCCATGGTAATATATCCATTTCTTGGGTTGAGTTTATTTATTCAATTAAAATACAGTTTCATCCATTATTATATATGAAAAAATCAATTACGAGTTGGCAAAAATTTAGGCAACCCAAAGGCCAAACAATTCAAGAGTATACCTATGAGTTTAGAAAGAGGGCTTTGTTGTTAGGAGTAAAATTAAATTCCCAAGATACACTCTTGAAATACATTAAGGGTTTACATTCCTATATGAAACATACTATCCTTATGTTTAACCCAAGCAATTTAGATGAATTATCTATGCAAGCCATGCATCTTGAAGCAAGGGGAAATAACATTCAAGAAGAGGGTAGTAAGAAGAAGCCATTCAAGGGTAAGGGAAAATAGAGGGGAGGAAAATGGAATGGAATGAAGAATGAAAGTGTTAATAATGAATGGGAGAAAACTACATGCACATATTTTTGCAAAGAAAGGCATGATGAAGCCCACTATTGGAAACTACATCCCGAACTAACGCCTAAGAAACCAAACAACAAGGGGAAACAAAAGATGAATGCCACCACACAACATGATCTTGGATCCAATTCCAGTGATGATACCAAGATCGTATCCATGGTCAAAAAGGGAAAAGAAGTCATAGTAAGTACTAGTTCCTGAAATTGTCACAACAACACTCCAAATGAAGACACAAGGATAGAATTGTTCCATGTAAGGGTGATTTAAAATCATATATAGATTGATGCATTGTTTGATAGAGGATCACAAGAAAACTTGATTTCATAAGGCTTGGTCAAACATATTAACCTTGAAACTGTACCACATCATAAGCCATTCCCTTTGGGTTGGATAACTAAGAATTCCAATTTACAGGTTATCAGGAAATACATATTTTGATTTGCTATTTCTGCAAAATTTGTTGATGAAGTCGAGCTAGATGTGGTTCCACTTGAAATTTCTGGGATTATCTTGGGAATTCCATATTTGTATGACAGGAAAGTGGTATTTTATCACCATGATAAAAAATATCATTTTATTAAGGATGGTGTGGATTATATTGTGAGAACTCATAGCAAAAAGCTTAATATTTCTTTAGTTAATGCAGGGCAAATGAAGAGACTAGTTAATGCAAGTACAAATTTTGTGCTTCTCATGATAAAAAAAAAGGATGATGTTGACTATGAATCTTTTGAAGTATGTAATGAAAAATTAAAATTTGATTTGTTTGATGTGATAAGTCAATATCGCAAGATGTTTCAAGAACCAAGTGGATTACCTCCCAAGAGGGGAATTGAGTGTGAGATTCAACTGTAGGAGGATGTTCCACTTCCAAACAATGCTATGTATCACATGTTAATTATGGAGAGTTTGGAAATCAAGAAGAAAATGTAAAAAATTCTGAACAAAGTTATCATATGCCCATCTACTTTTCCATGTGGTTCACCGATTGTTTTGGTACCAAAGAAGGATGGGACTTGGCACATGTGCTTAGATTTCCATGCACTAAATAAAATCATGTTAAAGAATCGCTATCCACTCTCACGCATTGATGATTTTCTTGATCAGTTAAGGTATGAAATTATTTCACTAAGCTAGACTTACAAAGTGGTTATCATCAAGTTAGAATAGTTGAGGAGGACATTTGGAAAACTACATTTAAAACTAGACAACGATTGTTTAAGTGGCTAGTTATGCCATTCGGTCTAACAAATGCTCCAGCGACTTTCATGAGAGTTATGAATGATATTATAAGAAAATTTATATATGAATTTGTAATTTTTTACTTAGATTTTATTTTTATATTCAACAAATCAAGAGATGAATATATCATGCATGTGAACAAGGTACGTGATGTCTTGAAAAAAGAGTAGTTATTTTTAAATATGTCGAAGTCTAAGTTTGGCAAGACTTCTTTAGTGTATTTGGGACACATTTTTGGGGGAGGTGAGTTGAAGATAGACCCTTCCAATGTAGAGGTCATTCTGAATTGGCCCAATCCTAATACAGTTACGGAGGTAAGAAGCTTTCTTTGGGTAGCACAATGTTGGAGGAAATTCATTGCTAATTTTTCTTCCATTGCAGCTCCATTAAATGCATTGAAAAGTGTCAAGAAAGTCTTCCATTGGGGAGATATGAAGCAAAAATAATTTGATTCTTTAAAAAAAAATATCAGTGCAGCACTGGTATTGGCTCTTCCGGATCTTAGATAGCCATTTGAGATCCAAATAGATGCAAGTGATTACGCCATGGGAGAAATTCTCATGCAACATGGTAAGCATATTTAGTTTCATTCTGAAATTTTTAATGGAGTTGTGACTAACTATCCCACCTATGAAAAAGAGTTATATGAAATGGTACAAAGTGTAAAGAAATGGAATCACTATTTGATGGGGAAAGAGACCATTATCCATACCATCCATCAGCCATTGCAGTACTTACAATCACAGTCAAAGTTGTAGCAATCAAGACATTTCAGATGGATGGGATTTCTACGAAAAATTCATTTGGTTATCAGGTATAAAAAGGGAATCTAAAATAAGGTATATGATATTCTCTATAGGCCTATTATAAATTAATCTACTATACTCAAGCACAATTTAGTTATGAATGAAAGTTACATTGAACAATATGCATATGATAGTGATTTTTAAGATGTGTATAAAAGCTTCAATCAAGGAAACAAAATTGAAGAGTTAGATTATCATGTGAATAACATTGTTTTGTATCACTTGGGCAAGTTATGTATTCCACATGGATAAATAAACATTATCATAAGGGAGGCGCACACTTCATTGATTTTTAGATATTTCGGTGTTTGCAAGACAATAGAAAATATCCAAAGGTATTGTTATTGGCCACACATGATTGATAGTGTATCTTGTTTTATTAGAGGATGTTCTTTATGTGCAATAAGTAAGCCTAGTAATAGGAAACTTGGATTGTACACTCCACTTTCAGTTCCTTCACATCCTTGGGAGAGTATCTCAATGGATTTTGTAGGAGGTCTTCCAATGTCAAGGAAAGGTCATGATTACTTGTATGCTGTTGTAAATCAGTTCAATAAAATGTGCCTTTTGATGCCATGTAAAAAACAAATTACAGATGAACAAACAACTCATCTTTCCTTTCCAAATGTATGGGTTCATTTTGGTCTTCCTACTTCTATTGTAAGTGATCGAGATACCCATTTTTGGGGGAATTTTTGGTCAAAATTATGGGACATTATGGACATAAAGTTGAACAAGAGTACAACCTTTCATCCACAAACAGATGGTCAGATGGAGGTGGTTAACAGAAAAATCATTCATCTACTAAGAGGTTATTGCAGCACACATCCCAAGTTTTTGGATGAACAGTTCCATTACATTCATCATGCATACAACAGGGCAAAGCATTCTTCCACAAACACATCGCCATTTGAGGCATGTCTTGGGTACTTGCCAAGATCGCCTTTGGACTTCATCTTTGAGAAATATGTCGCTATATATGGTCATAGTGACATAGATCAGGCGAGGAAGTTCATTGAGAAAATTCAGTTGGTACATCACATAGTGCAAGAACAACTTGAAAAGAGTCAAAGCAACTACAAGACAAGGCATGATAAACACCACGTTGATCACAAATTCCAGGTTGGAGATGAAGTTTGGTTATATATCAGCAAAGAAAGATTTCAAGGGGAAGGTCAAAAGCTTAAGCCAATCCATTATGGTCCTCTTAAAATTCTAGAAAATATTGGTAGCAATGCATTTAATCTATATTTGCCTCCTTATATGCAAATACATTATGTCTTTAATGTTTAGAATTTGAGATTGCTTTAGCCTCCTTTCATTTATTATCAAGGAGAGCATGCTCAATTTCCATCAATGTATGACTTCTCGCGAAAATATCTTGATGAAATTCAGCAAGATCTCACACGTGACAGAAGAACCATAAATTCAAGGAGAGGGAATGTCAAATATCTTAGAGTGGGACTCAAGGGACACAATATTTCCAAGGCCAAATGGATGGATATTGAAAGGGTGAGGGAGTTGTACCCTCATCTGCTGAACAATTGATAGCATCTTTTTGGGTCCAAAAGACTTCTAGAGTGGAGGAATGATCCTAGGCTTAGTATTTAGCTCAAAAATGAAAGTGCTCAAAAATGATCCAAACTAGAACGACCACATAGAGCTCATTGTCAAGATTTCGATGCAATTTTTTTTATCAAAATCCAACACTAGATGAAAAATTTATGACCTACTATTCGTTTTCTCAAACAAGTAAACAATTTGCAAAACAATGACGGACTGATGACATGGTAGTCCAGTCAACACTCCAGGTATATCCAGGGAATATTCTCCAATTTTAGCCCAATGACACTGTGACAAGTTTCACAGTTGGATTCACTAGTGATCTTTGGAAGTGAAATTTTTTTACATCTATTTTTAAGGATGAATGAGAATTTTTTTAGGTTGGAGTAGTCCAACCAGAGTTGGACACATTGTGTAGCCATGGTCTGCCACGTGCCCCCTCTGGTGTGGACCCATACAACCTTGGGATAATTTCTGAAATTATTCACATTCTCCATAGTTCTGGTTCCGAGCTATAACCTAAGGTTCAACTTATAGGAGGGAAGACAAACATATATTATGGCTTGCATATATTATTTTTTACCTAACGTATAAACCTTAGACTCTTTTATGGCAGAGACTTATTATAACCTATGCTATCTGGTGGAGGTATTAAACATAGGGGCATGTTATCTATATATGGCAGAGGTATTAAACATAACAGAGGATAGACATATATATATATATATATGGTGGGACATCTATATATGGCGGGTAGAGAAAACCGGAGTTATGGGTTAACTTGAGTTTGAACCATAGGTTAATTGCAATGTATGGTGGAACAAAATATTGGTGTGGGGGTTCGGGTCAAACCCACAACCTCCCTTGTGCTAATCCTCCGCCTTATCGCCTCTTCCATGCGATGGGCCTTAACCCATATAGCTTGCCACTGCTATTTAAGTTTTATCAGTGTCAACGACGGGGGTCCAGAGGGGGCAAGCCCCGCAATCCAGCCCCCTACCATATGTCTTCAACAGATGACCGCAGTACAAGGCTAAACTAACTGGTGAGTTATTATTAACAATAAAAATGTTTATTTAATGGTTAATCTGAGTTTAAGGCTTAAAATAATTCGCCCTCAAAACAATGGATAACACATAGTTAATGGTGTGCGTAACTTAAGTTGTCATTAAATACTTGTTAATCTACTCTTTAACTGGCGGAATAATTGGCAGCAACACCTTTTTAGGAAGAATTCTCCAAAATTAGCAGAGTTAGCTGGATTATTTCTAGATTCAGAGAAATAGTAGGAAAAATGGTTTTTTCCATAACTGAGCCAATTTTCGACCAATTTTGGCTCAGGAAGGGTCATTCTCGGTAGATTTTGATGTTTTGGAGCCACTAGAGTAGGTTGCAGAGGCAACACGAGACCGTAAACACAATTTTTTCACAATTGAAGCTAATACAAAGGCCCATGCCATGGAAAATGGACCAAGGAGATGTAGCACAGGAGGGGTGAACTCCTTCATAAAAAAATGTGTTATTGATTTATTTGTCATGGTTTGCTGTGTGTTTATATGTTGTTGTTAAACATTTAGTTTCCATGCTTTTATGTTCATGAATTGAACTTAATCTCACAAGTTCAGTTGTTTATCAATCATAAGCACTTCCATAAACCCTTCTACAAGAAGAAAACATAAGAAATTTTAATATAAATCTAAAACTGATATTAGCACAACAAAAACTAACAATCAAATTCAGATCACATACCTCTCGAATATAGTAACTTGTTATGCTTTCCCCATTTCATTCTTCTGATCTTTTTTCTCGATATGTTGATGTGTCAAGGCCAAGTGAACTCAAATTCTCACATTTAAATGTCACAAAGAAAAGAATTAATATTTTTTGAAATTATAAGAATTTTCATTCATTTCACCTTGATTTCATCAATATTTGTTGTCAAAATAAAGGTTATAATTCTGATATTTCAGTATTTGCACTAAGTCTGGAGAGTTAATAAATTATCGCTTATTCATGTTTTCTTTTGCTACAGAGTGGTCCCAATAATCACAACATTCATGAGATGTCTAAGGCAAGTAAATTAAAAAATAAGAATACAAGGCAAAAACCATCAACCACTCCTCGCACCGAAAAAAATCCAACCATGTCAGGGTTATTTTCAGACACAATTTGCACCAGAGACACTGGGCATTCCTCATGGGAAACCATGTACAAGTTCTTTGAATATGAAGGACCCAAAATAGAAAATAGGATAGTAAATTCCCATGATTATACTTCGGTCTCTAGTGCTACCTATAGTGATGTAACTAATTCCTTCTTTCACAGGGTTACAACCTAATATAGGATTGTTCCTTACACACATACAATTCGGTGGGTTGTGACAGACTTGAATATTACCAAAAGAAAGATTATAAAAAGAAATAAAACAATAACTGGATCATTTTCTGATGAATATTCGAACAAAATGTACCATTTTCCCGACCCACAATTGAAATATGACAAGAAATACTTGGAAGCCTTCATGAAAGAACATGACCATCCATAAAAGCCAATTAGGCAATGGAGAAGGGACTTAAACAAGCATAAGCAAGAGGACTTGAGTAAGTACATTGTTGAATCCATTGTTGGTTCCTTTTGTCAGGTAGCTGCTATGATGTGTAGGCTTTTTGGTCAGCCCTGTTATGATTCCATATTTTTTTATATTGTGAGAATAAACACAGAAGTAACATGAAAACTGCTTTCAAGTCTATAAGCTAGCCCTTCTAAACATAGAGAGGTATGTATCTGTAAGATTTATCTTTGTTTTCTATAAATTTTAGGCTAGTTATGACTGTGAAATTGTTTGTTTGTTTGTAATTGTCAGTTTTGTTACATTCCTATAAATCTCATCTACTTCGGTATATTTTGAAAAAGTTGTTTCTACCACAAAGATGTGATTCACTTCATGCTGAATTTAAAATTCATTTCCCATTGCTTCAAGGAAATCTATTCCTGTAAAACTACCCTTTATGTTGGAAAAATTTGAGTTGTCTCTAGCCACTTCCTTTAAATTTTGATTGCAATCCTCTTGTGTAATTAATTTTTCATTAATCACAAACAAACTGGGTAATCCTTTTTGGTTCAATGCTTCAATTATACTGAAAAAACTATTAACCCCTATCTCTAGTCCTTCGAATTTTTCTTCTAATTTCACAATGAAGTTCCTTTTGGTTAGAACTTTCTTGACTTCCAAGATAGTTTCAGTCCTGTTATCAATTCCTATATCCTACAACTCATATTTATTCTTGGAATTGAGGAATTTTACGATATTAGCAGCTTCAGTAGGCTTTTCACCCAACTTCTCTTTAATTTTCACAATAGCTCCTGAGGCTTTTTGTATCAGGTCCTTCCGCTAAAAAATGATTTGTATTGATGACCAAATCTCATTCATGTAATTGAGGATGCTCATCCATATGCTTTCCTTGGCTTGGGCAAAGGTTTGGCCAATATTTGACTCTCTTTTTCCTTCTGTATCCTTTCTAGTAGCCTTAGGATCTCTGTGCTTTAATGGCCAAATGTGAAGCTTCACTCTTGATTTTCCGTTCCTGCAAAGCTTTGACTTTCCCCTGTAGTTTAGTTATCTCCTCTATTTGTATTGACATGTTTTCTATTTCCTATGTCAATTGTTGAACATCACTTGAAGATTGGGCTAAATACATGGTTAATGTTGTAGCTCCTGTAGTGGGGATTGTTGTGAGGGGCACTTCATCCAGAGGAACTATGGTGAGCTGTCAATTTTGTTCTTTCCCCTTAATCATATTTTCCATTTTAGCTTCCATTTGCCTGATTTGGGTATTTTTCTCCATGATTAACTTCAACATATCTCTCTTCTATGTTTCAGACTCTTCTATGTCTTTGTTCAGTGGACCTTCTATTATTGGCAGCTTCAGTTTCTTCCTCAGTGTTGTAATATCATAATTCTTATTTTTAATCAATTCTTCTACAACCTTCACATTTTTTGGATAATACCCCATCTTAACAACCATATATTCTAATGATTTGATCCCGGTGTCTTTATCAAGAGAATAAATCTTCTCCATCTTCAGCTAAGATTGAATGTTTTAAAGTGACACTTGCAATTTGGACAGATTCATGGTTGTATTGGTTAGTGTAGAGAAAATCATCTCACCGGCCTGTTTGTGCATCTCCATTTGATAAATGGGATGAATTTCCTTGGTGTAAAACTCAAATGTTGTCTTTTTGTATTCTGTTGTTGTCTTTGGCTATGGAATTTTACCTAAAGGAAGGCCATCTACATCCCCCCATTTTCTGAATCAAAGGCTAATAGGAGCCTGCTATGTGAATTGGAAGTCAACTTCGAGAACTGTGTGTAGGTGTTGTCCTTGAGAATTTCATTCTTGAGTTTAATTTCTTTGTATCTATCAAAGATAATCTTCTCCTTTTATCCCTAAATAAGCTTGGAGGTGTGAGTTGTGTCTGGATGAACCTGTGACATTGATGAAATTGCTGGGGATCTTGCAAATTTTCTATCTGATTGTGATGAATATGGTGTTTCTTTGATGATCACGACAACTCCTTGTTCTATATTATTTTCTAAATCTATTTTATGACTCATCTTAGTACTCTTTCTATACACGATCTTTAATTATTTGCATGCACTGTCTATCACTGAACGTGAGTCTTCATCTCTTCGTCTCTTTCCTTCTTTCTCCTCAGGAGTAGGAGTCTGTGAAGTTGTAGTAGACAAAAAAAATTCTTCATCTTCCTTCAATATGTTCTCTGTCCATGTTAATTGATTTACATATATTTCAATATTTGGCCTCTGAGTATGGGTATAAGGAGTGGCTTTTTGTTCCACCCTTAAATTATAAATTATGCCCAGAGGATCAAAAGACCATGTGAAACTGAGATTAATCTTCATCTCTTTGAGAATCTTGTTTTCTTCTTCTCCTGTTGTCCTATAGTTTAAAAAAAAGGGGCCAACTTGAGTTTTAATCCTTAATTGGGATTTCTTCTTGGCTAAAACAAAGTGGATTTCATCAGAGTTGATCATATATCTTATGTATTCCAAGGAAAATACTCTCATTGGGAGGTATTTGGGTAACTTGTATGGTGGAAATTTACACCCATATACCCTGATTTTGGTACAGGTATTGTTATCGCCTGAACTGAACCTCAGGCTGAAAAAGGAAAATCAGGGCAACCTTTAAACCATGCTCAGCCTTGTAGCTAGCCCTACAAGGTCAGGAGAGGGCTCTCTCTATGTAAGGATATTCAACAAAGTACAATTATGAACTGATATTAGGCTAGGTATAATGATTGGAAATGTTTAAATAAATGAAATTTTCAGGGTAGTATGGAATAATGGGGCAGTTTGAAACTAAGGAATTAAATCAGGGATACAAGGTATTTCATGGGGCAAGATAGGCAGGAAATTTTAGCAATTAAGTTTAAATAATGATGAAATGGAAAGACTGGTGAGGAGCTGAAAAGGGCATTAGAGATAGATCCTTTTCAGACAGAAGAAAAACACAGAATATTGAATGATTTCCCAAGGTAGAGCATAAAAAATGGATTCTACCTATATATCTTGAAAGCATTCAACCAGAAATGTTTATGGATGAAAGGTGAACATAACAATTTTACACATGAACACAAAGGAAAGAACAAATGCTAAAACTCATAACACATGGATCCCATAAATTAGAGCTGCATATCTTATTAATTCCCTGTAAAAACTATTACAATGGAGGGCAGAGCGTCCTCCTTGATTTTCCACACTATTCCCCTACTTTCTGACTTACAGACTGCTTTACAAATGATTCAAAATCACATTAAATAGACCAAAATGTGAGGAAAGTAGATCCACAAAAAGAGGAGTTGTTTGCCAGCTCAGGAACTAAAGTTCGATCATAGAAAAGAGAACCAACAATCTGCCCCTGAAAATAAGGAACAAGAATACATTATGGGCTATCTGAAGATTTTCGTTGTTACATTGGATGAAATAAAAATAGACAATCCGAAAAATAGATTCCTATTTTACTGCTATTGTAGAAGTCTCTGTCTTATATTAGCTCTCGACCCTTTGACTGTTTCTTTCTATTATTACTCTATGTCTTTGTCCTTTGAAGAAAACCAAATTTTAATAAAAATACTTTTTGAAACCATGGAAACAAAATTATGCCTTTTAATGAAGGGAAAACACCATTTTGAATGGAATGAGTGAAGGGAAAGGAGGTGGGCCCGAATCGCAATCACAATCGGAATCAGAGGGGAGGAAGGGGTGTGTTGACATAATCGAAAGTTGCGGCGCGATGGAGCTGATGCGATGGGGAAATTCAATGGAGCAATGAAAATAAGTGAGGTCCGATGGTGCAGAGGAGCGATGTGATAGTGTAATCGCAATCAGGGTCGGAGCGAGAGAGGGGTAGGTGTGTTTTAGAACGAGGCAAAAGGAAAAACTCCGATGCGATTGGCATAATGTTATAAGGGTAAGAGATTAGGCCAAAGGGATAATGAGGTAGCAAAAAATTAAAATATTTGGCGCTTTTATAAAAGAAAGAACGATTTTACATTGAAAGAGCGGAGGGCCTTAAGGTGGAACCCGGGAGAACAATCACAATTGGAGTCAGAAGGGAGGGGCAGGTGTATTACACAATATAATTTTACCGATGTGATTGGGAATAGGGGATGGGATAATCCTTTGTATAAAGCGAAATAAAACAAAATTTAAGATTTACAAAGTAAAAGGCCCTTTTTATTATAAATGGGAAAGATATTCTATGGCGGGGCCCATGGATCAATCTGAATCAGGAGATTGCAGGAGAGCAGAGGAAAATTCTTATTTAAAAACACCGATTGCGATGGAGCGATGGACTGTGGGCCGTCTGATCGGATGGGCAGATCGATGATGGAGGATTAATCAGGCAGATTCAATCGGAGGTGATCATTTGAAAGAATCGATTGCATACAGGCCATCAAATCGTTGATCGGATCAATGGTTCGGATAACATCGGGTGGGGCTCAATCAGAGGTATGGCAATCAGGAAGGGAGAATCAAAGGAAGGGATGCGAAGCTTTAAAGTTTTATTATAAAGTTTAAAAGGCATGAGGGGAAGTGTTTTATTACATCAGATCAGGTTTTGTCCAATCGCATCTGAATTTTACAAGGGCCAATTGGAATGCACCTTCCAAATGTCGCGATTGTGATCAGGAAAGGGAAAGGGATTGTATCTGACCAGCGGGGATTTATAATATAAGAACCTTTAAACTTTATTATAAATGGGTATCGTGGGGAAGTGGTTTATCAAATCGCATATGTGTTTACAAATATTTTAATAATGCGATTTTGCCATCGGATGGGGGAAAATGGGGTTTTATAAAGAAAAACATAAAACTTTGATAAAATAAAGTTTTAGGGAAAGGTGGGAAAGGGGTTGGGTTAGGGTATAGGGGACTTTTCTTTCATTTAGGCATAAATTTCAATCCAGAAGTCATTTTTGAGAGTGTAATATATCGTTGGAAAGCTCTTTCCAAGATCTTTCTACTAAACATACCTAGAACATGATTTGACACAAAAAATTCTCTAGAAAACCTCTTTGAAGGGTAGGGAGGTAACTTTGTGGAGATAATAGCTTCTGAAGTGGGACTTATTACATATGATGACATAAAATTACATAAAGATGATAATTAAAAGTAAAGTATCATGTTTTCACCTCAAAACATGGTTTAGAGGTGAAAATTATATCAAAATGAATAAAACATTTCTTTGATCTTCCCAAGTGCTATGACTTTGAGTTTATTGACTTCCTCATGACCTTGTTGATATTTATTGACACTTGAGTCATTAATTTAACCATGGTGAGATCCTAGAACCTAATGAGACCTATCCTATGACCTACTAACATGACTCACAAAGTGAAAGTAACTCATGACTAAAGACCATAGAGAGGAGGATCAACAAGTTTCACATGAGGGAAGACCACTACCATCAGTGAATCCATGACCTAGCGAAATGGTGAAATTTATGGTATGGGACTCCTAATATGCAAATGAAAAAGAGAATTTTTGATCACTGATGGTAGTATGACTAGACTGAAACTAACATTGACTCCAATGGGGATGGTAGCTCCTTGGAGGTGCCAAGAACATAGTAGACCAAGTAGCCTTATCCATTGGGCATGGAGTGAAAAACACTAAAAATTGGCACAATGCAAACTGAATCTGACTCAAGACTAAGACTGAAAAATAAAACCAAACTATACACATATCATTCAAGTTTTATAGCCTTCACCTCAGGCCCCAAACTTTAATGACTGTGTACTTGAAATCTGACCCAAAATAACATGCTATATACAATGATGGTGACATAGTTTCTGATCCATTATCTTCAACAATGGTAGTTCTTCAAAAGCCTACCATTCACCGCTCCTCCAGGGAAATCTTGGCCATCCATTTCTGAAAGCAAGAAAGCATTATGTCCCCTCTATGCTGAAATCTTGTATGGCCCCTTCCACAGGTTGTCAAACTTACCATGCTTTCCTTTGTCCTCATTTCTGGCATCCCACCTTAACACCACATCATCCAACTGAAAATTTTCTGCTTTGGTCTTTCGGTCATAGATCTTCTTTATCTTCTCCTACAACTGAGCAACATTCTGTGACACTTCCTCTCTTGTTTGCTGAAGGTGGATCATCTGATTGATTCTTCGTTGATTTTCATCGTCTTCACTACCAACTTCTTCCAATAATCTCATGACTGGAACTGAAAGTGATGTAAGGAAGATAGCATCAGTGCCATAAAACACTTCAAAAGGTGACATACCTATATATTTCTTGCTGCTAACTCTGTCTGCCCACAATGCGTTGATGAGCTTTCGATGCCATTTCCTATTGTTTGTCTCCAGCATTTTCTTGATTATATTTATTGGAGATTTGTTCGATGATTCCGCCAGGCCATTGCCTTCTGGGTAGTATGCTATTGAATGGCCCAACACAATGTTGTATTTGTTGCAGAACTCCATCATCTTCTTAGATTTGAACGTTGCTACATTGTCTGTTATAATTTTGTGAGGGTAGCCAAAATGAGATAAAATATTCAATTCTAGGATTTGAATAATTACCGTATCTGTAGCTTGCCTTGCTGGAATGGCCTTGATCCATTTGGTGAAGTAATATGTTCCTGTCAATATCCATCGATGCTGTGTTGATGATGCGGGATGGATTTCTCCTATGAAATCGAGTCCCCATTGCTGAAAGGGAGCGTTTACTGAAACTGGTTTCAATGGAAGAGGAAGTAATTTCTTCTCCCCTTGGAAAATTTGGCATTCATGACAACTCATCACTGTCTTATACAAATCTGAAAATAACGAGGGCCAATAATATCCTGCTTTCAACACTTTGTTAGCTATAGTTTTCCAAAACAAATGGCCACCACAATCACCTTTGTGAAAATCATGCATTACCTTCTGAGCTTCTTCTTCAATCAAAAAATTGAGCAGAATACCTCCTGGATCTTTCCAATAAAGGGCAATTTTTAAAATACAGTATTAGCAGACTTAAGTTTCAATGATCTACCTTTGCTTTTAGACATCCCTGGAGGCGGTGAAAGATGCTGAAGAACATAAACAATATCTGAATACCACAGGGATTGTAGAAAAATATCTGAAACTGGAACAAGAAAACCTTCATCTTCATCCTCTGACATTGTTGTTATGAGGTTTATATCCATGGCACGCAGATTTTATTGGGCCATTAGATTTTCCAAGCCTTTCCCTTTGATCAACTTTGTGGGTTTGATCTCCAAATCATACTCCAACATAGCTGCTACCCACTTACCTCTTCGACCTTCTGGATAATTTTTTATCAACACATCCTTTACTGCTGCATTAGAAACATATGCTATAGTATGTGAATGCAGAATATAGACCCTAAAATCCTTCAATGCTTTTATAAGGGCCAATGCTTGTTTTACAATAATATTATACCTCAAGGCAGCATCTCTAATAGTCCTACTGATAAAGGCAATTGGCTTTTCAATCTGATCTCTCTTCTACATCAAAACCGCATCCATAGTATGCTCTGATGCAAATGAAAAAATAATATAATCTTGAGTATAGTCAGGACTAATCAATACTGGGGCATTGGATAGAGCAAGCTTTACCAGATTAAATGATTTGATAGCCTTCTCACTCCATTTGACAGTGCTATCTTTCTTCAACATGTTAGTCATTTCTCTTAGATGTTTAGCCAAATTGGGTATAAATCTGCGCAAGAAATTCGTCTTACCATTGAATGCTTGAATTTCCTTTTTGTTTCGTGGAAGATCTATGTGCTGAATTTACTCTACTCTAGATGGATCAATGTGGATACCATTTTTAGAGATAATATGTCCCAACAAATTTCCTTCATCCATGGTAAAGAGACTCTTCTTTGGATTGAGAGAAATCCCAAACTTTCTGCATCGCTGAAAAACAACTCTCAAATGGTGCAAATGCTCATCATCAGAACCAGAAAACACTGTCATATCATCCAAATAAACAACAAGAAAAACATCCTTTTCATTGGCGAAAGCAATGTCCATTGCTTGCTGGAAAGTGTCTCCAGCGTTCTTTAGTCCGAATGGCATTTTGGCATACTGGAAAGTTCCCCAGGGTGTTTTGAAGGCAGTTTTGTCTTGGTCTTTCTCATGCACCAAGATCTGATTATAGCCTGAGTAGCCATCGAGTAGTGAAATTCTTGATGCTCCAACTACTCTCTACAGAATGTGGTCCATCTTCGAAAGTGGATAATTATCCTTTAAGGATGCTTTATTCAGATTCCGAAAATCTATGCACAACCTTATCTCTCCTGTCTTCTTACGTATCGGGACCAAATTTGAAATCCAATCAAAAAATGTAATAGGAACAATGATACCAGCTCTGTGCAATCTATTTACTTCTTTTTAAATGGATGGCAGCAGCTTCAGATTAATTATTCTCATCTTCTGTCTAAATGGCTTCTGATCCGACTTGATGGGAATAGTATTTTGGATTATGTTCTTGTCATAAACCTTCAAATCTGAATAATCCTATGCAAACACATCAAAAAATTCAGAAAAAAATTTAACATACTTTTCCTTTACCGCAGGAGACAATGCCTTTGACAACTTCACAAACTTGGGCTTGTCAGCTGTCCCAAGATTCACATCTTCAACCCCTTTCTCAGTAGGCACCAGGCTTGGTTTCTTAACAACATCATCCTGATCAAAAAGCTCCTCTAAAGGTATGAGACCTCTAGGAATTACATTATCTTTCAGCTGCAGTATTTCCATCTGATTTGCTTCCATTTCTTGATCATCAATCTCATACTCACCTTCTATTGGAGTATCTTTGAATTTTCCATAACTCTGCAAAAAGGAATTGATCTCATTGTCATCCCAAAACACTTGCCAATACCTCAAATTGTCAGGAACAACAGACTTATGTTTGACATAAATCTCAAACTTGTTGCTAGAATTCATTGGAATTTTCAAATTTCTTGCAGTAGTGGCAAGAGAATCAGCGATAATATTCTGCATCCTGGGTATTGCTGTCAAAGTGTACTCAGGGAATGTCTTCAAGATATCCAGGACTGCATTTTTGTATGCCCTCAATCACGGATGATTTTCCTAATACTCTCCTTTGACCTGTTTGATTATCAGCTCTGAATCTCCATAGAAAGAAATCCTCTTGGCATTTAACTTCTTCAAAATTTTCATACCTGCAATCAAAGCTTCATACTCCGCTTCATTGTTAGAGCAGTCAAAAGCCAACTTATAAGCACATAATCTAACATTACTAGGAACATTTTTAGGCTGGAAAACAAGGCTTCGAATCCATATTCCAATACCAGCACCGCCCTTACCAACAGCTCCATCAAAATCCATGCTCCAAAGGCCTTCTTTTTCTTCTTGTAGATGCTGAAACTTTGCTTCTTTCTCCACTTTATCTTGACTGATTTCTACATCTTTCTGTTGTTCACTGTCTTTTTTTTGCTGGCAGGCAAGAGGTTCAAAAGTGCTTACTGCTTTATCTTTTTCCTGTTTGAGGACTTCCCTAAAAATTTTTGAAATCTCAGGTATCTCATATACTTGTACCAACTAAACATTCTCATCGTTCAAACCACCATCTGAATATAAGACAAAGGGCTCTAAATTTGTGTTGACTGCATTAATGGGATGGTTAACTAGCTTCTCTTTGCTAGTGATCATATATTTCATTTTCTTCTCCCTATATAGCTTTCTCAACTGACCAAACACAGGAATGGTGGCATAAGAGAAGTCAAGCTGCATGGTTCCTTTAAGTTTTTCACCCCAAGACCTAGATAGAAGCATTCCAAATCATGGTGGAACATCGGCAACAACTACATCCATCAAAACATTCTTGGCTCGGATTTTATCTAAAGATACTACCAAGTCTTTGATAAGACCAATACAATGGACCCTACCTGAGTCAAAAGAATACAAATCATGATATTTACGGGTAATATCAAGTCCTAACTTCTCCATGATGACCTTGGGCATCAAATTATGTGAGGCTCCTGAGTCCAACATAGCATTATGTAAGATGAAATCATGTAATCTAAGACTTAGGTAAAAGGGAGGGACTTCACTTTCTTCAGATTGATCTTCTGTGGCTGGACCAAAAATGACTTCAAGATAATCATCTTCAACATTTACTATATCTGAAACAGAGTCTATTTGAAAAATTATACACAACTGATTTTTATAAGTGCTATTTTTCACCAACTCAGTCAAAGGCATAGACACTTTCAGCTTAGAAATTTAATTCTCCAAGTTAAAGGAAGGGACTTTTTCTACCTCTTTAATGGCAGGATCTTTCTTCTCTACTTGCTCCTTTGTTTTTCTCTGCTGGTTCTTTTCAATTATAGTGTTAATCGCCAAATATGTTTTGCTGGAGGAAGGATTGACTGGCTCTTTCCCTTTCTTTTGAGTATCATTCTTCATTTGGAGCTCCTTTCTCCCCTGAATGGGACTGATCAGAACATCTATGTTCCTCAAAGAATATTGTTTATGTTAGGCTGATAAAGCATTCATGTATCCTCTTTAGTAGTCATCGGACTCTTCTTCTAACACTGTGTCATTGGACAAAATGAAATCTTCGTCTTTTTGAATGTCTGTAGTCGCTGTATATTCCTCGTCTTCTGTGAGAAATATGGGTGCACCATCGGCAGTGAAAAAATGGTTGGCTTCAATCAAAGGATCATCATCATCATCTGTTTCTATTCCCTGAACATAATTTTGCTTGAATGGAGTTCTAATCTGCTATTGTGGGGCTGCTTGGTCCTACGCTCTCTGTTCTCTCTGCTTAATTTTGAATTGCGGCTGTTGTCCTTTGAAATTCAGATTCCTTATTTGAGGTTCAGGTCTATCTGAAATGGTTAATCGATCAACCATCTTCTCCACTATTTGGATCAAATTATCCATTTTGCTCTCTGAAGAAGATGCTTCTTCCCTCACAGTCACTCTCTTTTCAGCTCTAGTCTATGCTCTTTTAGCTAGCAAATTTTCTTCTACACTCACGGCTATCTTCTGCATGTCTTCAAGAGTGGAAGGATCTCTTTCTTGCAGCTGATATTCCATATTAGCATCGAAACCATCTGGAAATTTGAGCAAGGCTAATCCCACAGGAGGTTTCAGGTTAGCTGGAATAACATTATATATAGCTTTGAATCTTAGACAATAATCTTGTACAGTTTCACCCACATTTCTTTTAATATTTTCATACTCAGACAAAATTTGGAGTTGGTTTTTCTTTACCTCCCACCGATCTAAGAAATGTGTGTGCAACTCCTGCAAAGTGAAAATTGAGCCTGCTGGTAAGGCTCTAAACCACTTTCTGACTTGACCTCTAAAGCTTTGGACAAACAATATTGTAGTTACATTCTCTGCCTCTACCTCATGTAGATCAAAAAAGTCATTCATCTTATCAACATGCTACTGGGATGTAATTCTTTGAGTGGCATAAAAGATAGGAATTTTACTTTGATAATCAGCAGGAATATCATTCAGGACCTGAGGTAAAACCAGGGGCGCATACCAGGCAGTCATGACTCTAGGTGGATTTACAACAGTGCTTGTGCTACTAGGATTTAAGGGAGGTGTTAATGGAGGAGATGAAAGATGAGAATTGACTGATAGGAATGCTGATGAATTAGGAGGAGGAAATGATGTTCCTGATGACTTTGAAGGCTTAGGGATATTAGTTACAGTGATATATGACTGGGGGGAATTCAAAATATAATCATCAATTGAAGTATTTTCCCTTAATACTTTGATATCTACAAGAAATTCTGGATCTAAAACTGTGTCATCAAGTGTAGTTTCAGACTTACTCCTAAACAAAGAAAGCTCAAAACTCTCATCAAAAGAAAAATATTCTACAAACAACGACTCACTGGGCCAAGTGTGGGATCTGAAAATAGGCTTAGGACTTAGTGATCCCTCTTGTCTTCTGACTATTCTTGGAATGAGATTAGGATTTTCAAACAAAGGGGGAGGATTTGGATCTAGATTGGCCCTTGTGTATCTTCTTGAAGCCAGTGTGTTCAAATTTCTACTTTACAAAATTATATCTCAGCCTAGCAAACTCTGAACATCATCTTCCAGAGTCCAAGAATTTACAAGGAAAATATTACTGGGGTGATTCGTCTTTATGCTCTGACACCACAAATATATTATGACTGTGGATCTTTTGGAATAAGTGCTTGTAATTGTATTCCCTTACAAAGCACTTTAACAATGTTATCCTTGCGATAATATTTCAAACCTATCAAACAAATCTTTAAAGTTTAAGGTGATATAGGGGAACACATTAAAAACACTTAAGCAAACCTTATCACTTTGATCATAATATCAAAATGTTATAAAAATGGCCCTTTTCCTTTAAGAAACACCAACCTTCGAACTTATATCACTAAACCCATTTATTCTACCAACGAGACATATATTTCATTCAATGGGGCCCCACGCATCTGTTATTTTCCCTTTTATGAATTAAATAAACATTTAATAATGTAAAACCGCCGGAACATACCTCGATTTATTGCTCGTGCTCTTCACTGCGCGATTGCCATCAGATCTTACATTATCCAGATCGAACGATCCTCGTCAATATCATGTTTTTTCAAAGGCCAAGGGTTAACACATAACAATTGCACGATATGGATGGTATTTGGGAGATGGCGTGCCAAAATATTACTGGATCACATTTTTTTGGCGTGGTTTTGCTCCGGGCCAAAAGAGGCGCGACAAAGGTGGTATTGGTTTCTGAAACCCACTTCTGGTAAATGAACTGCGCTTAACTCAGGTTTTTACTGTAGTTTGGGACTTAACTCCTCGCATTAACTCAATGGCTGGGTCCCACTAATATTAGTTCGCCAGTGATAGAACAAAGCTTTTTACTCCAATAACAAAGATTCTAAAGAATCGTCACATTCTATACAACCTGGGTTTAACCTTAGACAGAGGTTTCAATACTCTTCATTTACACAGGGCCTGACTATAATTTTTCTCCTCTACAGAGCCTCTGTTTGACCTTCTTCAAAATAGAATAAACAACTTCAATTTAAGTGTCGAGAGTATGTGCTCAAAGAAAGTCAAATCTTCCCCAGTGGAGTCACCAGAAATGTTATCACGAGATCTGAACCTCAGGCTGAAAATGGCAAATCAGGGTAACCTTTAAACCATGCTCAACCTTGTAGCTAGCCCTACAAGGTCAGGACAGGGCTCTCTCTGTGTAAGGATATTCAAAAAAGTACAAATATGAACTGATATTAGGCTAGGTATAATGATGGTAAATGTTTAAATAAATGAATTTTTCGGGGTAGAATGGAATAATGGGGTAGTTTGAAACTGGGGAATTAAATAAGGGATACAGGGTATTTCATGGGGCAAGGTAGGCAGGAAATTTTAGAAATTAAGTTTAAATAATGATGAAATGGAAAGACTAGTGAGGAGCTGAAGACGGCATAAGAGATGGATCCTTTTCAGACAGAAGAAAAACATAGAATATTGAATGATTTCCTAAGGCAGAGCATAAAAAATGGATTCTACCTATCTATCTTGAAAGCATTCAAATAGAAATGTTTATGGATGAAAGGTGAACATAAAAATTTTACATATGAACACAAAGGAAAGAAAAAATGCTAAAACTCATACCACATGGATCCCACAAATCAAAGCTGCATATCTTATTAATTCCCTGTCCAAACTATTACAATGGAGCACAGAGCGTCCTCCTTGATTTTCCACACTATTCCCCTACTTTCTAACTTACAGACTGCTTTACAAATGATTCAAAATCACATTAAATAGACCAGAATGTGAGGGAAGTAGATCCACAAAAAGAGGAGATGTTTTCCATCTCAAGAACTGAAGTCTGATCATAGAAAAGAGAACCAACAATCTACCCCTGAAAATAAGGAACAACAATACATTACGGGCTATCTGAAGATTTTTGTTCTTACACTGGATGAAAGAAAAATAGGCAATCCAAAAAATAGATTCCTATTTTACTATTGTTGTAGAAGTTTCTGTCTTATATTAGCTCTCAGCCCTTTGACTGTTTCTTTCTATTATTACTCTCTGTCTTTGTCCTTTGAAGAAAACCAAATTTTAATAAAAATACTTTTTGAAACCATGGAAACGAAATTATGCCTTTTAATGAAGGGAAAAACCCATTTTGAATGGAAGGAGCGAAGGGAAAGGAGGTGGGCCCAAATCGCAATCACAATTGGAATCAAAGGGGAGGAAAGGGTGTGTTGACATAATCGAAAGTTGTGATGTGATGGAGTGGACGCAATGGGGAAATTCAATGGAGCAATGAAAATAAGTGAGGTCCAATGGTGCAGAGGAGCGATGCGACAGTGTAATCACAGTCAGGGTCGGAGCGGGAGAGGGGTAGGTGTTTTTTAGAACAAGGCAAAAAGAAAAACTCCGATGCGATTAGCATAATGTAATAAGGGTAAGAGATTAGGCCAAAGGGATAATGAGGTAGCAAACAAATAAAAGGTTTGGCGCTTTTATAAAAGAAAGAACGATTTTACATTGAAAGAGTGGAGGGCCTTAAGGTGGGACCCAAGAGAAAAATCACAATCAGAGTCGAAAGGGAGGGGTGGATGTATTACACAATATAATTTTACCGATGCGATTGGGAATAGGGGATGGGGGAATCCTTTGTATAAAACGAAATAAAACAAAATTTAAGATTTACAAAGGAAAAGGCCCTTTGTATTATAAATGGGCAGAATATTATATGGTGGGGCCCATGGATCAATCAGAATCGGGAGATCATAGGAGAGTGGAGGAAAAGTATTCTTTAAAAACATCGATTGCGATGAAGCGATGGACTGTCGGTCGTCGGATCGGATGGGTAGATCGAAGACGGAGGAGTAATCGGGCAGAGTCAATCGGAGGGGATCATTTGAAAGAGATGATTTCATATAGGCCATCAGATTTTTGATCAAATCAATGGTTAGGATAACATCGGGCGGGGCTCAATCGGAGGTATGGCAATCGGGAAGGGAGAATCGGAGGAAGGGATTTTCAATGCAAAACTTTAAACTTTTATTATAACGTTTAAAAGGCATGAGGGGAAGTGGTTTATTACATCGGATCAGGGTTTTTCCAATTACATCAGAATTTTACAAGGGCCAATTTGAATGCACCTTCTAAATGTTGCAATTGCGATCGAGAAAGGGAAAGGGATTGTATCGGACCGGCGGGGATTTATAATATAAGAACCTTTAAACTTTATTATAAAGGGGTATGGAGGGGAAGAGGTTTATTAAATCGAATATTTGTTTAAAAATATTTTAATAATGTGATTTTTCCATCGGATGGGGGAAAATGGGGTTTTATAAAGAAAAACATAAAACTTTAATAAAATAAAGTTTTAGGGAAAGGTGGGAAAGGTGTTGGGTTAGGGTATAGGGGACTTTTATTTCATTTAGGTATAAATTTCAATCCAGAAGTCAGTTTTGAGAGTGTAATATACCGTTGGAAAGCTCTTTCTGGGCTCTTTCTGCTGAGCATACTTAAAACATGATTTGACACTGAAAATGCTGTGGAAAATCTCTCTGAAGGGCAGGGCAGTAACTTTGTGGAGATAGAAGCTTCTGAAGTGTGAATTATTACATATGATGACATAAAATTACATAAAGATGATAATTAAAAGTAAAGTATCATGTTTTCACCTCAAAACATGTTTTTGAGGTGAAAATTACATCAAACTAAATAAAAAATTTCTTTGATCTTCCCAGGTGCTATGACTTTGAGTTTATTGACTTCTTCATGACCTTGCTGATATTTATTGACACTTGACTCATTAATTTAACTATGGTGAGATCATAGAACCTAATGAGACCTATCCTATGACCTACTAACATGACTCACAAAGTGAAAGTAACTCATGACTAAAGACCATAGAGAGAAGGATCAGCAAGTTTCACATGAGGGAAGACCACTACCATCAATGAATCCATGACCTAACGAAATGGTGAAATTTATGGTATGGGACTCCTAATATGAAAATTCAAAAGAGAAGTTTTGATCATTGATGGCAGTATGACTAGACTGACACTAACAGGTACCAATATCCATTTTTGGCTTGGTTTTTCAAATGTAGAATTTTCTTGATTCCCTCACTGATTCTCGGTTCTGCAGAACTAGTTAACATGCTCATCACTGGATGTATGAATGGTTAAATGTATTGCTTGAATGTATATTCCTCTAAATATTTCATTACCAGGGAAGTCTAAAATATGACAGACAATGGCTTCCCTTCCTCATCTAATTTCGGCATTGAAAACTTGAATCTTTCTTCCTGGTAATAGATAAACATACAAACCAAAATAGAAGTATACTTGAATACTCCTTCAGTTGGTAACTTAAGGAGTTGCTCATTAATAATATAAGCTAATTATTAAATGAAATTGAAAATGTTTGAAGGCTTATGATCTGTAGAAAATATTGACAAGAAACTTAACAAGGGTTCATCAACCCAATGATCAGAGTAATAGACCAAAAGGTAGTATAACCTAGATATTATTTTCTTTCCGTGATCTAGGAACATTGAACAGGGATAAGGTGGATTTTTCCTAGGAAATTGGGTATTTTTCAGGCAAGAAGATGTCAAAAATCTAAGCTCTTTTAGAAAAATACAACTTCTCATACATTTCAATCAAGGTTTCTATTGAAAAAGGAGTGATGGTTTCTACAGGAGGGGCCTGCATCATCTGGTCAATGGTCTTAGAGGTAATGGTGAGTGAAATTCCACCATTTGGGGCTATGACAGCTCTATGGTTTGGAACATAACAAACATGAAATTTTCTAAAAAATTTAGGGGAGTGAAAGGTCTGGGGAAAAATATGATGAGGGAAATTCGATTCCCATAGTCCAATTTCATCAGATTTATCAATAAATTTGTCCTCGAACCATTAGTATAATTCAAAAATATCGAACTCACACTGAGTCTCAATAATTTTATAGTGTCTGTCTGCAAGGGGGATTTTTTCTAGGTCTACAGAGTGATGCATCATAGGGTTGACATAAGCTTCATGCTTTTTCTTCTTTGGAGGCATACTGTCAATTATGAAATTACAGAGACATGAGGTAGCGGCAAATACTTACAAGGAATGTTTCAATTTTGTAGCAAACTAGGAGTGGAGTTCGGATTTCTCATGCTTGATCGGGTGCTTGATCAATGCAATAATGTCATTGTGCACTTGAAATATGGATATTAAGGAAAATTGATACAACTTACAGCGAAAAAGATGAAAAATGGCTGCGCAATAGAGTTCTATGAAAATGGGGATTTTTTCGTTAGGGGGCACAGGTTCATTCAAGTTTTGAATGGTCAAATTGGAAATTTTTTAAATGGCTAACGATTATAGCCACGCGGTAGGATAATAGTGGAGGGGAGCACATGTGAAGGGAGAGTGGGAAAGGCGGGTGGTTAGGAAAATTTCAGAGGGGGGTTGAAGCGGTTAGTGGTATTTTGATAGGGGTGGTGCGAAGTAATGCAAAGGTGACACGTAAGGTGGGGTCGAGTGAGTGAAACCACCTTTTCAGAACCCCCCTCTACTAATAATGCTAGGATGGGTGGGGGGCCAAAAAGCCTTTTCGATCATTGATTTGATGAGGAGTGGATTAGGTCGTCGGTTGGAGCATATGGTTTAACAATATACGACAAATTCATTTTGTTGTTGGCCAACATTTTAACATAGGTTCAATACTTAGGCTAAAAATTATTTTCCTTCTAAAATTTGGATAAAAGCCTTTGATGAGCTTAAACCTATGATGAGAGCACCAATAATATAAAATCACCCTTTGAACCCTTTTTGGAAATAATTTTTAGGATTAAATATTATTTACATCTCAAATATAATAATCATCACGTATAATCAACTGACCCTATAAAAATTATAGGACCCCAACATAGGCTCCAGCTATGGATGGCACTTTCCCTATGAGGTGCCAAGAACAACGTAGAATAGTTTCCTGATCCATTGGGATGATCCTAAGAATGCAACATGATCTTCCATAAAATCTTTATGACTAAAAATCTCAAACTGAAATAAAAAACTTTCTGCAAACTCAAATCTAAAACACACTAAACTGAAATTTGAAATGCAATATGAAACTGAAACTCAAAATAATTCTTGGAAAAATTCTCAAAGCACTGAGCTTATTCGCACACTGCTACCTACCCTATATTGTTGAAAATCATGTTGAATCAAGTAATACAAAAATTCCAATCAAGCCAGTCAAATAGTTGTTGAAGCAATTGGACTTCTTGACTTCTTTTAATCATAATCAAAAGGGCAACTTGAATATTTGTCCACAAAATCAAATGTGTAACGTGTAATGGAAACTACTGATGGATCTGGTCCTTATAGTGAAAACATGGTTGAACACTTAAGTTGAAAAGAACCTCCATGTATTATGTTATAGGATCAATAAAAACATGTTTTATTATGTTAGCTTTTAGCCCTTAAATGAGGAGACGATCATGGATGATCTCATCAGTTGTATCCTCAAGGTTAAACCTTGATTCTAACTCTACAGTTTTAGCCTTGTACTTCAAAACATAATTCTCATCAATCTATAAATCGAAAGGTAGTACAATCTCCTCTTGATTTGGAGAAGGAATATTTTCCAAGAATTATTTAGGACCTTGGAAATTATATGACTGAATATGGATATCCAAAAGTTCAATACTCTTCTCAAATCATTCAAAAATTAACTCAAGAAAACATATTTTACCTTTAGGAAAAAAATTTCTAGATTTCAAACAATGAAACACGCCTCTGAAAAAAATTCATCAATTTGAAAATACGCTCTTATCCCTTAATTATTTTATAACTTTACCATATATAGGGTTTTCCATATACCTTTTCATATTGTTCAGCAAGAAACTTGATCAACATGTAGTGGAGTCGCCATGAATGCTCTAAAACTTGGATTCTTTGACAATGGAGTCACCCTGAAAGCTTTGAAGCTTTGGACAATTTGAACATGGAGTCGCCAGGTGAATGATTAATTCTTCTTGTGTGTTATCACTGTCCACCGTCAGTAATCAGATCTGGACCTTGATACACTTTTCTAAGGAAGATAAAATATGATTCCCCAGTATAGTCGCCACTATGTTATCACTCCGTAATTTATGGTTGTAAGTAATTTAATGTTTTCTTCTGAATTCAAAATAAAGAATTCTTAATTGCTTATTTTTAGCTGAATATTTATTTTTCTTCTGTTACATTCCATTTTAAATTTAAAAATATCCAGTAGTATGTCTACCTTCCCCTGTTAAACTTAAGCTTGATTATTTCTGCATTTTATCAACTTAATCTCTTCTGATTCCATTTCCCAATGGCCTTCCCTATTTTTCTAGCCAAAAAAATTCAAAAACAAAACCCTGAGCCCATTAACTAGCCTACAATTTCCAGAAAACGAAGCTAAATATAACATAGATATCCCTCTCTGAGTTTAGAAAGGCTAGCTTCTAGACTTTATAGCAGTTTTGATGTTACCTCCGTTGTTTTTTTCTTCAGCTGTGAAATTACGTACGGAGTGATAACAAGCCCAATATATAGAATTTTATGGATTGATGGGCACCACTTATATAAGTTCCTTCATAGGGTTTTATCATGGATTGGGGTACTATTATTTCTGATAACCTAATTACCAACATCTTGGCTCTTAGGAAAGATCATAGTTACTCGGAGAAAGTAATTCCCCCCTTATATATGAGTTCTTATATATTGGATGTCCTTTATTTTACTATGGATTTTTCCTCTATGGGATGGAAGCGGACTGTAAAATAACCAACCCCTATCCATGTCTATCATGATATTCCCTGGGATTCTAAAAATCTACCTCATTTTTACAAAATATTTCATAGAGTCATCCTACCTATTTATCATATTATTTTTGACAAAAAGACCTCTAGGCTATACACTAAAGTTGAAACTTATTTGGACCGAATAGGAAATTGGTTTGGGAAAGAGTTTTTTACCTATGTTCGAGCCTTTTGGAGTATATCCAACCCCCATGTGCTACCCTTATTTATTCCTGATAAACTCCTTGCAAGGGAAATAACTTTTGAGACCATTGGAAATGATATTTCTAAAGTACTGAAAGAATCAAATAAAAAGGTATGGCCTACTTTCCCAATACAATGTGGTATATATGCTTTAGAAAAATTCAAGTATGTTCTGCTTAAAATTAATGAAATTAAAGGGTTTGAATTTTACCGCATTCCAAGCAAACAATATGACTCAAATCAAGTTGTTAAAATGGTTGCAACAACATCAAGTGTTAGGAAATCCACCTGTGAACACAATATATTTTATGATCAATTTGAGAAAGCTCCTAGTTTTTAAACTATCATGAAACTTGCAGAAAAATAGTTGACTCCATGATAGATGTCTTAGTTTTCACAATATAGAGCTTCCAGGTTAGAAATTTTTTTATTGATTCATTGAAATATCATCAAGAGAAAAATGTTCCTGATGAAGTGATAATTATTGGTTCCACTGAAACTATTAATGTTCCTTAGTGAAAAGAGGCAATTTCCTCCTCTTGTTCAAATTAAGAAAAAGATACTTTTCCCAACGATAAGCTAGAAGAAATATGGATGGAATACAACCAAACTCTGAATTCAAAGGCCAATGAAACTCAAGATAATAATAATCCTTTGCAAAATAAAGGCTAAGACACTTCCAAGAGCCTTGAACAAACTCCAATTTCAACAGAGGCCTTTGAAAATCCTTTGGAAGACCAAGATATTGACATTTTACTACCTTTCCCAACATCAGAGGTTGTTCTAAGGGTTGAATAAATTCCTCCACTTGACATATTTTATAGCCCTCAAAACAAAGTTTTGCTTGAAAGGGAGAGGAAGAAAATAAGGATTAAACAAACCAATGCTTTAATTCCTAGAGATGCATCACATCAAGTATTGTGGAAAGGTACTGAAACTACTCGTACATAGAAATTAGGTAACCTCTCCAAATTCACTGGAGCTTACGCTTTAGCTACAATTGATAAGGTCACTGAAGTAAAAGAGTAATTGTAGGAAAAATATGAAATAATTTTGTATTTGGAACAAAATATTGAGAGTAAAAAACAAAATACTGTTGAATAATGGCAAGGACAGGTCACAGAGCTTCAAAATAGTTTTAACTCTCTTAGAGTTTAATATGGCAATGATCTACAGGCCCGAGATATTCAAATTCAGGAAATACATAGTAGGATTGGACAAATGAATGTTAAACCTAAATTTATTGAATTAAATAAAGAATCAAAATAATTAAACACTCTTCCTGCTTAGCAACAGGTTATGCTTTTCGAGAAATTGGAAACAATTCATGATTTATGGAAAACTGCTAGTTCTCTCGTAGACCTGCTATGATATGTTAAAAAAAAATTGATGACATAGAGGAGAAGATTGCTAGTTTCATAATGTGGCAAGATAGTACAAAGGGAATATTATCTAATCTTACAAATATTAAAGAATCGCATAAGGATATTGTTTTCATAGAATGGAAAATTTTCTCAAGCATATTGATAAAACAATGTTTCAATCAAAAGACATTTTTAAATAATATTATTGAAGTAGTTAGTGATAATTTTGTTCAAGAAAGCCTGATACAAAGTATTTTTGAAGGGTCATTTCTGATATTAAACCACTTACTAAGATATGGCAATAAACCTCCAAGAATAGGGCATAAATTATTGAGCAATTAACTAAAGTCGACTTGGAGAGTCATTGACAATTCTTGATCAAATCACATAGTCATTGGTTAATGCTCCGTTGTTTATCTAGTATGACCACTCAAATGCTTCCGGCATTAAGATAAACGATCTTCACCAGTCGTATGAGAATGAAACCAATTTCTCCACCCGAACTTTAGAATATGACATATATCTATGAGCTGCAAGAACAGATTGGAGAACAATCTTCTTCCCAAGATTAGATAATTTGTTTCAACAAATTGTAAAATTGGTCCTTTTTATTTATTTTAGCTACACCGCTCAAAGTTCTTATTTTCTATATTTACATTTTGTAATAAAATTATAAATCCCCTGCATTTGTAATTAAAAGGGGTTTTGAATTTTGGAAAGAAGGCTACTATTTTCACTATTGTAACTTAAGTTTATCTTAATAGAAAGCTGAACCACCACCATTTTTCTCATGAGTAAAGTAACGATATATTGGGTACTATTATAAGTTTGTTATTTATTTGTCTAAGAGTTGAATGGTAATTTGATTATGTTTATCATATATGTATTACAAAAATTAACCATTTATACTATTGATGTGTGTGATTGGAATTTTATATTTTATGCATAAAGAACGAGATCTTACATATATGCGACAAATTTATCAGCTAATTTAATTAACTATTTAATTAAATTAGTTATCATTTTTGTTTCAACTTCATAACCATATGGTAATCTATATTCTCATATTTCTTATGAAATCCTTTTAAATCACATATGTACACATATCTTTCCTAGGATAGATTTTAAGTCTAAGTAATTATTATTTTTTGTTTTATCACATCAAACCATTATACTTATACCTCGTACTTTTTATAATTTTTTTTAAAGGGAAATTGGTCACATGATCCCAGTAAGAGCCACCATCCCAAATGGATAAGGATCTACTATAAGGTCCTGAACAAATGGTTTTCCCCTAATGTTGAGGCAAACATTTCGAGCCTTTAATAGCTCCCTTTGAGATACTGGAAAAGGTGAGTGATAATGCCTATTGACTCGTCTTTCCGCCATATTTTCACATTTAATAAGTTGTGAATGTGGATAATCTGAAACTCTATGAGCCTTCCATGCTAGATCAAGAAGAGGAACATGTCCTACCTTATGTGGAGGATTTGGCACCAGATGCTCAGGTAGAGTTGAAAGAAGATACATTTTTTTATAAGAGGTAGAAAGCTACAAGACAGTGTAACATGAACTTTGGCAGATTGAGTTGAAATGACAACTTCGAGACAAAGCTAAATGGTACACTAGACATAAGGTGGAGGAGAAATTCCCTCACCTCATTCGGTAGAAGGTTTTTGGGACTAAAAACCTCCCAAAATGGGATTATGTGATCGAAATTTGATCATTATATTTTTTTTCATCTATCTCTATGCATTCAGTGTGGAAAAAGTGGAGGAATCAACTCATGGGACCGTTTTTACCAGCAGGACCAAGTTTGGAAAAACAAGGTCTGAAACCTTCGGGGACGTTTGAGGCATCAAAAAAAGTTTTTTTTGGGTTAAAACTTTGCTACTTTAGAACCCCATATTTTCACGCTATTATACACACAAATATATCTCCAATGGTGCAAGATGTGCGTCAATCAGAGTCAATGTGAAAAATTTATGCCACTCATAAGTTGACCTTCCTATTTTCACACCCATAATTTGGGAGGATGCCACGTTAGCCCCCATTATTCATGGAAAAAGGGGCTAGCCACATTTTTATAATGTAAAATACTCTTAAAGATTCTATATTGTAACTCTAGTTAAGAGTTGATGTAGTCAAAATTAACCACTAGTAGGCTACGGATAAGTGTTATAACTGGGCCACTAGGAGGAATATGCATTCTATTCTTTTGAGAGAATTTTTTTCCATATATGAGAAAAGATAACTAAGCGAGATAGGAGCTAGAGCACATAGAGATGATTTGTGCATTGTAGCATCCCATGGTCCACATGTTTTACTTCTTTGTACCCACAACCATAATTTCCAAACATAGAAAGAGAGTGAAATGGCCTCACCTTCTAGCTGGTTTTTCTACTGAAAGGGTTTCCCATAGCATATTTTGCGTCTTGTGTGTGTGTGTGTGTGTGTGATTATTTTTTTATTCTCTAATTTTCTTCATAATTTCCCACTAATTACAATTAAATCTACAAACCTTAAATTTTAATAAAATTGTAATAGTGTAGAATTTCATATTTTTAATACAATATTATTAGATCTACTGTGAAAAAAAGTCGAGTGGAATATCTACGGTAGATTATGGATAAATATCACAAGGGGAACCCATCAAAGAAGAGATCTCAGAAGGCCAACCCTCGATTAGGGCCGAACATTTACTTCCACAATAGAGCAACAAGCAGAAGTAATCCATCTCTTCTACAAAGCTATTCATTCAATACTTGTTTTAATTTAAAAAAAAAAAAAAAGAGTTTTTGGAAAACATTGATTCTATAAATAAGATATTATAAATAATTATTAGACTAATAAATACACTTCCTCATAAATAAATAAATATATTTCAATTCTATATGATAATATATAAGTATGTAATTACAAGTCACTTTGTAATTTTTGTTATTATCATAATTGATTATTGTTTCATTTTTATATATCCTTCATCACATTTTCCATTTTCTTAACATCATTAGTTAATATTATATTTTTATGGGAAGTTGTATAATCTTCATATATATTATAACTATATGTTACTGACAAAATCCATGGGAGCAAATATATTCTTAATTTAACACCAGTATTAACAATAAATATTTAGAACCTATGAAAGAAATAATATGTATAGAATATGGTCCATATACTAAATAGTGAAAGAAAATGTGTAGAAAAATTTAAACAAAAAATTGCAAATTCTTAGAAAAATAAATGAAAGAAATAACAAACCATTTATAGTAGAAATTCATTTTTCAAGAAAAACTCCACACTCTAAAGCACTCTTATTGTATTATTTAACCACTAAATGGTTATACTACATTATAAATCATCAATTCTCTCAACAATTCTATATTGAGATGATAACGATTCCAAAAATATTTTGATAGCATAAATGATAATAAAACACCCAAATGATAATAATTGAATGCATAATTCAAATAAATGAATGCAACGAAATTATATTGGAATGGGTTCTTATAATTTCATTATATTCAAATGCAATATACCTCCAAATTACACATTTAAAACTTAGTATAATGTTGACATATTATCATTGATAAATGTACCAAAGTTTGTTGTTTAAACATAGGTTCTATTTCTAAGACCATACAGAGGCATTATTCCTCATGTATATATTCCTAAGTGCATTTTTAATTAAGATCATGTATATAGACCACTATTTATATCATAAATCACTTTCTATCATTTGAAAGGTTATACATACATGTTTGAAAAGAATGAGACTTGAACCCTTTTCTTTGGTTTCAATAATTACTTAAACCATCTTTGTCTATCGACATCATCTTCATCACATGAATACATCATTTACCTTGAAAATAAAATTTGTTTGGGTTCTTTGAAAAAATTGTATTATCTCCACACAACGGCTACTTGAACTTAAGACTTGTTTGTCATTTAACTCACTTACGCCTCATATCCACTGTTAAGCCCTCATCTCACGTGTTATACAATTTTTTCATCCTATATCAAGGTCTTTATTATACTCATGTTTTTAATTATATATTTCTTCTCTAATACAAAATTGTGGACTTTGGAGATTTGATCTTGTCCTGAATAGAACACACCACCTTCAGATCTTAAGTAAAACATATTGCCACTATTCCAAGGATTTGACTTTTGAGATTATTCCCATTGTGAATCAAACACACATCCATATGATCTCAAGTTAAACGCACTACTACTACGCCACATTTCACCCTCTTCGAGTCACACCTGATAGAAACAATGTTGTGGGTCCTATCTTAAGTGTTAAGCATGTAAACCCTTGTTCTGGCCTATAGATGGTCTACATAGATGGTTTATGGTAATCAATGTGATGATTCTTTGTTGAAAGATACTAGTTTGATAGAATACCCTCCAAAAATTTTCATTTTGGCATTTCCTATTCTCTACAAATAATGAATTATGTGGAGGTAAGATAGGGGTTAACCTCTATACTATGTTCCTCTAGTGATTCATGGTGCTTGGAATCCACCATGAGATGGTCTCATATGTGACCCCTGAAAACGTAGGCATTAGGAAAACCCTTAGTTTATGTTTTGATTATTTTGTTGAGGTTTTTCCCAATTGTGCATTTGACTTATCATTATATCAAAGGAAAAAAGTCATTACATTATTTTGGTTTTTAGAGGTGCAATGAGGAGCCCTTCATAAACATCCACTGGCTAATAGTTCCCATAGGGTTTTGCAGGTCATTAAGGAGCTTTCTAAAAATGCACTAATGGTTAATATTTCTTCGGGGTTTTCAGAGTTCTTCTGTCTTTAGATAGGGTAATTTTGAGGAAGTACCCCCTAAAAATTGTATCCTCTAACATATTCTCCTAAGGATCTTTGGAGAGTTGGTAGCCACTTAAGGGTTTTTAGACATTCGAGAAGAAAATAGTGCATCGACTTCTAAAGTATTCAACCCATGGTATTTGGGATTTCGTATCCCCCTCTCAGACCATTCTTACCTCACGTGAGCATGATTAAAGTGGTTACATTATATTTGTAACTATTAAGATAATATCCTGTTAATGGGGACCATTATTTTTAATGAAACCCTTATTTACATAGTATCATGTTTTTGGAGGACATATAACCTTTTACTAGGTAATGAACTATTCCTTATTACTCCTCTCTAATTCTCAATAGTAGGGTTTCTAAGTCTTTAGGTCATTTCTTCGTGTTTTGGAATATCTTTATTTTCGGAACGGAGTCTCTATTTTAGATATTAAAGGTATTCAAACCCTTGTACTCAGTTGTTATAACACTGGTACATGTGTCTCAAAACCTAATATATTGTCGCAATACAGGGGATTTTTATTCTTAAATGAAAATTGTTGACGTAGGGGTTTAAATTTGTGAATCTTGTTTATTCTTTCTTTTTAGAAAGAAATATTATAATTTAAAAATGATTCTCAAAACCCATAATCATTCATATGCTTCTAACATGTCATTCAAAGCCATGGATTCTTGGAGATTCTCAAGATATGTTTAATAAAGATTCTCGCAGTTCCATAATTTATTTAAGAGTTATACTATTTGAGGGTACTAACATAAGTATTTTGTTGTAATAAGCTTGACTTACAATCCCCCAGCTCAGAGTTTCTCAACATAACATTTATTATTTATTTATTATTTATTTATTAGGTATGAAACTATTTTAACTTCACTCTTCTTCCACTATTTATTAATGATGTATGATGATGGCCATAACTACTTCTTATCATCTTTATTATATAGGTTATCTGCATTCTTGAGCTCGATAATGTTGTTATGTTTAGGAATTTATTTCTTCTTAACTAGATACTTTGGTTCTGAATAAGTTGTTCAATTTAACTTCTAAGTATGCATAATAAACTTGCTTTGAGTAATTTATGTTTTATATACACTGCACTCATTTTGTATGGTTGGGGTTCCTGAACCCACCATTTTTGCATCGATAGTGTATATTATTTAAACAAGTAATTGTATATATAAATCTGTATGGGTGAATTTAGTCTTTGAAACTTTTTTCATTTCCTGGCTCATTTCAACATGATTATTAGCCAATAATATGCATGTTTACACCTTTTGGTTGGGCCAAAACGTATTTTTCTGTTAATAGATACTTTCAATATTCGATAATACTTAGTTCCTTTAGTGATTCCTCCCTTCAATATTCAACGAAATTCACAACTTAAAATTATTCTAAGCAAAATTTGTGTGAAAATGATAATTGTAGGGTTTCTTGAGAAATTCTTTGTATCTGCCTCCTAAGATTGGTTTTCTTACCGAAGTAGTACTTAATGCATTTGAAATTATTACTAGAGTTATCTCTTCATTCTAATTACAATCATGCATAACATGCATAAATCCTTCTAATGGTTATATGATATCTTGTAAAAATAACACATCTTTAGAGTTTTCTATGGTATGTTAATGATACTAATTAAAGAAACCATACTTGTTGAAAGAAAATACTACCATATTTATGCATTCATGAGATTATTTTGTATATCGACTACTACATTCTAACCATTTTTTTCCTTTATATGCTCGTTGTATGCATTGTTTATTGTTCATTCTTAGTATAAACACACCTAATGCTAAATATTGCATAGGAAAGACATGTTTCAACTAAAAATCCTAATAATAAAACATCTATAGTATTGGTTTTACTTATCTGAACACTTGGAAATATTGTAGGAACAAGCACATTCTTCTGAACCAACAAATCGCAACACAAATATTTGGCCCAAGCCTCATACTTCTCTACTATCAGTTACTTGTCATCTTTCAATGGTATATTTCCTCCTTCCACATGGAAAACTTAGTAGTGTCCTATTTTTTCTCAATGACTGCACTCTCTCTTTTTTGTACCTAGGATTCTACAAAAAATCTCTCTTATTTTTACTCGAACATGCATTTATCTCTAGCAATGCTTTTCCTCTACCCATCAACATAACACTGATCTCTAGTTACATTGTCTCTTGGTGGTAATGGTTCCTCCTAAAATATTGGGGAATCATGGGAGGTTATAATTATGACAACTTCCACCTTTTACTTGTCCACTACTTGAGACTCAATCACTTAAACAATTTTCTGACAAAAAAGAAGATTGACTACTCAAACGTTGGTTCCCATAATAGTTCCAAAAAAAAAACTTTTATTTAGTATTCCACATAATATATATGTTCAAACATATTATTTTCCCTAGCACCAATGTATCTAACTTAATTATTTACAAGTAGACATAAAACCATAAAGTATTGCAAACTTGATTTCAATAGGGGTATTAAATTTTCCCTCCCCTTAATTTGAGCATTGTCCTCAATGTTTTCTTTGCACTATTCACTACTAAAAGAGTGAAGGAAATGATTCTCACACTTTATCTTCTATCTCCAAAGTGGCCTTGTCAGGGCCAAAGTGCTTCAATTGCACTTTAACCTAGATGATTACTCAATTCTAGAGTAAATTTCCCCTCCTTTCTAAAATTTGTAGAGGCTCGACCTAGAACTTGCCTTCCAGTTCAACCTGTACCACATTGCAATTAATGATATGAATTGGATTTTGAATAAATTTATTTAAAAAAAAGATACATGAAATACATTATTCACTTTTATGTGGGTAGGAAATGCTAACTCATAGGCCACTAGTCCTACTCTATATAGTATTTCAAATGTCCCACAAAATTTGGTACTAATTTAGGATAGGTTCTTAGGCTCAATGTGCTCCTCTTTGGTATAAATTTGATATAAACATGTTTCACCACGCTGTATTCCTTATGAACCCTTTTTGTATCTGCATAATTATTTTTCTATCTTGAGTTGCTTTTAATTTCTTCCTTACCTTTCTAACCTCCTGCTCCATATATTTTAAGATATTGGGTCCCAAAACAAGTTTATCTTCTCCTTCACTCCAACTCAATGGGGCATGATATTTCTATCCATAAAATACTTCAAAATGACCCATTTTAAGAGATGATTGATAACTATTATTATACAAACTCAACCAAATTTAAGTAATCCTCCTATTTAGTGGGTTGATCCGTTGTATATATGTGAAACATGTCTTCAAAGATCTAGTTGGTTCTTTCAATCTGTCCATCAGTTTGGGGATGGTAAGAAGCATTGAAATTCAATTGTGTACCTAATATTGAGAAAAATGGCTTCCAAAAATTCAATGTGAACTTCGCATCTCTATTAGAAATGATTTATTTTGGAACCCCATGAGGTCTAAATATATCCTTGATAAAATTTTCACATATGTGAAGAATTTTGAATGTTGATTACACTGGTATAAAATGGGTTTCCTTGCTTGTTTTATCCACTGCAACTATAATAGAATCATGTTGTCTTTTGGCCCTCGTTAAATCTATAATACGAGATAAGGAAATAATTTCCCATTTCCAATCAGTAATAGGTAAGGGATTTAATAACCCAACAGGATGTTGGTGTTACACCCTAATGTTTTGGCACTCCAGAAGTTTTTCTAAATACTCAACAACTTTTGATTTCATCCCTAGCCAATAAAAATATTTCCTAGGTGTTATAACAAGATTTTGATAACCTAGATGAAGTATAAAAGACTTATTATGATGTTCATATAGGATTAGTTGTTTAGTTATATGTATATTCAGGATATAACTTTTTTTTTCTAAAAGTAAACAAACCATCATTATTCAAAGCATAATATGATCCTTTTGTTGAGAGAATTTCATTTATCACTTTTTCTTGTATTTGTTTGTATTCTTAATCTTCTAAGATTAAATTATTGATCTGTTCTTAATATATGCTTTAGAATTGGTGGTAGAAACCCCACATATCTGATTTAAAATTCTATTCAATGTGTTATCACTCCACTAGTTATCCGAAGGCTAAAAGGGAGACTGACAAAGGTAACCACATACCACTTTGACCTAGTAGCTAGCCGTACTAGGAGGAGAGGGCTCTCTCAATGAGATCATAACCAAGGATTGATTGTGTCATGAAATATATTAGGCTAGATATTTTTAGATCAGGGTTTGGTTGATTTGATGGTTTTGTGTTGGATGGTGGTTTAGGTCTAGGAAGACTAGGTCGGGGCTTTGAAAATCAGATTTGTAGAGATGTAATGGGGAAAGGTAGGCACATAATTTAGCACTTTAAAGGTATATTTGTGTGTAGGGTAGATTCAAAGGGTTTAAAAATGAGCATGAATCTCATGAATTCGTTTATATCAGAAGAATATGAACAAACATGTGAAAGCTTCTCCAAAACATAACATTAAATCAATGAATTTTGTTTATCATCTTAGAAATCAAACACATGTAGCATGTAAATCGAAATGGAAGGTACAATACATTCAAAAATATGATCACATAAGAATAAACACTGCTAAATCACATACCACATGAATCCCACCACAATAGCTGCAAACTCTGTCTATTAGTTCTTGCCAAATTCACTTGTACACTAGTATTCAAGGCTCAATTCCACAACATCCAACCTTTGAAACTAATTACAAAGTACCTCATAGAGACACTGAGTTATAATTCGTCCCTTGGAGGTCGAATTTCCAAAAATAAAAGCCAAGTACATGCACCTATCCAAAGTTTGCTACACATATGGGAGGTTACTCAATGAATTCCTCCTTTTCCTAACCATCACAAGACATTTCCTCAAAGCATTAAATGAATGATAATACACCTAAGTAACCCTATATTACCCATTTACATTTAATTTTGACCATTTATATTCATTTACTTTTACCTTTTGACTTTTACAAAAGTCAAACTAAAAATTGACAAAAATTACATAGTGAAAATTTCATAAAAATTATAAAAAATTACAGATGCACAACGAGCTATTGGATGCCATTTTCAGGTGCCTATCTGAAGTCCAAATTCAAATATGAGACCTGTTATAGAAACATGGGAAACTTTATATATCTTTAAATTATTTGAGCATCCACAATGACCCATTTTTGGCTAAGATATGGCCATTTTCCCAAGGTGTCTCGAGGTGCACAACAAAAGTAAAAAAACATAGGCAGAATGTTGATTTTGACCCCTTTTCTTCATTTTTCTCAAAATATGAGCCCTGGACAAGAAAAATCAGGAAATGAATTTTGATAGGAGGCCATCAAATTTCTTGCAATTTAAATTTTATGCAAATTGCAGGCCCGAGGAAGAAGTGCAACGTGAGTTGGCTACGTTTCTGGGCTTACTCAAATTTCTAAATTTTTCAAAATCGCACCAAATTTCACCAAAATGAAAAAATTGATCCATTTCTTCTCAAAAATTTTCCATAAGTGCGAAATGAGGTATCTTATGCTATCATGTATGCATCAACAAGTAAATCCAACTTACCCTTTTTTCCTCATGGCTGATTATGGTTTCCTTTAGTTTGGCTTGTAGATGTTTGACCTTGACATTACAAATTTGATTTAGGGCATAGTAATGATCAACCATGTGCTTATGAATCTTGTTATCCTTGTTGGCCCTCTCAAGGAGCTTCTCCAAGTGTATTTTGACTTTCTCAAGCCAAAACTCCCAGTTATCATTGATTTCATTAGCAATCTTGTCTTCAAAACTGAACTCTTCATTTGCAGGGTCTTGCTCTCTTTCCTTCTGTAATGCTATTTTGAGACCCATGGTTCTTGGCCTCTTTCTTATTACCTATTTTTCATATTCATAAAAATAATCTATTTCAACCACTGATTTTCCTTTCACATCATGCTTTCTTGCCTCAAACTGACTTTTCTCCAAGGACAACTGTTTTTTCCTTTAGTTGCTAGTTTTCTTGCTCTAGGAAGAAAATGATGAAGTTAACTCTTCCCAAGTTGTCTTGGAGATATTTGATCTATGCATCCTTGTCTTTGATAATATTCTCTAGGTTTTCAGACTCATCATTAGCCTCTAAGTCTACTAGGTCAAAATCATTCTCTTCCTAATCATGCATGGATGTGTCATGTTGTACTACTTTTCCCTGCTCTGCTAGTGTAGGGTTGGCCCCTTCCTCAATTTGAGAAGAAAACACAAATATTATGCCTCTCTGATATGTATGAGTGATCTCAGGCCTAGGTCTCTTTGTCATTGATTCTTTAGGTGATTGAGTTTCCACCTTGCTTGTTGAATCCACCTCCTACATGGTATGTGACATGGTCTGTTGCTGACTTGGTGTAGTAGTTATGTGCATTTGCAAGGCTGCATCAGTGAAGGAATCCCATGTCATGTTCTTTTCCTCTAGTTGTTGGAGAACCATGACCTTTATCAAAATATGATGGAAAAGACTAGGATAATGCTCTCTGCCTTTCACTTGCACCTTTTCATACATCTTAGTCACACTCCTAAAGAAGAAATTGCACAAATTAAGAGACTTAACAACTATGAAGTGCATGAGAAATATAATGTGTTATTGATACATCCTTGAAAATATGCCCTCACAAGTGAATAATTTCATGACAACCTTCATTAATGGCTCATATCTCTCCAAAAAATATCGAAATGGGAAAACATGTGAATGAACTCCTTTACGTTATGATTTCAAATAAGGTTTGTATTCTTCAAGATCTAGGTTCATGCCTTTGAACCAATTCTCACCATGATTTGGTATTCCTGTAGCATGTGATATAGCATCTACTAAAAATATGAAATCAACCCCTGCAATAGTAGCCTTTTCTCCTTTCAATGTGGTGGAAAACATATATGTGAGCTTCTCATGATAACCTACTTCCTGCACTCTTTGACAAAACACTAAAAATTTGACATCTTCAAAAAAAAAGTTGATGAATGAAGAGGAAGTGATTTCATTGCAGGCCAAGGGCTCAAACCTCAGTCTCTTTCCCCTTTGTTATATTTTATTTTTTATAATGGTCATGAATCTGCTTCCATACTGAAACCCTAGACAATAGGAGGGAAAAATAGGGAAACGGAGAAAAGGGATAAAATGAAGGAGTTAGGGAAAATTTAGATAAATAGGAAGGGGTCTTAGGGATCTTTAGGGAGCGAAATGGAGTGAAATGAGTGAGGGAAATTGGTTAGGAAATTTAAACACAATCCTAGCTAGGAAAGCTACCCAAATTGGTAGAATTGAGCTAGGGTTTATAGGGAATATGATATAAATGATGGGAAATGGCCATGTAATGGATGTAAGTGATATATCAACTGCAAATAAAGATGTAGGGAAAATAAAACTAGTGTTTGGTGCAGTAATTGATCATTTGGAAAGAAAAACCACAAAGTATAAGAAAACCCTAGGAGAACAATTGTTTCATTAAATCCTCTTGATAAACAATGATAGGGGAGTATGAAAGGATTTAGCTTACCTTTGAAGAGTTTTGAAGACTTAAATAGCTGAAGAGAAGCCCTGAAAAATAAATTTTGGTTGTCAAACTCCACTTCTGTAAAAATCTTCCCTGTACAAAGCGAAGGCCTCCTGTGTGCAGCACCCATGCGCAACTGGAGTGTAAAAACTATGGTAAACATGAATAAGTATATATTATTATTGATAAAAGATGAGATGAATAGAATTGGGAGAGACCAAGGCTTTAAATACAGCCTTATGGTATCCCTTAGTGAAGGGGCATGATCTTTGATCATGCCTTTTTACTTAAATAAACCTAAGACAACCTAGGACAACTACACTAATTAATAATTAATAAGATGTACATAACATTGCCTCTCTCTCAAAAGATGCTTTGTCCTCAAAGCATACGTAATGATGGACATTGTTGACGAATGTTTGGGTTTCCCAAGAGGCGGGCTCTTGATTTTTGAGATGACCCCACATTTCTAAAATATCTTGGGCATCTTCTCGAGTTCAATATTTTGGTGATGCAAATAGCGAGAATATTTGATGTTGATAGGTTCTGATCTTTCCTTGACTTCTATTGTATGTTTTATTTCCCTATTAGGAGCAATTTTCATTGGCACGTCTTGGAATACTTTTTCGTGTTCCTGAATTAGTCCTTGTACTTCTGGTGACCCTTCGATGATCCTTTTTGTAGATAACATTTCTAACTGATGACATTGTACTATATAGGCTAGCGCTCCTTTTCGAATCATCTTCATCATCTGGGATGATGACACGATTTGATTTTCTGGTGCTTGAAATCCATATAACTTGTGCTTCTGCCCTTCCTAATTAAAGCTTATAAACTGCTTCTGATGGTTTTCTGAATAAGTACCTAAGGTTTGTAGCCATTGAATTCCTAAGACCACATCTACTCCTCGTAATGGCACGGTGTAGAATGGAGATTCTAAATTAAAATTTTGAATCTACAATTTGACCTTATGGCATTTCCCTACCTTCTCAATCTTCTTACCATCGGCCACCATTACCCTGATATTGGGCATGGGAAAGGTAAATATGTTGAGTCTTTTGGCCATGGTTGAATCTAAAAAATTGTGGGTACTTCTGGTGTCAAGGAGAACCATTACGTTGTTCTTCTTAATATGTCCTTTTAGTTTTAGTGTGTGAGGTTGTGATATGCCTGTCATAGCTGATAAGGACATTTGCAAAATGATTTCATCACCTAGTTCTGGAGGGAACTCTAGGGTGTCTGCATCTGATTCATCATTGTTAGAGTCATTAGTTGCTTCACAGTTATATAGATTCTTTGTCTCGTTTCCTTTAGCGCACCTATGCTTAGGGTCCCACTTTTCACTGCAACGTTTGCACTTGCCTTCTCTCATCCTTTATATTTCCACGTTAGATTTTTCTTCTTCATGAAGATGGGGTGGGACACATTTTGTGTTATCTATATTTTTAGATTGAAGAAATATTCGTCTCGAATATACTCTTTCTAGTTTTGACCAAGATAACCTTTCAAATTTCTTTTCAGCAGCTTTTGCTTTTGGCCTTGCTAGTTCTACCGATGTAATGTGGTGAAGTTCGAGCTCTTCTTGTATATGGATTTTAAGTCCTAAGATGAAAGACTGGATTAAATGAGATTCTGACAATCTAGGTACTCGTGTCGCTAAGGTCTCCCATTCTCGAGTGTACTCATCCACATCTCCTTTTTGGCGTAATTTGATGAATGTTGAAAAAAAAAAATCTTCTTTTATACCTTGAAATATTTTAAAGAATGCATCCTTAAATTTCGTCCAACTAATAGCAAGCGTCGTCTTTTTCCACCACATATACCAATTATATGCTTCTCCTTCCATTTTCATAGAAGCGTGCTTAATTTTTTCATCATCACTGTTATTGTCGTAAATCTCAAAATATTCTTCGGCTTTATTAAGGCATGCAACGCTATTTTTTTCATTACTGTCAAACTTGGGTAGCTCAATTTTTTCTCTTCGATGATATGCTAATGGTGGAGTGAGGAGGGGGTATTTATTAGCAAATGCATTCTAGAGCTGCTTATTGTGAGAATCTGCATTACTATCTTCGTGATGATGTGGGGACTCGGTTTTTTCATGATGCTATTATGAATTCCCTCAAATGGAGCAACAAAGATGTAGGCTTGTTACATTAATTGTAAAATTAACAAGAGGTATTGTAATAATAATATATTATATATAAAATGTATAAAATATGGTGATAAATGTTACAATGAGGCCTTGCTTATATACCTACGCAGGTGACCTTTCATGATTGGGCATGTCTTTTAGACATGCCCTTTTACTAACTTAATGACTACTTACATAATCCTTAATTGACTATTTAATTATTATATTTATTATATTCATTATGAATTATATTCATAGCATTGCCCTTCTCTTCAAAAACTTTGTCCTCAAAGTTTTATGGATACTAATTTTCTTTGCCTTAATTGCCTCCCAACTTTCTTCACTTTGTGTTGTCATCTTGAATGTATAATTCGTCCTCATACTCCCTTTTAATTAGGGCTTATCCCTTTTTCCTTAAAATCTTTGTCCTCAAAGCTATATGCCCTCATAATTCCTTCTTCTTGTGCTTATCCAGATATAGATATAGTTTTTTTTTTAATTAATTAATTAATTAATATTAAATTAATTAATTAAATTAATAAAAAATTTATTTTTATTTTTAATTATATAAATTATTTATAATTTATATAATTAAAAATTATATTAAAAATTATATAAATTCATAAATTATAATTATAATTATAATTGACCTTACATCAAACAGTGCCACCGTAAGTTTTTAAAACGTCACACCTTACACCGCTTCATGAAAACGATACACCGAATTGTTGACCATCGTTTGTTTTTTTTGTTGACTTGCAGAAGCATGAGTCGCCGCAGTAGTTTATTTGTCTGGCAGAGGGAACGACGAAATTTGAAAGTCTGGAAGCGGCAGCGATCTCTTGGTGGTGGTGGCTAGTAGAAGCACTGGTGCGGACGGATGTGGCAGCGATGGATGTCGTTGTTAAGAAGAGAGGTCAATGGGGTGTTTTGAATAGTTAATGGGAGCGAAAAATCACACCTCAATTTGTATGGCACAGACCAAGATCATTGAGCGATGGGTGCCGTGAATGACTGGTTGGTCACTGGCGGTTTTTTTGTATTGCAGACAGAGTAGCATTTGAGAATCGGGTAATGACGACAGGGACGACGTTTGTAGAATGTGGACATTTTTTGCAATTTCTTCAACGCCCACTGCAATGTTCTTTCCATCGAATCCCCACGCAGTGCTTGTCACAACTCCATCCACATGATTACTAACTTGAAGCAACTGTTGGCTTCTTGAGGTGGTGGCATCCCACGTGTGAACCGAGTTTGAAAGACCCACTACTATTATATTTGTGGAACTCCAATCTAGTATATTCAGATAGTAATCATTCGTAATTCCCGCACAGTATAGTGTCATTTTCGAGCTATGTGGTTGCCAAAATAGTCGTACACGCCCCTTAGAGTCCTCTGCCAAGTTGATAAGACTTCCTATTGGTAGGTGCAAAAGGAGCTCATCCTATTCATTATTTGGATTACCAACACGCACGAACTCAGGATATTTATACCACCAATACTCCAATTCAGTAGGAATTGGTATTCTCAAAGGTGACTTGTAAAATGAGTTAAGCCACATCTCTCTTTCCTGATCAACGTCATGCACATATCATTTCCAGAAGTTTGGAACCTCATAAAACATGTTAATAAATCTCGGAGCCATCCACAATTCTTCTTATTCATACATGTATGGATGTTGAGGGTCGTTGTATGGACCTTTCATTTGCCTGACCATTCCATCAGGCTTGTTAACAAACATTCTTGCTTTTGCTACTGCAACCTCAGCTAAACCTGCATGCATAGATGATTTCTCGGTAGTGCATTCTTGAGGATTGGACAACAGCTCCCCAAAGTACAATTTACCCCACATTAGGTGGTGATTGAGTTCGTAAAATCCACATCCATGCATCCAACTGTTCTTCCACTGTCCAGCATATCTGTAAAGGCCCTTTTTAGGCATTTTTCCAAACTTCTTTATCCAAATCCTACTTTCATAAAATGGAATATGACGACGATATCCATATATCCTCTCAGTATATTTTATGTCCATTTTTAGCCATTCTCTATCTTTTGGGCTCATATAATCCAACTTCAATATATAACCCTCGGCTCGCATCTTCTTTGCATGTTCTGAATTTGGCATGGGTTCTTTGTCACGAAGGTGCACCTCCAGCACCCCATGACCCTGCATTAATATTGAATTGGCTACAAAATGGGATGGTGGCGACTTTTCTTGCTTTATATGACGAGGAGGAGGAGACTTATACCTTAAAGATAAAATCCTCTCATTATATTCCAAAGGTTTGGGACGCTTGAAAATATAGCTGGTAGACAACCGGTTTGTGTATTTATTTTTTTCACGAGGGGAAAGCTCACGGGAAACCCGGGCGTACTTCCCCAGAATTTCTGGATGGTACGCACGGTAAACCGTTCGGCCGACTTTCGGGGCCTAACCTCAAAGGACTCAAGGATTGAACCCGTGACCTCCCACAATGGAGAGGACCACGTATTGGCTCACTACCACTTGAGCTAACCCTTGGGGCTTGGTTTGTGTATTTATTGTTATGAGTGGCGCATGAATATTTATTCCTAATCGCATAACCAGCGGGATCAAAATTTAGACTGCCTCGATCTTCCAGTACACCAGAAAACTGGGAACCATAATCTGCATCCAATCTAACAGCCTCCATGTTCATAGCTCTATAACTGGGAGTAGTAGACTGAAGAATATTAGTATCATCAACTGGATTTATGACAATGGACTTGCGTGATTCTTTTTTTATTTCAACATCTTTCTCATTGTTACTGCCTTTTTCATCTTCTTGTTCTACATCATGTTCATATTCATCATTTTCAAATTTTTTCATATTCATATCAATTTCCTCATCACAAGCATTTTCTTCTTTTTCTTCATATACCCAACTAGATTCAGAGTTTGAGTGGTCTTCTTGTTTAGTTTCCATATACCCACTTTGATTGTCATTCATGTCACAACAGTTGTTTAGATCATTTTCATCTTCATGTGGATGTTCTTCATCTGAATCTGTAATTCTCATAACTTGATCTTCTGCAGAATGTATTGACTCTTCTGATTATCATCTGAATTCTCTGAATCATCTAAATTGTTCTATTGACTATGTTCAATATTCAGGAATATTGGTTTTTGCGTCAGATTAGTCCAAAATGGCGTTTATCTTCTGCATTGCTTTGTTATGATTGTCTATGGCCTCTCTATGGCTTAGCCAAAATTGTCTTTCTATCCGATCTTTTGTGTCTTGAAGTTTTTTTATGTTGTCAGAATTTCTTGTAACCTTATCCTCAAGATTGGTTAATATTTTAGTGAATTTATTGGAATTATTATTAATCTTACTCTCAAGTTCGATCAACTCTTTGTTGAAATCATCCATCGTCATTGATGAAGACATCGAGCGGCAGTGATTCCAGGCACCGTATGTAATAGCTGAAGGCAGCCAGTAGTGGCGTAGGTGCTTCCTTCCAGGCGAGAAGATCGTTGCTTTGATACCAAATGGAGCAACAAAGTTGTAGGTTTGTTGACTTAATTTTAAATACACAAGAGGTGTTTTAATAATAATATATTATATATAAAATGTATAAAAGATGATGATAAATGTTACAATGAGGCCCTGCTTATATACCTACGCAGGTGGCCTTTTATGACTGGTCATGCCTTTTAGACATGCCCTTTTACTAACTTAATGACTACTTACATAATCCTTAATTGACTATTTAATAATTATATTTATTATATTTGTTATGAATTATATTCATAACAGCAACGCAGTCTTTCTATGCCCAAACCGATCATTTTTTCCAGTGAGAGGTGAAAACCCGAGTTTTTCTTACCAATAGGAGATGTGAGCTAGATGGTAGAAGGATGAAAGAGTGCAAATTAGTTTCATTTTTGTCTTTTTCGCCTTGTTATAAACACAAAGTGAATTTTTTTGTCTTTTCCAAGCATGAATTTCATTGATTGAAATTCGTAACCTTTGGACTTTGTAACTTTTGAAACATTGTAAAATTTTTGAAACCTTGTATTGAAACTTTAAGAACATGACTTTATTATTACATATAGAAACATTAATTACATTTTTTAAATCAAAATTTATTGAAAAAAAAAATTCTTATTACCACTCCTCCATTTGCCGGATTTTATGCATGAAATGATAGTTTTGGTGACCTTGAAACCCTAATGACTTAATGAAGACAATGAACTAAATGAAATAATGATGATTATGATTGGAATGATGATGATTATCTATGAATAATGATACACTCAGGTGAGTGATGACATGGACCAGCATGTGAAAACTTTTAGGAGTGGGAATAGTCTGAGACCTAATAGCTAGTGACCAAATTTTTGCTTGAATAACTGATGAAATGAAAAAAAATTGACTATGGGACCCTAACATGATATGATAAGAGCCCATTTGATCATTAGTGTAGGTTGTATAGACTGGCACTAACATTGTATCCAGCTAGGGACGGTAGCTCCTTGGAGGTGTCAAGAACACCGTAGACCAAGTAGCATAACAATTGGGCATGGAGTCAAAATAAAAAAAATGAGATTGAATAATTAAAATTAACTCAAAACTACACTAAATTGACTTTAATTGAACTTTGAAAACAACAACAAATAAATGGAACTCAATGGCCTTCACTTCGAGCTCCAAGCTCCGATGATTCTCCACTTTACACTTTTGCAGAAAAATTAAACTGATATGTACAATGGAATTAGGAAATTTTCAGAAATATGATCAGAAAAGGTAGTGCTTAAGGAGCCTACCATTGACTGGTCCTCCTATGCAATCTTCTCCAATTATTTCCTCCAATAGAAAAGTATGATGTCTGCGAGAGGATGAAATTTTGTATGGTCCTTTCCATAAGTTCTCAAATTTACCATGTTTCCCTTTCTCTTTGTTTCTAGCATCCCAACGGAGGACCACATCACAAATTTTGAAATCATATGCTTTTGTATTGCAGTCGTATACCTTATTTATCTTTTCATGTATATTTGAGGTGTTTGGAAACACCTCATCCCTATTTTGCTAAAGATGGATCATTTTATTGATATGACACTACACATCATTCTCTTCACTAGCTTCTTCTTGTAAAAATTTCATAACTGGGACAATAAGTGATGTAGGGAAAAAAGTGTCGACTCCATATACCAATTGAAAAGGAGACATACCTATTGACTTCTTATTACTCACCCTATCCACCCACAAAGCATTAACAAGCTTCTTATGCCAATTCTTCTTATTCGACTCCAACATCTTCTTTATAATGTTGACTAAAGATTTGTTAGAAAATTCTGCCAATCCATTAACTTGTGCATAATATGTAGTTGAGTGACCCAATTTGATGTTATATTTCTCATAAAACTCAACAATTTTCTTGGATTTGAATCCAGCCTAATTATATGTAATGATTTTGTGTGGACAGCCAAAACGAGACAAAATATTAGTCTCCAAAAACTGAATAATGACAAAATCTGTAGCTTGCCTTGTTGGGATTGCTTTGATCCATTTGGTGAAGTATTCGATAGCTGTCAAGATCCACTTGTGTTGGGTAGAAGATGCAGGGTGGATTTCTCTAATGAAATCAAGGCCCCACTATTGAAATGGCACTCGCACGGATATAGGTTGCAAAGGGAGTAGAAAAATATTTCTCTTACCTTGAAATATCTGGCATTCGTGAAAGCTCATCACGGTTTTATATAAATATTCAAAGATAGTGGGCCAATAATAACTAGCTCTCAACACCTTATTTTCCGTGGCTTTCCAAAACAAGTTACCTCCAAAATATCCCTTATGGAAATCAGTCATTACCTCCTTGGCTTGATATTCTACCAAACACTTCAACAAGACACCTCCTGCATATTTCCAATATAGAGTGCTATCCAAAATGCATTACTTGGAAGCTTTCAACTTTAATGAACTACCCTTACTTTTATACATGTATAGAGGAGGATTAAGATGTTGAAGAACATAAATTATGTCGGTATACCAAGGAGATGAGAGCAAAGTATATGATACCTGCATGAGTGAGACATAATCTTCTTCATCAGAGAAAACTGAAATGAGATTGATATCAAGTGCATGTAAATTTGATTCTACCATGAGCTTGGCCAATCCATGACCTTTGATCAGTTTTGTAGGCTTGATCTAGAGGTCATACTCTAACATAGCTACTATCCACTTTCCTCTTCTATCTTCTGGATAAGTTTGCATTAGGACATCCTTCAGTGCTGCATTAGGGACATATGCTATGATGTGTGAATGAAGTATATACACTTGAAAGTACTTCAATGCCTTTACCAGGGACAAGGCTTTCTTCTAAATGATGTTATATCTAAGAGAAGCATCCTTAATTTTACTATTGAAGAATGAAATTGGTTGCTCGGTCTTATCCTTCTTTTGCATCAAACTAGCAGCCAAAGTATGTTTGGAGGCAAATGAAAATATGATGAAATCAATGGAGTAGTCAGGGCTGATCAAAATAGGAGTTGTTGTCGAGGAAAAATTTACTGAATTAAATGAATTTTTAGCATCCTCCGACCACCTTACCTCACTATCCTTTTTAAGAATATTGGTCATCTCTCGAAGATGCTCGACAAGATTTGGAATAAATCTTCTCAAGAAATTCATCTTACCGTTAATGGCTTGAATCTCCTTCTTCCTACATGGAAAATCTATTTGTTAAAGAGCCTCAATCCAAGAAGGATCAATAGGGATAGTATCTTTGGAGATGATATGGCCGAGAATCTTGCCCTACTCCATGGAAAAAAGACTCTTTTTGGGATTGAGTGAAATCCAAAATTTCCTACACTTCTGTAATACAATTCTCAAATAATATAAATGGTCATCATTAGAATGAGAGAAAATTGTCAAATCACCAAGATACACAACTAGGAAAACATCCTTTTCATTTGCGAAGGCAATGTCCATCACCCACTGAAAAGTAGCTCCGACATTCTTGAGCCCGAATGGAATTTTAGCATACTTGAATGTGCCCCAAGGTGTTCTGAAAGAAGTTTTTCCTTGATCATCCTTATGCACTAAGATTTGATTTATCCTGAATATCTATCAAGAAGCAACATTCGAGAGGACCCAACCATAATCTGCAGGATATGGTCCATCTTAGGAAGGGGATAGCTATCTTTTAAAGACACCTTATTCAAGTTTCTGAAATCAGTACGAAGAGATATTTCTCTTGTTTTATTTCTCACCAAAACAAGATTTGACATCAATCCATTTAGAAAATCTAATGGTAACAATGATACAAGCTTTATAAAGTATGCTTACCTCATTCTCTATTGAAGCCAACAACCTTGGTTGATTCTTCTCAACTTTTGTCTGAAGGGCTTTTGATCAGGCTTGACCGGAATTGTATGCTGGATGATATTCTTGTCATATAATTTCATATTTTCATAGTCCCAAGAAAATAAATTATAAAATTTAGACAACAAAGCTATGTATTTATATTTCACCTCTGGATATAAGGACTTGAAGAACTTAACAATTTTGGGAGTGTCTTCAATTCCAATATTTACATCTTCGAAACCTTTCTCATTAGGAACCATGGTTGGCTTTCTTGCAACATCATCTTGATTGAAAAACACTTCCAAAGGTGCAAGACCCCTTTGAATGTTGTTATATTTCAGTTGTAACACGTCAACCTGAGTAGCCTCGATCACTTGATCATCTTTATCATATACCTCATCAATAAAGGAATTTTCAAATTCACCTTCCATCTGCAGAAAATTATTCACCTTTTTGTTATCCTAGAACAATTTCCAATACCTCAAGTTTTTAGGGATAGTTGGTCGGTGTTTGGCATGAATTTACAACTTCGTATTAGAAAATATGGGAATATTAAAGTTATTTTTTGTTGTAACAAGGGAATCTTCCATAAAATTATGACTTCTTGGTATAACTGACAATCTATATTTCGAGATTTTTTTGAGAATGTCGAGTAAAACATTTCTATATGCATTCTTGGATTCTTAGCCTGGTATTCCCCTTTTACATGTTTTATTATAAGCTCGGAGTCGCCATAAATATAAATTCTCTTTTCACCAAATTTTTTCATAATTTTGAGGCCGGTGATCAATGCCTCATACTCAGCTTCATTATTGGAACAATCGAAAGCCAACTTATATGAAAAAAATCACACATTTTTCGGAATTTTACTTGATTGATGAATTGGACTACAGATCCAAATTTTGATGCCTGCCCCATCTTTCGCTACGGCATAATTGAAATCCATGGTCTAAAGACCATTACCATCATCAGGAAGTTCGAATTCCGTAGTATGCTTTGTTTCTTCCTTTTGGGCCACTTCTTCAACTTGTTCTGTACCTGTTTCTAGACTTTATTGATATCTTCTTTGAAGAACTAGGTCGATTGCCTTATTTTTCATCCAAAACTGTTCAGACACTATTTGAAATTTCTAGAATTTCCTCAACTTCTAAAAGATGACTATATAAATCATCAAAACCACTATCATTAAACAAAATAAATGACTCAAGATCATTATGTACATAATTTATAGGGTGATTTTTTTGTTTCTATTTACTGGTGATCATATACTTCATTTTTGTCTCCTGGTACAACTTCCTGAATTCCCCAAAAACCGTGATGGTGGCATAAGTGAAATCCAATTGCAAAGTAACTCTTAACTTTGCTCCCCATGACCTTGACAACAACATGCCAAACCATGGAGGTATATCAGCTACTACCACATCCATTAAGACATTTTTAGTAGGATTTTTCCCAAGTGAAACTACCAAGTCTTTTATAAGAACGAGACAACGTACTCTATCAGATTCAAAAGAGTAAAGATCATGGTAAGGCCGGGTTATTTCCAAGCCCAATTTTTCCATTATGGCCTTTAGCATCAGGTTATGAGAAGCTCTGAAGTCAAGCATGGAATTGTGGAGGATACATTGATGAATTCTATAACTAATATAAAACAAGGTAACTTCACTATCTTCTAGTTGACCATCTATGGCTGGACCAAAAATGAGCTCGGGTTGATCATATTCAACATTAACCATATCTGACATAGGGTCTACTTTCATAATTTTAGCAACATTATATTTGTATTGATTATTTTTCACAAGCTTGGTTAAGGGGATAGAGACTTTCGACTTGAATATTTCATTTTCTAAGCTAAATAGATTGGTTTGTTTATCTACCTCTTTTACAGCGGTGTACCTCTTGTCGGGCTGGTCCTTTATTTCACACTCCTTCTTTTGGCCTTATTTTTCTTTGCTTTGTGTACCTGTAGATGCTTGATTATGCTTATAGATGCTTGATTAATCTTGATCTGATTTGTAGCTACAGGCTCCTTTCTCGTGTTTTGACTAGCTTGGGGATTTTGCTTAGGCTGAGTATTTTTTTGCTGGGATGTCCTCTTCTGGAAAGGAGTGGAAGGAATGTCTCGGTTTCTAAATGAATATTTCCTCTACTGTGAGATGATATAATAAGATAACCCCACTGATAATCATCGGATTTGACCTCCAACCCATCATAATTTGCAGTATGTAGTCCTCATCTTTCAGAAAATCTCTTTTCTCAATGTATTTTTCATCCTCTGTCAAGAAAATGGGTTTTCCATCTACTATGAAGAAATTATTTCATTCCACAATCTCTTCTTCCTATTCAACCCCTTGAGCATAATTATTTTGCAAAGGAGTTTAGATCTGATATTGTGTTGCCTTCTCTGGAGCTCTTTGTTCCCTTTGTTTAATCCTGAACTGAGGTTGCTCCTGTTGACCTCAGAAATTATGATTTTGAACCTGTGTTTCTGGTTGCCTTTCAGTGATAGACATTCTATCCATCGTTCTCTCCACAGTCCTGATTAGAGTATCCAATTTGACCTCAGAGGATGTGGATGGTTCTTCCTTGATTGTTACCTTTCTTTCACCTTTGGTCTTTGACTTTTTTATTGAAAATTTTTCTTCGACACTAACTACATTTCTCTACACCTCCTCAAGTGTTGCAAGACTTATTTCTTGGAGATGGTTTTCCGTATCTAGATCAAAAACATCTGGATAGTGAAAGAGAGCCAAACCTAGAGAAGGTTTGATCTCATTTCAGATTTAGTTATACTAATGGTTAAAGAGAGTAGTAAAATTCTGAACATAATGTCTTGGATTTCTCTTTAAATTGTTATACTTGGAAGGAATCTGAAGTGGATTATCTTTAAATTCCCATATATATATGAATGCATCAGTTAACTGTTGTGGATTTCCTATGGAATTGGTAGTCAAAGAACGGAACCATGTTTTTACATCCTCGAAGAAGCTTTGGGAAATGATCCTCATTGTTGCATCATCGACATCAATCTCTTCTAAATCAATGAAGTCAATGAATTTGACTAGGTGTTTTTTGGCACTAATGTCCGAGTTTTCATCAAAGAGAGAAATTCTTTGACCATAGCCTTGTGGTAAGGGTCAAAGTTGACCAGGTAAAATCAAACGTGCAAATATCACCATGAACCCTGTTGAATGTGGTGCAGGAGTAACGATGGGAGGGGTATATTAAGAAGGTAATGAAGTAAAAGTGTAACGACTTCACTTTCCACAATTGTTTTTTTATTTTTTTGATTCCGGTATAATTACTCACTTGGTGAACTCTATTTTTCATCATTGATGCATGTTCTTCTTATCCTTCCCTCACTATTTAGTCAATTTGTGACGACCTTATTTGGTTATATTATCGTCATACTGAAATGAATTCCGAAGTGGTACTTTTTGTATTCGATAATACACCACCTCATTACTTATTACATTTAATATTCCTTATTTTCATACAGTTTAAGATTCTCACAACATCTCTATAACCTTAAATGTGCATTAATGCAGTAATAGTAACCCCTAACTATTACATTTCATTTGCTTTCCTTACCTCTTCGATCATTTTTGCTAATGTAGTTATTAATTTCTAAAATTAGTCTCATGCTACTTGTTAGCACCCAAATTGGACCCCAGGCTGAAAAAGGCAAATTAAGGTAACAACTAAACCACGCTCAGCCTTGTAGCTAGCCCTACAAGGATAGGAGAGGGCTCTCTCCGTAGAATACATATTCAATAACACAATAATAAACTGATTTTAGGCTAGATATATGACTATGAAAGGGGTTTTGATAAGTGACTGAATTTTTGCAGGGATGTATGGGACACAAGGACAGCATGAACTAAAGAATTAAATCAGGATACAGGGTATTTCATGGGGCAAGATAGGCAGGAGACTTAGCAATCTAGTTTGAGATAAGATGGAGTGGAAGGACCATTGAGAAGCTGAAAAGGGCATAATAAATGGATCCTTTTCAAACAGAAGAAAATACACAGAGTATGAATGATTCCCCGAGGCAGAGCATATAAAATGGATTCTACCTTTCTAACTTGAAAACATTCAACTGGAAATGTTTATGAATGAATGTTGCAACATAACAATGTACATATGAAACAAAAAGAAAATACATATGCTAAAACTCATACCACATGAATCCCAAAAATCAGAGCTACATCACTTTATTAATTCCCCACCAAACTGTACAATGGAGCGCAGAGCTTGCTACCCACTATTCCCCTCTTCTGAGTTTTCAGACCTCAGACTTTCAGCCCTTTACAAACTATTTAGTGTTTACAATAAATAGACAGATTTGCATGAATACAAATCAATGGGGAGAGGATAAATCACAACTGAAGATGGAAGGCCAAAAGCCAACAGTCTCTCGGTAAAGGGAGAGTAGCGTCACTTTGTTCCACTTGAAATTCACTAATAACCAAATGGGAAGGCGAAAACCTGTAGTGTGGATCCCTTAGAATCATTGGCGAAGATGCGACTGTCACATTTCTATTTCTTTGGCCTTTGACGTTCTGCTTTCCATTATTTCTTTATTCTTTGACTTTTTAATAAAATACTAAAGAAATAGAACGTAATAACATATATGCTTTGTGAATGGAAACCATATTTTCAATGGGACAGAGGAGGGAAAGGAGGCGAGATTTTCATTATAATCGCAATCGGAATGGGGGAGCGGAGAGATATGACATAACAAACAGCAATCAAAATCGCAAATCGGGAGGTGGGATGGAGCAGAATGGCGTATACAATAGTTCCGATGCGATTGAGGGGGGAAACCCCTTTGTACCAAAATTTCGAGTTAACAAGGAAATAGGCCCTTTATTATATGAATGGGCAGAAGTACTGATGGTGTGACCCAAGGGCCAATCGCAATCGCAAATCAGAAGGGGAAAGAAATCACAATCGGAACAATCGGGATGATAGTTGCGATCGGAGGAGGGGATACGATTCATTGTGAGCCGTCTGATTGGCGGGGAAGATAGACGGTTGTGGGTTAATCGGGGGCGAGCCATCGGTGAGAGTAAATCGGAGGTGGGATTTAAAACAATGCAATTGGAACATTGCGATTGGTGGAGGACCGTTGGATTAGATGATGAGATCGACGACTCTGGTGTAATCGGGAGTATGTCAATCGGAGGGTGTCAATCAGAGAATATGGCGATTGATCGATCAGAAGGGGCGTTATGGGAGCACCGATTGCGATGGTGCGATTGGAGGGGAGCCGTTCGATCGGACTAGGAGATCAACGGCTGAGGGATGATCGGGGGTTGTTAATCGGAGGTCGCGATTGGAGGGGAATGCGATTGATCGCAATCAGAGGATTGGGGGAGGGACTTGCGATTGCAATGATTGGAGTTCTGTGCGATCAATTGCATCGCAAGTGTTTGCAATGGGCTGATCGGAGCTCTTCAAATAGAACATGCGATTGTGATTTGCGATTGTGGGTTTTATATAACATAAAGTTTTGAACTTTTCTATAAGGCTTAAGGCATGAAGGGAAAGTGGTTGCGGCGGGATATTATAATGTGAACTTTTTATTATAAATTCCTAAGGCATGGAGGGGAAGTGGTTATGTAAATCGCATTTTTGTTTTAAGTAATTTATAATGCAAGTTTGTGATCGGAAAGGGGAAAAAGGGGTTTTTTAAAGGGAATATCAAAACTTTAAACATAAAGTTAGAAGGGAAACATGGGAAATAGGGGAGGCTTAGGGAATAGAGGGCTTTTACTTCACTTAAGCATAAATTTCAATCCATAAGTCAGTTTTGAAAGTGTAGTATACCGTTGGAAAGATCTTTCCAGGCTCTTTCCGATGGATCTGATTTGAAGATGCTATGGCACTGAACATGCTATGGAAAGCTTCTCTGAAAGGCAAGGACATCACTTTGTGGAGATAACAACTTCTGAATTGTGACTGAAAGGCAAAGTATTATGTTTTTACCTCAAAACATGGTTTTGAGGTGAAAATTACACCAAACTAAATGGATGATATCTCTGATCTTCCAGGTGCAGTGACTTTGATTTTATTGACTTCATCATGACCTTGATGATCTTTATTGATACTTGACTCATTATTTTGACTAGGGTGAGACCTTAGAGACTAATGAGACCCATCCTATGACCTACTGATATGATTTTGAGAATGAAAGTGACCAATTACTGAATACCATAGGGAGGAAAATCAGTAAGTACCTCATGAGGGAAAAATGATAAGAATTACTACCATCAATGAATCCATTACCTAGCAGAATGGTGAAATTTGCTCGGTATGAGACACCTAATATGCAAATGCAAAAAATAATTTTTGATCATTGATGGCAGTATGACTAGATTGACACTAACATTGGCTCCAATGTGGATGGTAGCTCCTTGGAGGTGCCAAGAACACCATAGACCAAGTAGCCTTATCCATTGGGCATGGAGTCAAAAATACCGAAAAATGACATAATGCATACTGACACTGACTCATGACTAAGACTGAAGAATGGAAATAAACCGAACCATATACATATCATTCAAGTTTTATAGCCTTCACCTCGGGCCCCAAACTTCAATGACTGTGTACTCCAAACTCTGAATATAACATGGTGTATACAATGATGATGACATAAATTCTGATCCTTTGTTTTCAGCAATGGTAGTGCTTCAAAAGCCTACCATTTACTGCTCCTCTAGGGCAATTTTGGCCATCCATTTCTGAAAGCAAGAAGGCATTCTGTCTTCTGTATGCTGAAATTCTGTATGGTCCTTTCCACAGATTGTCGAACTTTCCATGCTTCCCTTTCTCTTCATTTCCGGCATCCCATTTCAACACTATATCATCCAGCTGAAACTTTTCTACTTTTGTCTTCCTGTCATAGATCTTTTTAATTTTCTGCTGCAACTGAATAGCATTTTGTGACACTTCCTCTCTTTTTAGCTGAAGGTGGATCATTTGATTGATCCTTCGCTGATTTTCATTGTCCTCGCCGCCATCTTCTTGCAATAATCTCATAACTTGGACTGTAAGGGATGTCGGAAAGATAGCATCAGTACCATAAACCAGCTCAAATGGTGACATACCTATTGATATTTTACTGCTGACTCTGTCTGCCCACAGTGTGTTGACGAGTTTTCGGTGCCAATTTCTTTTGTTTGCCTCCAGTATTTTTTTAATTATATTCACTAGTGATTTGTTAGAGGAATCAGCCAGGCCATTTCCTTGTGGATAATACGCTGTTGAATGGCCCAACACGATGTTGTATTTGTCACAAAAATCAATCATTTTCTTGGATCTGAACGCAGCTGCATTGTCTGTTACGATTTTGCATGGGCAGCCAAAACGAGATAAAATATTTGATTCTAGGAATTGAATGATTACCATGTCTGTTGCTTGCCTGGCTGGGATGGCCTCGATCCATTTCGTAAAGTAATCTGTCCCTGTCAATATCCATCGGTGTTGTGCTGAGGATGCAGGATGAATTTCTCCAATGAAATCGAGCCCCCACTACTAAAAGGGTGCGTTCACTGAAACTGGTTTCAAAGGGAGTGGAAGCAATTTCTTCTTCCCCTGGAAGATCTGGCATTCATGACATTTCATCACTGTCTTATATATATCAGAAAATAATGTGGGCCAATAATATCCTACTCTCAATATCTTGTTAGCTATAGTCTTCCAAAACAAGTGACCGCCACAGTCGCCTTTATGAAACTCGTGCATTACCTTCTACGATTCTTCTTCAACCAAACAATTAAGCAGAACGCCTCCCAGATCTTTCCAATATAGAGCGTTGTCTAAAATGCAGTATTTTGCAGATTTTAGCTTCAGAGATCTACCTTTACTCTTGGACATGCCCACAGGAGGTGACAAATGCTGAAGGACATAGATGATATCCGAATACCATGGGGACTGTAGAAAAATATCTGCAATTGGAACCAGTAAACCTTCATCTTCCTCTTCTGCCACTGTTGTTATAAGGTTTATATCTAAGGCGTGCAGATTTGATTGGGCCATCAATTTCGCCAAGCCTTGGCCTTTGATCAACTTCGTGGGCTTGATCTCCATATCGTACTCCAACATAGCTGCTATCCACTTGCCTCTCCGACCTTCTGGGTTAGTTTGCATTAACACATCCTTCACCGCGGCGTTAGGAACGTATGCTATAGTATGCGAATGTAGGATGTAGACCCTGAAATCCTTCAGTACCTTGATGAGAGCCAATGCCTATTTTTCAATAATGTTATACCTCAAAGTAGCATCTCTAATAGTTCTACTGAAAAAGACAATTGGCTTTTCGATCTCGTCTCTCTTTTGCATTAAAACAGCCGCTAAAGTATGTTTCGATGCGAACGAAAATATGATAAAGTCTTGAGTGTAGTCGGGACTGATTAAAACTGGGGCATTGGACAAAGCAAACTTTACCAGATTGAATGATTTGATGGCCTTTTCACTCCATTTAACAGTGCTCTCTTTCTTCAACATATTAGTCATTTCCCTTAAATGTTCAGCCAGACTGGGTATGAATCGACGTCAGAAGTTCATCTTACCATTGAATGCTTGGATCTCCTTCTTGTTTCATGGAAAGTCTATGAGCTGAATTGCCTCCACTCTAGCTGGATCGATGCGAATACCATCTTTGGAGATGATATGCCCCAGTAGCTTGCCTTCATCCATGGAAAAGAGACACTTCTTGGGATTGAGAGAAATTCCAAATTTTCTACATCGCTGAAAAACAACTCTCAAATGGTGCAAATGCTCATCATCTGATCCTAAAAACACTGTCAAATCATCTAAATAAACAACCAAAAAAACATCTTTTTCATTTGCAAAAGCGATGTCCATTGCACGCTGAAAAGTAGCTCCTGCATTCTTCAGTCCAAAAGGAATTTTGGCATACTGGAAGGTTCCCCAGGGTGTTGTGAAGGAAGTTTTATCTTGGTCCTTCTCATGCACCAAGATTTGGTTGTAGCCTGAGTAGCCATCAAGTAGTGACATCTTGGATGCTCCAACTACTCTCTGCAGAATATTGTCCATTTTCAGAAGTGGATAATTATCCTTCAAGGAGGCCTTATTCAAGTTCCGAAAATCTATACACAACCTTATCTCTCCAGTCTTCTTACGCACCAAGACCAAATTCGAAATCCAATCAGAAAATCTGATAGGAACTATGATTCCCGTTTTGTACAGCCTGTTTACCTCCTTTTCAATTGATGGAAGCCGCTTTGGATTTATTCTTCTCAGCTTCTGTTTGAACGGCTTTTGATCTGGCTTGATAGGAATAGTATGCTGGATTATGTTTTTATCATACACTTTCAAGTCTGAATAATCCCATGCAAATACATCAGAGAATTTGGAAAGCAACTCCACATACTTCTCCTTCACTTCAGGGGACAATGTCTTTGACAATTTGACAAACTTGGGTTGGTCAGCTGTTCCGATATTCACCTCTTCAACTCCTTTCTCTGTGGGCACCAAGCTTGGCTTCTTTGCAACATCATCCTGATCAAACAACTCCTCTAGAGGTATGAGACCTCTAGGAATTACATTATCTTTTAGCTGCAATATGTCCATCTGGTTTGTTTCCATTTCTTGATCATCAACTGCATACTCGCCTTCTATGGGAGTGTCCTTGAATTTTCCATCACCCTGTAAGAATGCATTGATCTCATTATCATCCCAAAATACTTGCCAATACCTTAAATTTTCCAGAACAACGGGCCTATGTTTGACATAGATTTGAAACTTATTGCTGGAGTTCATCGGAATCTTCAGGTTACTTGCAGTAGTGGCAAGAGAATCAGCAATAAGACTCTGCATCCTGGGCACTGCTGTCAAAGTGTACTCTGGGAATGTCTTCAAAATGTCCAGAACTAAATTTCTATATGCCCTCAGTCTTGGATGTTTAGCTTGGTACTCTCCTTTCACCTGCTTGATTATTAACTCAAAGTCACCATACACATAAATTCTTTTCGCCTTCAACTTCTTTAAGATTTTGAGGCCTGCAATCAGAGCTTCATACTCTGCTTCATTGTTGGAGCAGTCAAAAGCCAACTTATAAGCACATACTCTAACATTACTAGGGACTTGTTCAGGCTAAAACATAGGACTTCTAACCATATTCCAATGCCAGCTCCATCCTTACCAATAGCTCCATCAAAATCCATAATCCACAGGCCTTCTTCTTCTTCTTGTAGATGCTGAAATTTAGTTTCTTCCTTCTTTTCACCTTGGCTGATTTCTAGCTTTTCATTATCCCTTTGCTGCTGGCAGGTAGGAGGCTCAAAAGTATTTGCTGCTTTGTATTTTTCCTGTTTGAGGACTTCTCTGAAATTTTCTGAAATCTTAGGTATCTCCTCCACTTGTACCAACTGAACGTCTTCATCATTTAAACCACCATCTGAATATAAGACAAAAGACTCTAAATCTGTGTGGACCGTATTGATGGGATGATTTACTAGCTTGTCTTTGCTAGTGATCATGTATTTCATTTTCTTTTCCCTATATAGCTTTCTCAACTGGCCAAATACGGGGATCGTGGCATAGGAGAAATCAAGCTGTATGGTCCCTTTAAGTTTTGCACCCCAAGACATAGATAAAAGCATCCCAAACCGTGGTGGGACATCAGCAACAAATACATCCATCAAGACATTTTTGGCTGGGATTTGATCTAAAGACACTACTAAATCTTTGATGAGACCGATACAATGGACCCTACTTGAGTTGAAAGAATACAAATCATGGTACTTTCTAGTAACATCAAGGCCTAACTTCTCCAAGACAGCTTTGGGCATCAAATTATGCAAGGCCCCAGAGTCCAACATGGCGTTATGCAAGATAAAATCATGTAACCTAAGACTGAGGTAAAATGGGGGACCTTCATTTTCTTCAGACTCTTGTGTGGCTGGACCAAAAATAAGTTTGGGGTAGTCATCCTCCACATTAACCATATCAGAAAGAGGGTCTATTTGCAATACTTTAGATACCTGATTTTTATATACACTATTCTTTACCAACTCGGTCAAGGGCACAGACACTTTTAACTTGGAAATTTCACTTTCTAAATTAAAGGAGGGAGCCTTTTCTACCTCTTTAATAGGAGGGTTTTTATTCTCCGTTTGCTCGTTCGTTACGCTCTGCTGGCTTTTTCCATTTGCTGTATTAGTATCCACGGGTGCTTTGCTGGATGAAGGATTGGCCGACTCTTTTCCTTTCTTATGTGCCTCATCCTTCATTTGGAGTTCTTTTCTCTTTTGAATGGGACTGATTGTGACGTTTCTATTCCTCAAAGAATACTGCCTTTGCTGGGCTGATAGAGCATTCATATACCCTCTCTAGTAATCATCAGATTCTTCTTCTAACACTACGTTGTTTCCCAGGATGAAATTTTCGTCCCCTCGAATGTCTGGAGTCATCACTGTGTATTCTTCGTCTTCTGTGAGGAAAATGGGTTCACCATCAGCTGTGAAAAAATGATTGGTTTCAAACAAGGGACTATCGTCATCTGAGTCAGTCCCTTGCATGTAGTTCTACTGTAACGGTGTTTTAATCTGCTGCTGTGGCGCCGTTTGCTCCTGCGCTCTTTGTTCTCTCTGTCTAATTCTAAATTTCGGCTGCTGTTGTCCTCTAAAATTCGGATTTCTTATTTGGGGTTCAGGTCTATCCAAAATCGTTAATCGATCAACCATCTTTTCCATTGTATGAATTAGTGTGTCCATTTTGCTGTCCGAAGGGGATGCTTCTTCTTTCACCACGAATTTCTTTTCAGTTCTGGCTTGAGCTCTTCTAGCCATCAGATTAGCTTCAACGTTTACTGCTATCTTTTGCATCTCTTCAAGTGATGGTGGATCTCTTTCACGCAGCTGATATGCCATGTCGGCATCAAACCCATCCGAAAACTTTAGCATAGCTGAATCCACAGGAGGTTTGAGGTTAGCCAGAATAGCATTGTATACCGCATTGAATCTAAAACAATAGTCTTGCACCGTTTCACCCACATTTATTTTAATATTCTCATATTCAAACAGAATTTGGTGTGGATTCCTTTTCACTTCCCACCGGTCTAAGAACTGATTGTGTAACTCTTGTAAAGTGTGAATGGAGCCTGCTGGTAAAGCTCTAAACCACTTTCTAACTTCACCTCCGAAGCTTTGAACAAACAACCTGGTAGTTACATTCTCTTCTTCTACTTCATGCAAGTCAAAAAAGTCATTCATCTTGTCAACATGTTGTTGGGCTGTAATGCCTTGAGTGGCATCAAAGATAGTAATTTTACTCTGATAGTCAGCAGGCATATCATTGAGAACCTGAGGTAACACCAAGGGTGCATAGCGGGAAGCCATGACTCTAGGTGGGTTTACAATGGGATTTGCAGGATTTGGGGGAGGTGTTGTTGGAGGAGATGATAACTGGGAGTTGACTGAAGGGAGTACTGATGAATTAGGAGGAGGAAATGCTGCTCCTGATGATTCTGAAGGCTCGGGAATATAGGTTGCAGTGATGGAGTGAGGAGAATTCAAAATGTAGTCATCAATGGAAGAATTTGCTCTCTGAACTTCGATATCTACAAGAAACTCCGGATCTAAAGCCATGTCTTCAATTGCAGTTTCAGACTTACTTCTAAACAAAGAGAGCTCAAAACTCTTGTCAAAATAAAGCTCTTATACAAAAAACCAATCACTGGGCCAAGTATGGGACCTAAGAATAGGTGTAGGACTTAGCGATCCCTCTTGTCTTCTGACTATTCTGGGGATAAGATTTGGATTTTCAAACACAAGGGGAGGATTTGGATCAGGATTAGCTCTTGTATATCTTCTTGAAGCCAGTGTGGTCAACTTACTACTGTACAATATTTATATCAGCCTAGAAAACTCTGAAATATCATCATCAAGACTTTGCAAAAAAAAAAAAAAAAAATTACTGGGGTGATAAATCTTCTATGCAAAAAGTTTGTAATCTATTCCCCAGTATGGTCGCCAGAGATGTTAGCACCCGAATTGGACCCCAGGCTGAAAAAGGCAAATCAGGGTAACAACTAAACCATGCTCAGCCTTGTAGCTAGCCCTACAAGGACAGGAGAGGGCTCTCTCCATAGAATAAATATTCAATAACACAATAATAAACTGATTTTAGGCTAGATATATGACTGTGAAAGGGGTTTTGATAAGTGACTGAATTTTTGCAGGGATGTATGGGACACAAGGACAACATGAACTGAGGAATTAAATCAGGATACAGGGTATTTCATGGGGCAAGATAGGTAGGAGACTTAGCAATCTAGTTTGAGATAAGATGGAGTGGAAGGACCGTTGAGAAGCTGAAAAGGGCATAATAAATGGATCCTTTCAAACATAAGAAAATACATAGAGTATGAATGATTCCCCAAGGTAGAGCATATAAAATGGATTCTACCTTTCTAACTTGAAAAAATTCAACTGGAAATGTTTATGAATGAATGTTGCAACATAACAATGTACATATGAAACACAAAGAAAAGACATATGCTAAAACTCATACCACATGAATCCCACAAATCAGAGCTGCATCACTTTATTAATTCCCCATGAAATTGTACAATGGAGCGCACAGCTCGCTGCCCACTATTCCCCTCTTCTGAGTTTTCAGACCTTAGACTTTCAGCCTTTTACAAATTTTTTAGTGTTTACAATAAATAGATAGATTTGCATGAATACAAATCGATGGGGAGAGGAGAAATCACAACTAAAGATGGAAGGCCAAAAGCCAACAGTGTCTCGGTAAAGGGAGAGAAGCGTCACTTTGTTCCACTTGAAATTCACTGATAACCAAATGGGAAGGCGAAAACCTGTAGTGTGGATCCCTTAGAATCATTGCCGAAGATGCGACTGTTACATTTCTGTTTCTTTGGCCTTTGACGTTCCGCTTTCCATTATTTCTTTATTCTCTGACTTACTAAAGAAATAGAACGTAATAACATATATGCTTTTTGAAGGGAAACCATATTTTCAATGGGACAGAGGAGGGAAAGGAGGCAAGATTTGCATTATAATCGCAATCTGAATGGGGGAGCGGAGAGATATGACATAACAAACAGCAATCGAAATCGCAAATCGGGAGGTGGGATGGAGCAGAATGGCGTATACAATAGTTCCAATGCGATTGAGGGGGGAAAACCCTTTGTACCAAAATTTCGAGTTAACAAGGGAACAGGCCCTTTATTATATGAATGGGCGGAAGTACTGATGGTGGGACCCAAGGGCCAATCGCAATCGCAAATCGGAAGGGGAAAGCAATCGCAATCGGAACAATCGGGAGGATAGTTGCGATCGGAGGAGGGGATGCGATTCATTGTGGGCCGTCCGATCGGCGGGGAAGATCGACGGTGGTGGGTTAATCGTGGGCGAGCCATCGGCGAGAGTCAATCGGAGGTGGGATTTAAAACAATGCGATTGGAACATTGCGATTGGCGGAGGACCGTTGGATTAGATGATGAGATCGACGGCTCTGGTGTAATCGGGAGTATGTCAATCGGAGGGTGTCAATCGGAGAATATTGCGATTGATCAATCGGAAGGGGCATTATGGGAGCGCCGATTACGATGGTGCAATTGGAGGGGAGCTGTCCGATCGGACTGGGAGATCAACGACTGAGGGATGATCGGGGGTTGTTAATCGGAGGTCGCGATCGGAGGGGAATGCTATCGATCGCAATCGGAGGATTGGGGGAGGGACTTGCGATTGCGATGATTGGAGTTCTGTGCGATCAATCGCATCGCAAGTGTTTGCGATGGGCTGATCGGAGCTCTTCAAATAGAACACATGATTGCGATTTGCAATTGGGGGTTTTATATAACATAAAGTTTTGAACTTTGCTATAAGGCTTAAAGGCATGAATGGAAAGTGGTTGCGGCGGGATATTATAATGTGAACTTTTTATTATAAAGTCCTAAGGCATGGAGGGGAAGTGGTTATGTAAATCGCATTTTTGTTTTAAGTAATTTATAATGCGAGTTTGTGATCGGAAAGGGGAAAAAGGGGTTTTTTAAAGGGAATATCAAAACTTTAAACATAAAGTTAGAAGGGAAACGTGGGAAATAGGGGAGGCTTAGGGAATAGAGGGCTTTTACTTCACTTACGCATAAATTTCAATCCAGAAGTCAGTTTTGAAAGTGTAGTATACCATTGGAAAGCTCTTTCTGGGCTCTTTCTGATGGATCTGCTTTGAAGATGCTATGGCACTGAACATGCTGTGGAAAACGTCTATGAAAGGCAGGGACATCACTTTGTGGAGATAACAGCTTCTGAATTGTGACTGAAAGGAAAAGTATTATGTTTTCACCTCAAAACATGGTTTTGAGGTGAAAATTACACCAAACTGAATGGATGATATCTATGATCTTCCAGGTGCAGTGACTTCGAGTTTATTGACTTCCTCATGACCTTGCTGATCTTTATTGATACTTGATCATTATTTTGATCAGGGTGAGACCTTAGAGACTAATGAGACCCATCCTATGACCTACTGATATGATTTTGAGAATGAAAGTGACCAATTACTGAAGACCATAGGGAGGAAAATCAGTAAGTACCTCATGAGGGAAAACTGATAAGAATTAATACCATCAATGAATCCATGACCTAGAGGAATGATGAAATTTATTCGGTATGAGGCACCTAATATGCAAATGCAAAAAAGAAATTTTGATCACTAATGGCAGTATGACTAGACTGACACTAACACTACTAAACCACTCTTTCATCTATATAAAGGATTCCCTTTCTTATTACCATAGACATTAATGTAGCACTGTATGTAATTTAGAAATTTCCCTCTTTATAATATTTGATATTAATGTAATTGAATTTCTCCAACTCTGGTTTACTTTACAACCTATATGGGGGTTCTAACATTTGGTTATTCCACCCTAGCCATTATGTAAACATCTTGTGATTACCTTAAGAGAGTGAGCTATACTCTACACTCCCTATGAATTACATATAGTAATACAATCCTAGGTTATGTATACCATCTCAATTATTATGTAATTCCCTTTTGACTTACATACTCCCACCGAGAGCGGTCGACTATTGAGTGATGGGATATACCTTTGGACTTCTTTGACTTTAGTGATTATCTCATGTTAGCTTTAGTTACGAAGTTATTAACTGTTCGATTACCCACGTTTGATTTACTCTTTTCTACTAATGTGCGTCATTATAATATTATCACATTTTATATTCCCCTTTTTAAATATTTATTTTCTTTCGGTTTTCATATTGTAAAATCCCATTATCCACCTTGGGTTAATTTCTTTACATCCCTAAATGCATATAACGTTATGACTTGTCCCACCACACGTTATTGAAACGAATACATACGTATTCCTACTAAATATAGATGTAGAATCACCATATTTAGTAAATCAAAATTTATATTCATATTTATTACTTATATTATTATTCCATTTCATAGTTGCAAACATTAATATCTGATATTCCCCATGTTTTAGGAATGGTTACTTAATTGATTTAGAATGTTGTCATCCCATTTAACGCTAGTCACCATGAACCGTTTTGGTTCTATTCAAATTCTAAATTGTCATTACATTTAATACGGGTGGCACATCACCTCTCTGTCCCAATTTATTGAATTATATGTCATGCATTACAGCTAGAGGCTCGTACACCGAAATTATGATGAAACATTTAATTTCTGAAATTGGTACTGGTTACTAAATCCACCCTCAGGATTTTACCATTATATAGGTACGTTTACACGTTTGCGCTAATGTACATTTTGGCTTCTCAGCCTCCCTCTATCCGATGGCTTCCACATGGATGGTGGATGGAATTATACGCAAAGGGAGGGTTTTACCACATTGTAATACCTTTCTCGTCATACCAGTCCTCGTGGTTGAAATTCTCTTGCGGGAATGCTACAACTCGACTTGTCTACACAGTCGATTTCCATTTGGTTAACGTTACTGAAATTTTCATCGTAAAGATCATACATTCAACCCACGATAACACTATGACAGCTTCAACCTTTCAGTCAAGGAACTTTGTATCATTCAGGTGAACGATCTACAGCATATGCGTTGTCAACCATCTTTCGAGGGCTCGTTTGACGGTAAATCCTTCCTGTTTCCCTTTTTGTGCCCTTATTCGATTAAATATTTCTTGGCTGTTAATTTATTTGTCTCTCATGCAAAACTAAATAGTAGTAGACATGGATTCTTGTCTACTGGCTATTCACATTCCATAAGTAAGATTTCTTTAACTTCCCACCACCATTATAACAACTTTTTCTGCGAGTTTTTTTTCCTAAGTCCTCTCTTAAGATGATGATTAAATCTAAAATTCTGTTGCAGGTGAATGAATGTCGAGATGGGGTTCTTCCGACGGACCCTAGGTAAAAATTTACCCATTTCCCAATTTTTTTTTCTCATGTTTGATCTTTTAGAGATTCATGACACTATAAAATTTCTTTGTATATTCAGTCTAAATACTATGTGTTTTCTTCATTAGGTGTTTTCCCTTAATTTTTCATTTTTCGAAGTCTGAATTCCACATTCTTTGAAATTCTACATGCATTTGATTTTCTACTTGGTTTCTGGTTTCGAGTATGACATCTTCTGCATTAAGTTTCCTCCGTTTATTATGAAGGGTGCTAACTTTCCAGTTTGACCTTTCAAGGTTCGAATTTAAAGTCATTGTGGTTGTGATCATTTCTCAGGTTAGTTGAATACATAATATCTTACTGGAATATGATTTCTATCCACTAGAATGACTTTCCCCACCGAGTCTATGTTGAACTGAGATAATATACATAATTTCAAATTCATTTTGTCAAATTCAACTTGCAATAATGTGGACTCATTTGTTAATAATTAATTTTGCAAGTATGTGTAACTGGTAACTCTCACTTCCCTATCGAAGTTGTGAAAAATTACATTCAAAGAGTTAGACAGATAATTAACCACTAAATATTTTACTTTGACCAGTAGGCAAATTTCTTAATTACTTTGTTAATTCCTACTTCTATAGTAATAATCCTTCTTTCCTAAAGAGATTCACTGAATTTGATTTATAGAATTTTCTTCCAGTAAAAGTAATATGTAATTTGATTTGTGCCTCCCCCATTTAAAATGATTTATTTTGTAGGTTCATTTGTTGACCTTCTACAATGCACACTTGGACATTCAAGTTTCGCATAGTACTAGCACCGGTACTTTCATTTTCAGGTATTTCCATACTACTATTTATTTATAGTATATTCTTGTATATATCTTTGTCCTTAAATTGGAATTTTAATTCCTTATATGAATAGAGGAATTTATCTTGACATATTTGTTGGATTAGTAAGGTAATTTAATATTTCCATTTCAAATTTTAGATAATAAATTTAAATTTCCTCCTAATTAAATTATAATCAACTGTGTTTTGGTGTATTGTGAATGTTTTTTACCTTGGCACCTTGATTTTAATTCCATCTGAGTATTCCTCAATCCAACCTGGATAATCAATTTTATTTCCACGATGTGCAGGTTGGTCTATAACCTACTGGGATTTAAGGCCACTAATTTCGAGGACACAGATTCTTTTGTAAAATATGTACATAATATACAGACTTCTTTTCATGTTTCATGTACTATGTACAATGTATATTAATAAAATTGATGAGTATTCCATACAGAAATTCCATATGCATGTATCTCTATTCCGTGTACACACTTGTATCATATTTTTATGCTAAGATATACACATGAGTTTAATTTCCTCGTTTCTCGATATACTGATTAGACATAGTGATGTGTGAGATAAATTGAACAAAGATCTAAAATCACCTTGTCTTTGATAATTCTGGTATATGTATCTTGTTCTAATTTTTTTGGGGTTTCAGAATATTTATGTTAATTTATTTCCACTCCCATCTATTCTAATTCACACAGTAAAATTTCTGCATTGAACATGAACTTCCTCAAAACCTAACTGTAGATTTAGACCTTCAACATTTGGTGTAGAATTTTTTTTTGTTGGTTTCTAACAATTATGTCGATGCAACCATATAGAAATAAACTATTTTCCGAATGGTTAGGTCTTGTTGAATGCATCTGACTGCAATTGTAAAATTAATATAACTACTCAGCATATATCATGTTTCATTTATGTTTCCACATAAACAATATTCTTTCACTTTATTAGTCAACTCATGAAATCAGATAAATAATAAAAATTTAAATTAACTGTGCATACCACTGAAGGCAAGACTATTTTCCACCCAACCTTTGAGCTCTATCTCCACAACTCCCCCCAAGCAGAGATCCCTTCCTCTCTGCTGTATACAACCTCTTGTCTACCCAAGAATGGCTTATTTAAGACTTCTTTCCCATCATCTTGTTTCCATAACTGTGTCTAGTTAGTCAGGATGTTGTTTTCCTTTTTGCCTAGGCTTTCCTTTTGTTTCTTCCACAAAAGTATTTTAAAACTAGCTTTTTCCTCTTTCTAGTTTTACTCCACCTCTTCCCAGTAAATTTTATCTTTACTAGGGTATATTTTTAGATTTTTATCTCCATTCTAAAAATAAATATCTAATTTATTTTCTCAAAGGATTTTTGGAGAATTGGGAAAGTCTTTGAAACCTCATCCATCCTCATGGACTTGGATTCTAAATCTCTAATAATGCTTTAGTCTTTGCACAATTAATTACATTTTCATTTTATTAAATTTAATTAATAAAATATATCCATAATAACTGTTTTCCTTTGGGTCCACTTGACCCTTAGAGCTTTTGACTGCCTAAAATAAAAGCAGAAAATTAGGGATATTACATATTCCCCCTCTGAAATAGAGCATTGTCCTCAATGTTACCAATTATTATGTTGATTTCTCAACTCTTGATGAATATTCCTCCTTCATCTCATCTTCTTTCTCTCAACAGTTTTTTCAGAGTCCAAGTGCATTCACCATACACTTACTCCGCTTACTACTATACTCTGGATTTTGATTTCTCTCCTACTAACAGAGTTTTATACTTCTACTGATAGAATGTCTAAAGATTGCAATCTGTTTCATATTCCCCTACATTTTTTTGCAATGGAAAGATGTTTTTTTTTTGCATATCTTTTTTTCCATGGTTACTATCTGAACCATGGTTGTCTGCATTTTTGGTTCAAAATTATTTTCAGTTATTTTTAACTCTCTTGTCAATTCTATTTCTAGAAGTATTAAAGCCGTGATAATTGGTTTAGAATTCTTAATTTCCATTTCATCCTCACTACTTGTGTCCTTCAAGTATATATACTTGAAATTTGAGGGAGAGTCTTCTCAATTAGTGGTCCTTACACTCCACCCTTTATAACTCTTGTTTCTACCTAACATAGTTAATTTCATCTTGCAGTTTGTAGATTTCAGAATTTTATATTTTTCTAAATTCAGGAGCCAGGATTCCTCATCCTTCTACTACTTTTTTTTGGGATAATGTGTAGCTTCTTTACCATTCTCAGACCATTCTGTGTGGTTTCAACTTATGTTTTCTTTGTTCCTAGCCTTCACTTTTGTGCCTAGACGTTGAGGTGACTTCCTAGATCCACCTCTCTTGTCTTGTTCTGGCTTGCAACAATCTTCCATTGTTGGTTCTCAGCTGAAAATTTTCTCATTGCTTTATCCACATCATAGCTAATAATGACATAGTTTTGATCTGTTGGATTTTCGGCACCATACAGAACTCTATATAGCTTATCCCCTTTTTTTATTGTTTCAGCTATATTTTTCTGTACTAAATCATTGTACACAGAAATGAATTTAGTGTAGGATTTTTCCAAAAAAAATTAGCAGCATAATCTTGAATTTTTAATTTCTGGTGTGATGACACATCTAGGCCCAGTGTTACAACATGGGCTCTGATACCATCTGTAACGACTCCGCTTTAAACACACACACACACACAGATATATATATATATATATATATATATATATATATATATATATATATATATATATATAATATATATATATATATATATATATATATATATATATATATATATATTCCGGTATAATTACTCACTTAGTGAACTCTATTTTTCATCATTGATGCATGTTGTTCTTATCCTTCCCTCACTATTTAGTAAATTTGTGACGAACTTATTTGGTTATATTATTGTCATACTCAGAAGAATTCTGTAGTGGTACTTTTTGTATTTGATAATACACCACCTCATTACTTCTTACATTTAATCTTCCTTGTTTTCATATAGTTTAAGATTCTCGCAATGTCTCTCTAACCTTAACTGTGCATTAACGTAGTAATAGTAACCCCTAACAATTACATTTCAGTTACTTACCTTACCTCTTCGATCGGTTTTGGTAATGTAGTTATTAATTTCTACCATTAGTCTCATGCTACTAAAACACTCTTTCATCTATCTAAATGATTTCCCTTTCTTCTTACCATAGACTTTAATGTAGCATTGTATGTACTTTAGAAATTTCCGTCTTTATAATATTCAATAGTAATGTGATCGAATTCCTCCAACTCTGGTTTACTTTACAACCCATATGGGGGTTCTAACATTCAGTTATTCCACCCTAGCCATTATGTAAACATATTGTGATTACCTTAAGGGAGTGGGCTATACTCTACACTCCCTATGAATTACATATAGTAATACAATCCTAGGTTATGTATACCATCTCAATTATTATGTAATTCCCTTTTGACTTACATACTGCCACCAAGAGCGGTCGACTATTAAGTGATGGGATATACATTTGGACTTCTTTGACTTTAGGGATTATCTCATATTAGCTTTATTTACAAATTCATTAACCGTCTGATTACCCAAGTTTGATTTATTCTTTTCTACTAATGTGCTTCATTATAATATAATCACATTTTATATTCCCCTTTTTAAATATTTATTTTCTTTCGGTTTTCATATTGTAACATTCCATTATCCACCTTGGGTTAATTTATTTACGTCCCTAAATCCGCGTAACGTTAGGAATTGTCCCACCTCATGTTATTGAAATGAATACATATGTATTCCTACTAAATATAGATATAGACTCACCATAGTTAGGAATTCAAAATTTATATTCATATTTATTACTTATATTATTATTCCATTTCATAGTTGCAAACATTAATATCTAATATTCCCCATGTCTTAGGAATGGTTACCTAATTGATTTAGAATATCATCATCCCATTTAACGCTAGTCACCGTGAACCGTTTTGGTTCTATTCAAATTCTAAATTGTCATTAAATTTAATAGGGATGGCACATCACCTCTCTGTCCCAATTTATTGAATTATATGTCATGCATTACAGCTAAAGGCTTGTACGCTGAAATTAGGATGAAACATTTAATTTCTGAAACTAGTACTGGTTACTAAATCCACCCTCGGGATTTTACCACTATACTGGTATGTTTACACGTTTGCGCTAATGTACATCCTGGCTTCTCGGTCTCCCTCTATCTGATGGCTGCCACATGGATGATGGATGGAATCTTATGCAAAGGGAGGGTTTTACCACATTGTAATACCTTTCTCTTCATACCAGTCCTCGTGGTTGAAATTCTTCTGTTGGAGCTCTACAACTCGAATTGTCTACACAGTTGATTTCCGCTTGGTTAATGTTACTGAAATTTTCAGCGTGAACATCATACATTCAACCCACGATAATGCTATGACACATTCAACCTTCTGGTCAAGGAACTCTATATCAGTCAGGTTAACGATCTACATCATATTCGTTTTCAACAATCTTTCGAGGGTTCATTTGACGGTACCTCCTTCCTGTTTCCCTTTTTGTGCCCTTCTTTCTCGGCTGTAAATTTATTTTTGTCTCGTGTAGAACTAAACAACAATCAACATGGATTCATGTCTACTAGCTATTCACATTCCAAAAGTAAGATTTATTTAACTTCTAAACCCACCACCATTATAACCCCAAATTTTTCTGCGATTTTTTTTTTCCTAAGTCCTCTCTTAAGGTGATGATTAAAATAGAAATTTTGTTGCAGGTGAATGAATGTCAAGGTGGGGTTCTTCAGATGGACCCTAGGTAAGAAATTTACCCATTTCCCAAATTCATTTTCTCATGTTTGATATTTTAGAGATTTATGACGGTGAAAAATTTCTCAGTATATTCAGTCTAAATACTCCATGTTTTCATCATTAGGGGTTTTCCCTTAATTTGTCATTTTTCGAAGTCTGAACTCCACATGCTTTGAAATTCTACATGCGTTCGATTTTCTACTTGGTTTTTGTTTTTGAGTATGACATCTTCTGAATTAATTTTCCTCCATTTATTCTGAAGGGTGCTAACTTTTGAGTTTGACCTTTTAGGGTTCGAATTTAAAGTGATTTGTGTTGTTATCATTTGTCAGGTTAGTTGAATTCATAATAACTTAATGGAATATGATTTATATCCACTAGAACAACTTTCCCCATAGATTCTATGTTGAACTCAGATAATATATATAATTTCAAATTCGTTTTTTCAAATTCGACTTGCAATAATTTGGAATCGTTTGTTAATAATTAATTTGCAAGTATGTGTAACTAGTAACTCTCACTTCCCTGTCAAAGTTGTTAAAAATTACATTCAGAGAGTTAGACAGAGAATTAACCACTGAAGATTTTACTTTGAACAGTATGCAAATTTCTTAAGTACTTCATTAATTCCTACTTCTATAATAATAATCCTTCTTTCCTAAAGAGATTCACTTAATTTGATTTATAGAATTTTCTTTCTTTAAAATTAATACGTAATTTGATCCGTGCCTCCCCCATGTAAACTAATATATTTTTCAAGTTCATTTGTTGACCTTCTAAAACCCAGACTTGGACATTCAAGTTTCGCACAGTACTAGCACAGGTACTTTCATTTTCAGGTATTTACATAATACTATTTATTTATATTATATTCTTGTATATATTTTTGTCCTTAAATTGGTATTTTAATTCCTTATATGAACACAGGAATTTATCTTGACATCTCTGTTGGATCAGTAAGGTAATTTAATATTTCCTTTTCAAATTTTAGATAATGAATTTAAATTTCCTTCTAATTAAATTATAATCAACTGCTTTCTAGTGTATTGTGGAGGTATTTTACCTTGGCACCTTAATTTTAATTCCATCTGAGTATTCCTCACTCCAAACTAGATAATCGATTTTATTTCCACCATGTGGAGGTTGGTCTATAACCTACTAGAATTTAAGGCCACTAATTTCTAGGACACATATTGTTTTGTAAAATTTCTACATAATATACAGATTTATTTTCATGTTTCATGTACTATGTACAATGTATATTAATAAAATTGATCAATATTCCCTACAGAAATTCCATATGCATGCATCTCTATTCCGTGTACACACTTGTATCATCTTTTTATGCTAAACTATATATATATGAGTTTAATTTCCTCGTTTCTCGATATACTGATTAGACATAGTGATGTGTGAGATAAATTGAAGAGAGATCTAAAATCAACTTCTCGTTGATAATTATGGTATATGTATCTGGTTCTAATTCTTTTTTGGGTTTCAGAATATTTATGTTAATTTATTTCCACTCACCTCTGTTCTAATTCACATAGTAAAATTTCTACATTGAATATGAACTTCCTCAAAACCTAACAGAAGATTTGCACCTTCAACATTTGGTGTAGAATTTATGTTTGTTGGTTTCTAACAATTTTGTTGATGCAACCATACAGAACTAAACTATTTTTAGAATGGTTATGTCTTGTTAAATATATCCGACTACAACTGTAAAATTAATATAACTACTCAGCATATATCATGTTTCATTTATCTTTCCGCATAAACATTATTCTTCCATTTTTTCATTCAACTCATAAAATCAGAGAAATAATAAAGTTTTAAATTAATTGTGCATACCACTTAAGGCAAGACTATTTTCCACCCAACCTTTGAGTTCTATCTCCACGGCTCCCCCTGAGCAGAGATCTATTCCTCTATGGTGTAGGAAACCCCTTGTCTACCTAGGAATGGTTTATTTAAGCCTGCTTTCCCATCAACTTGTTTCCATAACTGCGTCTAGTTAATCATGATGTTGTTTTCCTTTTTTCCAGTTACAACCTGGCTTCTCGGCCTCCCTCTATCTGATGGCTACCACATAGATGGTGGATGCAATCATATAAAAAGGGACGGTTTTACCACATTGTGATCCTGTTGACGGGAAAGTTTTTCTGGCCAACAGTAGGGAATATCCCTGGTTAAAAGTCCCAACTAGAATCTGAACCATTCGGAATAGGGATCCCGTCCGGGGTGTGGGTCCGGCTACCGCTTAGGTCTCATTTCTTTAGGTCTCAAAAGAACTCAATGAACCTGCAGACACACACATATTCAAATGATACCAGATACATGCTTGATGAGTTAAAATGTATGCAACACTATGTGTAGCAGTACAAAATAATAAAGCATAAACGCCGAAGGAAATGTTGTTAACAACAGATCATTGGGGTTATGCTTGTAGGTTGTTCTGACCACAAAAGAAACCGTTCTTTATGGTGAAAATGCCCTCTATTTCCTGAAAGATTAAATGATAATACAAATGCTAATAAACCAAGTCATCAACATTCGTAAGAAAACCAAAAGAGCTGAACATCATTAACACAAATACAGAGAACTATAATGCGTAAATGATGCCATTAAAAGTGCAGCTTCATTAATCAAAAGATGTTTAAAACTGTATCAGAAATACACATAGTGTTCACACAGCAAAACACATCAGATCCAAAAGGATTTTTGACAAGTATCTCATTCATATGCATACAGAGTGTTATCCTTCAATACAATGCTCTATCACTTTCGAGTCCCCAAAAAAAAGCCAGTACATTTTCCCCGGAGGGAGTTTTATAGATAAAATTTTTCCCTTTGGGCTTCCTGACTCTTTGCCTGCCTGACTGTTGAGCTGCCTTGCGACCTGGAAGTGAACTGCGACCTGCGACCTATGGCCTGGCTAGGCAGCGTGACCTACGACCTGTCTGGGCAGCGCGACCTGCGACCTAGCTGGGTAGCGCGACCTGCGACCTATCTGGGCAGCGCGACCTATGACATGTTTCCAAATGCTACTAGCGATCTACTACCACCAGATTATGAAGATGTGTGTGCAATCGTGAGGTTAGGGGCATCAATCTATTGTCCTTTGAGGAATTTTTTCCAAGTCTTATAATCTGCTGCTATGGGAGAAACCAAAGGGACCTCTTCTTTCAACCGATGCATACACTCCAAGGCATTTGGGACTAGAGTCTCCTTCTTCTGCGAGATCAAGTTAGACAGAGAGGCGAGCTTGGTGTAGATCCAGACTGGCATGACAAAAAAATTTCCCAGGTTCTCTTGTGATGCTGCAAGGTCGGGAGTGGCAGCAGCTTGCTTAATGGGCTACAAAAATGACCGGATCTCCTGATCCACCTATTCCCAGGTCTTCCCCTCGTCCAATGCACCCAGCGATGAAATGTGATGTAGGATGTGCATCGAATCGATGCCGATGATCAGGTGTTCGTATGCAGCCATTACCTTGTCTAAGTCTTTGGATAGCTTATCCATGGACTGAATTTTCATACGGATCTGGACTTTGGCATCTTGTGTGTGATTCCAGTCCTTCTTTGGAAAAATTTTGGGAGCCTAGGGGTATCGCACTGTCCAGTCCATCATTCTATCCAAGGCAGCTGAGGCTTGCTTCAGCTGCTCATGCCTTTGCTTAGTTTCAGTTTGGGCTCTCACCAAGGAGGCGACTGTTTGTTTTATGGTAAACATTTCCCCATGAACTTGTCGCATGGTAGTCTCTAATATATCAAACTCCCTTTGAATGGTGAGCGGCACTTCGTTGACAAGGGGAGTTTTGTCTCAGAGCTGCTGAACCTCCTCTCTCAATGCCGTATTTTCCTGTTCTGCCCTTGCCTCCCGCTTCTCTGCTTCATGTAGTCTATTTTGTAGAGAGAGGATATCTCTACTCATTCTGGTCACATTCTCTTCTTTGGCCACAACGAACACTATGCCGGCTGACGCTATCATCACAGGATTAGTCCTAGTATCGAGGACCATGCCTTTTCCCGTCATGACTTTGGATGAGGCGGAAGGATTTCGTGCCAGGCATCTCCTTCTCTCCTGTCAGATTTTGAAGGAAAACTGATCGTACGTGAGCTTGGTGAGATCGAATACATCCTCCTCTTACCCCTGGGAGGAACTGACATCGGAGAGCGTGGCTCGTGTACTGACTAGAGGTACCTCAAGGGGAGATACCTCTATCTTCTCTATCATTGCATCCTCCTCTTCTTTCTTCTTCTTTTCTTCCTCTTCTCTTCACTGGCATTCGGCTTCTGCCTTTTCATGTTCTCTCTTCTACATGAGGTCTGCCTACGCCGTCACTTCTAATTCGGCTTTCCTTTTACGCTCAGCTACCGCAGCTTGCTCTGCTTTCTTCTTGCGGTCAGCTTCCACTTTATCTAACTCTTTCTTGAGCTCCCGTTCCGAAGCAGCCTCCGCCTCTTGTTTCTCTTTTTCCTTCTTGGCCTCCTCGGCCTGCCTTTTCTTCTACTCTGACCTTAAGCTCTTCTTGCATTTATCTTCATCTTCTTTCATTTTCTTCTCTCTTTCTTGCAAGGCTTGGGCTTATATTTCTTTCTGTTGGGTAGAAGTACTGTGCCCTGTACTAGTTTGAGGCCTTTTAGCCAAAGAAGAAGAAGCGCCTCCCAATTCACGGCTCCTGTCTTCCAAGGTTTGGTTATCTGGGTCTTCTCGATCAGAGTACACCCCCGGAGCAAGTTGGCGATTTGCATTATACCAGTTTCTTCTTTCATCCTTGCCTGGGCATTCCGTGTGTTGGTAGTTCCATTTGAACTTAGCCCTATTCAAGTGATCAGGGACTGTCCTTTCTAGGTCATACGTTCGGTAGTCTAATGCCCCCAGGTGGTAGCTTTTCATCTCTTTTGCCTCTGCCTCTACTTCCCTGAAATATTTGATTCTGTAAGCACCGATAGTGAGGGGTAACGTAGGCCACGACTTCTTCTTACCCCTAGACAGGACCTTGGAGAAACTGGAAGACATTTGGAAATATACCTCTTCCAAGAGCACTTTGTCCATGACATATCGAGGCATAGCATGTGGACACTTGAACGATCCAAAGACTCGGATAAATGTATAATCGACAAATGGGAACCAATGCACCACCTTGCCTAGCGTTTCCATGACTCACCAAGACATGCAAGGAGTGTCTTGGCCGAACAATTTTCTGTAAAGAGCAGGGATGAACACTTGAGAGATCGACTCTATGTCTTGTTTGTACCTGGAATCCCAAAACACCTTGGTTTGCAAGTGTATTGCACAGGTCTGTTTTGGATCCCAGTTATGTACACATCCCTCAAAGTGCAACCTTGAACAAACGGCATCCAAACAATAAGAGGCCATGTAGAATTTAGAAGGCATTACTTCATCTGGTACTAATGCCGAGGATAATTTTTTCTGCATGGAGGTCACCAATATGCTGGCCCAATTGAAACAAGTGCCGTGCACTGTGACATACTCCATGAGAGTTGCCCATGTGCCGCTGAAAGTGGTGGCATCGGGGTGCCCGTACAATCTGCAAAGCATGGCAGCCACTAATTTATATACCTTCCTAAGGCCCGCCACTGGATACTCCTGGTCCTTCTTGACCTTAAATTTCTCAAGCTCCTCCCACCACTCCTTTAGAGTATCAACTATAGGAACTGCATGGGCAATAGCCCATTCTTTTGTGAAGTCCTCTTCTGGCTCACGAAAAGAGTAATAAACATGAGCATCTGAGCCTTTGAGTGTCATGAAAGTCTTGCTTTTACTGTCCCTGATGACAAACTTCTTGGGGTCAGTTTTTTGTATAATCCAATCTATCATCTCTGGGCATGGGAATATAGTTGGATCAGCTCCTGCAAGATGTAGCTTAGATCTTTTGACCTGTAAGTATATCTCTCGATCAAGGAGGTCCTCTGGGAATTCTGTTCTAGTGAACTCTTGGTACACTTGGTACCAACGCATGCTTTCCCCTTTGGAAAATGTGCATAGGGTATCTCTGTAGATCAGGGGTGGGGACATTGGCATGTGCATCTCTACGTCCTCCAATACCATGCTCTTGTCTTTTTTCTAAGATGCTACAGGTCCCATGTCACTTGAATCTGAGGGGACAGGTATAGACTCTAAGTCTGCTTCGAATTCACCTGTCATATTCATGAAATAATCCCAGGATAAGAAATATGCCATGATGATACAAGACTAGTTACAGCTTATCAATTATTTCAATTGGGGACACAGGCAGAGCTGGATAAGCGGCCTACTGGGTCGCAAGGTCGCAGGGTCATGATGTTGATATTTTGAAGAAACTTACGACTTTGCGACCTGGCGACCAAGTCGCGGGTCACTGGGTCGCAAGTTCTGAAAAAATGATAAAGTGCGACCTTGCGACCTTGCGACTAGGTCACGGCGTCGCTGGGTCGTAAGTTGTGAGAAAATTGCGGAAATGTGAACTTGCAACCCTGCGACCAAGTTGCGAGGTTGCTAAGTCACGAAGCTGAGAAAAACAAAGGGGAAAGTAGTCTGCAACCTGGCAACTTAGCGACTGGGTCGCAAGGTCGTAGGGTCTTAGGGTTGCAAACCGCGCTAGGGCTTGCCGGGATTTTGGCGCGTGGTGTTAAGTTGCTTTTCCCCTTTAACTTGAAAAACACAGGGCTAAATGGGTCCAGACAGAGCTAGGAGATAGATTTTGGAGCAGGATACAGACCATGGGAGGCTGGATGAAGAACTGAGATAAGTTGGGCAAGCAGGGTGAATTCTGGAATCAAAAGGGAAGCCCTAAGTGACAAATGAAGACAATGGCTGAGGCAGGGGGAAATTTAAAGGCTGATGAATATAGATATTAGGCAAGAATAACCAAAAAAGGAAATAGCAGGAGAAAAATGGCAACTTACCCAGGAAAATCGCGCTCCAGTCAACCTGTCAGAGGCGTTTTTTTCTATCCGATGCATATGAGAAATGTGACCTAGCGACCTCCTTTATATAAAAAGGTCGCACGTGCGGGCCATTAATGAGGTCGCGAGGTCGCAGGGCGGGGTGATCTGAGAGGTATGCGACCTCGCGACCTTATGACCTTGTGACCTCAGGGTCGCGGGGTCGCGGTTTTCCACACATTTGAAATTTGTGACTTAGCGACTTAGCCCTCCCGACTCTTTACTTAGGTTTTCTTTGTGCTCAAGGGGCTCCAAAAAAAAATTTGAAGTGGGGTTTTTGGAGGGTGTTGTAGAGGCTACAACAAATGGCGATTCACTGGTCGAACTTAAAGTCTCTGCCAATGGTTGGCCTTGAAGGGGAGGGAGGGGCCTTCACTAGCTGTTCTTTTCACCTCAAGGTCAACACTACCTTGCCTTTGGCACCTTACGAGGTTGCTTAGCCTTCTGGCTTGTTTGGGTGCTGGTTAACCAGATTTCATTTCTTCAGGTTTCTAGACTGAAAGGGTCGGAGAACTCCAGGCGGCTACAGGGTCCGGTACGATTATTTTGTGCTCATCGTGTTGCTCTGCTGCCTGCAAACCTCTCAGCCCCAGCGGAGTCACTGCCTAGGAGTCATAAACGTTGCTATGCTGCCAGCGAGCCTGGTCAGTACCCCGGCGGAGTCGTTACATCACCTCTCTATGTAGGAAGCCTTTCTCGATCCTTTACCCTTTATTGGTGTGCTATTGCACTTATTTTGAATGTGCCTAAGGCACTTATTTAGATGTGCTCATGGCACTTATTTGAGATGGGAAGTTTTTTCCTGGGTGGATGAGGAATCCCGACTTATTTTACTTGTAGAGAGGTTGCTCCTGGTCTGATATGAGGACTTTGGTTTTTCCTGGCTGTCCTGACGTCACCCTGAGTTAACTCTGTTCCCTTTCGATATAGTTTCCGCTGTATCACACTTTCTTTTTGCAGACACCCTTTCAAACTCACTAGGTGAGCTCCCCACACTTGATGGCTTGAGCTAGGTCATGTGCTACCTTTGGGTGCCAATTACAATGCAAGATTTTACGACCTTCGTGTCTTTCAGGAAATGCCTCCCATCAACATAGAACCTGTCGCAGTGTGCCAATTGCGTGGCTCTGACAAGGCCTTCCAATTTTATTATATATATATATATATTGCAAAAAAGGAACGGAAGCAGAAACTATGGTACAGGGGTAGGACAACCCTCTGAGGGTTAATAAGTGAAGTAATGTTTGAGGTCATGCCCATTTACCGGGAGGACCTCGACTCTTCCGTCAAGAGTTTGTAGTCTAAACATGTGAGAACCCAATTTCTCCCTAACCTGGAAAGGACCTGTCCATAGTGCTTGGAACTTGGAATGATTTCCCTTCTCTTCATGAGCTTTATCCCACTTAAGGACTAGGTCTCCTACTTCAAAGTTTTTATTCCCTATGGATTTTTTATCAAACCATCTCTTGATCTGGCTTTGGTGGATGGACAACTTTTTCCGGTTTTTATGTCTTTCTTCCTCCAACTTAAGTAGAGTGTCGATCTGGGTCTGCAAGGTGGGGCATGGGGTACCATGGCACTCTTGGGACAACCGAAGGGCAGGGAGAGATAAATGGGGAGGAAGAACTACTTCTTTTCCATACACAAGAAAATACATGGAGGTGCCAAGGAAGGATTTGGGCGTGACATGGTCGGCCCAAAGAGCGTTGTGAAGGGCGTTATGCCAGTTGCACTGGTGGGACAACAGGGTCTTCTTAATGATGCAGATAAGATTTTTATTAGTTGACTCAGCTAACCAATTTCCTTGGCGATAATAATTTGCAGAATGTTTAAGCACAATACCATTCTCTAGAGCAAAATCATACAATTTAAAAGATGAAAAGTAAGTTTCATTATCGAAAACCAAGGAAGTTGGAATGCCAAACCTGGTGATGATAGAATGAGTGACAAATTCTATTACCTCTTGATCATTGATTTTGCATAAAGGTGCTGCTTCGACCCACCTGGTGAAATAATCGGTAGCAGTAAGAATATACCAATGTTGCTTGGAGGAGTGAGGTATGATTTCGCCAATCACGTCCAAACCCCATTGTTGAAAGGGTTCCTCTACTGCTACTGATAGTAGAGGGGCGGCTGGCCGTGCTTCTCGGTTTGTGAACTTTTGGCATTGAGAGCACTTCTGGACATATGCATGCACATCTCTGAAAAGTTTCAGCCAATAGTATCCTATGCCCATTATCTTGTGGGTGGTGGTATCGCCTGCAAAATTCCCTCTAGCTGGTCCATCGTGCAACTCGGTCAAGATTTTCTGTGCTTCATCATGTTCCAAGCAGCATAGCAGAACTCCTTCGTAATGTTTCTTGAAAATCTTACCCTGGATCAACTGGTAAGAAGCAGATTTGAGCCTTATTGTGTGTTTCTGCCGGGTAGTTAGAGCAGGGTCCAAGATGCCATGGGCTAAATATCCAAAAATGTTAGAGTACTAAGAAGGGCTTATCTGCTGAGGTGCGTGGTCACTCTGATACATGTCGATTTCCTATTCCCAACACTCTTCCTCAACTCCATAAGAGCTTGCAGCCTCCGTGGCCATTTGGCATAGTCCTTGTCCTTTAACAGTGTGTGCTGGTTTAAAATCTAAGTCATGCTCTTGCAAGCATGCCACCCAGTTGCCTCGCCTCTCGCCTAGCTCCTGCTGCACGAACAATGAGAGGACAGCTAGGTGGGGAACGAAAACCGTGACATGGTTTTTCAAGATGTATGGCCTGAAATGCTTGACTGCTTTGTAGACTGCATAGGCTTGCTTTTTGATTTCGGGGTAGTTCAATTCAGCTCCTTGTAAACCAGTACTCATGAATGATATAGGCCGTTCATCATTGTTTCCATCCTTCTGCATGAGGACAGCTGCAAGTGATGAATCTGAAGAGAAAGTATACAGGATAAAGCTTTTGCTAAAATTTGGACTTTGGAGGGATGGCGCTTCAGCTATAGCCTGCTTGATTTTGTTGAAGGCCTCCTTCTCCGATAGATTCCATTTGAAAATCGCTTTCTTCTTGATCATCCCCTGCAACGGCCTGACTATCTGGGTGAAATCTGATATGAATTTACGTACAAAATTGATTTTCCCCAAGAAATATTGCATTGTTTTTTTACTGCTTGGGGGTGGGGGGGGGGAGAATCTAGGCAATGGCTTTTTCCCGCTCTGGATCGACAACAATACCTTTCTTAGTTATAATGTGGCCCTACAAATTCCCTTCTGCCACAGCGAAAACACTCTTTTTTGGGTTGAGCGAAATCCCATACTTCCTGCACCTTTCGAAAATTTGCTTGAGGTGGCGTAAATGATCGCCTCGGTGTTTCGAAAACATGATGATGTCATCCAAATAGACTACCACGCTCCGCCCTATGAATCCACGAAAAGCTCTATTCATGGCCCATTGGAAAGTTTCCCCCGCGTTTATTAATCCGAAGGGCATGCATCTGAACGTGAAGGTCCCCCATTTGGTTCAAAAGGTAGTTTTCAATATGTCCAGCTCAGCTACCAGCACTTGGTTGTAGCCGGAGAATCCATCTAAGAAGGAGAACATCTCGGATCCGGACACAGCATGCAATATTTATTCCATAGGAGGCACCGGATAATTGTCTTTGTTTGAGGCTTGATTTAAATTCCAGAAATCAATGCACAAGCGGATCTTGCCAGACCTTTTCCGTACCGAGACCAAATTTGGCACCCATGTGGAGTGGCAAACTTTGAAGATGATGCGTGCATCCAAAAGCTTCTTAAGTTCTTTCAGAATTATTAGCTCCAAAGCAGGATGCACTTTTCTGAGCTTCTGTTGGGAAGGCTTCATGCCTTCCTTCATGGGTATCACGTGTTGAATAATCTGAGTATCGTACGTACGTAAATAATCGTATGTCCAAGAAAATACATCTCAATACTTCCGAAATAGTTGGGTCAAAGTCTGCGTCTCCTGGTCGGTACAATCTTTCCCAAGGTTGATGAACTTTGTGTCCTCATCTGATCCCAAGTTAACTTGCCGATGTGCCAAGGTGGAACTTTGTACTTTGGTATTTGTGGGCCCACGGAAATGGCTTTGCAGATCAAAGAGATTTTTGAGTGACACTATCCCCTTGGGCATGGGGTTCTCCATGCATTTATCACGCTCTTCCTGCAATCTTGATCATGATCTGCCTCATCTATTGCCGCGTCTTTGAATACTTCAGTATTGAGCATACATTCCAATATCTGTTGATCATCATCGAAAACACGTAGATTAGTAATATTATCTGGCACAGAGGGTCTATACATAACTTCAATAGAAAATCCATCCCTCAAAGGGGTAAATCTAGTAGCAGCATTAGCTAGAGTATCAGCTGTTGCATTATGCATTCTAAGAACAGATTTGATTCCAAATGCATCGAAAGAAGAAATAAGACCCCATACCTCTTGTTGATAAGATTTTAAGTGTGAAGACAAACAATGAATGGTATTGTGTACCTGCCGAGTGATGATCTCAGAGTCTCCAACAATCTGTAAGCATCTTACTTTCAAATCCAGTGCCTTCTTGAGTCTGAGGATTAAAGCTTCATATTCAGCAATATTATTGGTGCACTGGAACTCTAGCTGACGTGAAATCAAGAACTTGTTCTTCCGAGGGTCCAGCAAGATGCAGCCCACACCAGCTCCGTCATGGGTCTTGGAACCATCATAATACAGGGTCCATACATCATTTTCTAGCACCTTCAGGGTTGTGGGTTGGGGAAGGATTTTGGTTTGGTGTGAGACAGGGGTGGCTTGGTCTTCTGCGACGAGTGTTAGTTTAGACTGGATCTCAGGGCCTACCAGAGACTGAGGAGGATGGTAACATCCGAATATGGCTTCTAAGAAAGACATGCCAAGCTCCTCTTGGACGAAGCTGATGGGTTCATTAGTAGCATCCAAATTAGTCACAGTATATTTCATATATGGTTCGGTTTCGATGCTGATTTGGTTATTCCAGCCCTTGTAAGGAAGCCATAGGTGGGACCAGTCGGTGGCAAAATACCCTTGCAGCTTGCTGGACCAGTCTCTGCTAAGCAATAGGTCGTAGGCTTCCAGGATGTCAAAAACCACAATTTAAATATATTGGTGTACTCTAGAGTCAGACGAAAGGCGGATGATGATTTTATTTAGCTCTCCTACGGCTGGCACCTGCGATCTGTCAAGTTGGATGTTCCTCACGTCAGTCTTCTCCGGGCGGATGTTCAGCTTCTTACAAACAGATAGGGGCATGAAGTTCGTGGACGTGCCGGAGTCAATTAGACAGTTATGGACGTTGAAGTTAAAAATCTCAAAATATAAGAGGAAGGGCAGAGTAGAACCCCTAGAATTTGCATTGATGGCATTTACAATAGACTACACACTTGGGCTAGCTTGCGCGGATGTATTGCTCATAGGCTTAGTAGTTGAGGTATGGGCGAAGGCTTTAAGGATGAGTTCTCGTTGATTTGTGATGCAGGCAAGCTCATAGAGGGAGATGTTGGCTTTGGTTTTTTTTCATGTCCTCAACAATGTTATAACCAGAATAAGATTGAAGACTAGGCTCGGTGGTGGCTTTGGGGGGCCTTACCGGGAGCTTGCTCTTTTGGTTTGCTCGGGTGTTGTTATTCATAGGCTTCTCAGGAACAGCTTGTTGTTCATTTCCTAGGGGAAGGATTTTCCTTAAAAAATCCCTTTTCTTCTCCTCAAAGGACTGTTCGGGGACCGGTCCTTTGATCCTAAGGCTATAATTTCATGCAGGTTGGGCCTTAGGATCATCTTCCATTTTGATATCAGTGACGGTAAGATTGTTTTCCCTGCGGATTACGTCAAATGCAAGAATAGAGGACCCCAGTTCTTCATCCGGGGGAAAATCTTCATCATGGTCAGAAACATCATCCTCCCCTGCATCCCCTGGGGTTTTATCGTCTGGAAGCTGATTTACTACTACCGTCATGCTGCCAATCCATTGTGGGCATGTTTTCTTAGAGTGGGAAGCCTGGTGGAAAGAATAGAAGTTATATTTTACTATTTCTTCCACGTTGAGAACAGTGTTCGGGTTAGATGGAGGTCGGCTGGTGTTAGGGTTACTCTTTCTAAAAAAGGGCTTAGGTGCCTTAGTGCTAGTCATGGATTCTATACCCTTTCTCTTTAGGTCGGAGACTTCATTTGTCAACAACTTGAGGGTCTTTGCTATGCTCTCGAGGTCAAAAGCATCCTTATCCTTATCCGTGGTTTTGGGTGTGGAGGACTGAACTTTCTTCGTGATTGGTTTGTGAGCATATCTCCCTTCGTGATCGATTTCTCCTATAGAAAGCATGTCCTTTTCTACAGCAAGGGCGGCCACATAATTTGACGCAAGGGTGGCACGAGCTTCATGTTTCACGAAGATGGCAATATCCCTAGGGAGAGCTTTCGTATAGTAGTCTATGGTGATAGAGTCATCCAACACCAAGTTTGGGGGAAACTTTTGCAGTATGGTAGAAAAGCGTTGATTGAAGTCTCTAACCTTCTCTTTCTTATGGCACCTAATGGTGCTTAACTCCATGAGGAGCATGGAAGGGGTTTTTTCCTCCGAAAATTTCTACAAGAACACGTGACAGAACTGGTCCCATGATGTAATGGAGGCACTTGGGAGGGAGTGGTACCAGGTGGCCGCTTTGTTTTCAAGAGTGTGTGGAAACAGGCGACAAGCAACGTCTTCTGTTTGAACCCTCATGATTTGCAAGGAAAGATAGAAGCTGCTTATATGATCCTCGGCGAAGGTGCCTTTCTCGGGATCAAATTTGGGGAGATGCTTCTCAGGATGCCTAAGCATGTCGTGGAGGGGGCCCAAAAGATCTAATGGGGACTGGGCCATCTAGGCAAGTGGTTGCACCCTCCGAGCATGCTCATGGTGCCTGATCTCAGACTCAGATTCACTCCCCGTACCTGACGCCGATGCTTCTCCCCCATGGCGAGAGTGTTCATCTTGATATCCCTCACGGTTGGCCATATTTCTGAGATATCCCCAATTGTAGACAGGTGGCCTGTTTGGGTTTGGACGGCGGTGATTGGCACGGTGTCCTTGGCCACGGCCTCTATCTCCTCTACCTCCATTTTTGCGGCCTTTGTTCCCCTCACCTTCATTTCTGCGGGCTCTATTTCCCTCACCTTCATTCCTGCGGGCTCTATTTCCCTTGCCTTCATTCCTGCGGGTTCTATTTCCCTCATCTTCGTTTCCCCGAGCTCTATTTCCATCACCTCCCCTAGGTGCAGGGTGTACTCGGTTGTCGTTCTGTTGGGTTTGGTTAGGCTGAGGGTTAGGGAAGGCTTCAGTCATGCCCATTTCCTCCTCTTCACCCACTTGGAGCTAAGGAATCAGTTCGTTATTCTGGACAGTGGTGGCGAGGTCTTCCACCATGAGATTCACCAACTGGGGTATGGAACTTACCATAGCACCATTACAAGTGATGTTTTCAGCAGGGGTTCTAGTATGGGTCAAGAAATTCATGATTGGGGCATATCCCAAAACCCTGATGAGATTGCGGGTAGCTGGGAACAAGGCTCTCAACTGCTCTCTAGTAATTTCATAATATGGAACCTTCTCGCCTGGAATATCTTCCAAAGGGGGAGGGGTAGTATCATCGTTTATGACCTCCCCATGGGGAGTTTGTGATGGAATGTTGGTTATATGCTGGGAGGATGCCATTCAAGCCCTCCTTCTAGTGCCAATTCTATTGACGGGAAAGTTTGTCCGGCCAACGGTAGGGGATCTCCCCGGTTAAAAGTCCCAACTAGACTCTGAACCATTTGGAATAGGGATCCCGTCTGGGGTGTGGGTCTGGCTACCGCTTAGGTCTCCTTTCTTTAGGTCTCAAAAGAACTCAATGAACCTGCAAACACACACATATTCAAATGATACAAGATACATGCTTGATGAGTTAAAACATATACAACACTATGTGTAGCAGTACAAAATAATAAAGCATAAACGCCGAAGGAAATGTTGTTAACAACACATCATTGGGGTTATGCTTGTAGGCTGTTCTGACCACAAAAGAAACAATTCTTTATGGTGAAAATGCCCTCTATTTCCTGAAAGATTAAATGATAATACAAATGCTAATAAACCAAGTCATCAACATTCGTAAGAAAACCAAAAGAGTTGAACATCATTAACACAAATACAGAGAAATATAATGCGTAAATGATGCCATTAAAAGTGTAGCTTCATTAATCAAAAGATGTTTGAAACTGTATCAGAAATACACATAGTGCTCACACAGAAAAACACATCAGATCCAAAAGGCGTTTTGACAAGTATCTCACTCATATGCATACAGAGTGTTATCCTTCAATACAATGCTCTATCACTTTCGACTCCCCAAAAAAAAGCCAGTACATTTTCCCCAGAGGGGGTTTTATAGATCAAATTTTCCCTTTCAGCTTCTTGACTCTTCTCCCGCCTGACTGTTGAGCTGCCTTGCAACCTGGAAGCGAACTGTGAACTGTGACCTGGCTAGGCAATGCGACCTGCGACCTGGCTGGGCAGCGCAACCTGCGACCTGTCTGGGCAGCGTGACCTGTGACTTGGCTGGGCAGCGCGACCTGCGAGCTGTCTAGGGAGCGTGACCTGCGACCTGTTTCCAAATGCTACTAGCGATCTACTTCCACCAGATTATGAATATGTGTGTGCAATCGTGAGGTCAGGGGCATCAATATTTTGTCCTTTGAGGAAGTTTTTCCAATTCTGATAATCTGCTACTATGGGAGAAACCAAAGGGACCTCTTCTTTCAACCGATGCATTCACTCCAAGGCATTTGGGACTAGAGTCTCCTTCTTCTGTGAGATCAAGTTGGACAGAGAGGTGAGCTTGGTGTAGATCTAGACTGACGTGACAAGAAACTTGCCCAGATTCTCTTGTGACGCTGCAAGGTCGGGAGTGGTAGCAGTTTGCTTAATGGGCTGCAAAAATGACTGGATCTCCTGATCCACCTGTTCCCAGGTCTTCCCCTCGTCCAATGCACCCAGCGATGGAATGTGATGTAGGATGTGCATCGAATCGATTCCACTGATTAGGTGTTCGTATGCAGCCATTACCTTGTCTAAGTCCTTGGATAGCTTATCCTTGGACTGCATTTTCATACGGATCTGGACTTTGGCATCTTGTGTGTGAATCCAGTCCTTCTTTGGAAAAAAAATTTGAGCCTGGGGGTACCGCACTATCCAGTCCATCATTCTGTTCAAGGCAGCTAAGGCTTCCTTCAGCTGCTCATGCCTTTGCTTAGTTTTGGTTTGGGCTCTCACCAAGGGGGCGACTGTTTGTTTTATGGTAAACATTTCCCCATAAACTTGTCCCATGGTAGTCTCTAATATATCGAACTCCCTTTGAATGGTGAGTGAAACTTCTTTGAAAAGGGGAGTTTTGTCTCGGAGTTGCTGAACCTCCTCTCTTAATGCCGTCTTTTCCTATTCTGCCCTTGCCTCCCGCTGCTCTGGTTCATGTAGTCTATTTTGTAGAGAGAGGATCTCTCTACTCATTCTGGTCACATTCTCTTCTGTGGCCACAGCGAAAGCTGTGTCGGCCGACGCTATCATCACAGGATTAGTCCTAGTGTCGAGGACTATGTCTTTTCCCATCGGGAATGTGGATGAGGCAGAAGGATTTCGTGCCAAGCATCTCCTTCTCTCTTGTCATATTTTGAAGGAGAACTTGTCGTACGTGAGCTTGGTGAGATCAAATACATCCTCCTCTTGCCCCTGGGAGGAACTGACATCGGAGAGCGTGGCACGTGTACTGACTAGAGGTACCTCAAGGGGAGATACCTCGATGTTCTCTATCATTGCATCCTCCTCTTCTTTCTTCTTCTTTTCTTCCTCTTCTCTTCGCTGGCGTTCGACTTCTGCCTTTTCATGTTCTCTCTTCCGCCTGAGCTCTGCCTCTACCATCACTTCTAATTCGACTTTCCTTTTACGCTCAGCTGCCACAGCTTGCTCTGCTTTCTTCTGGCTGTCGGCTTCCACTTTATCTAACTCTTTCTTGAGCTCCCGTTCCAAAGCAGCCTCCGCCTCTTGTTTCTCCTTTTCCTTCTTGGCCTCCTCGGCCTGTCTTTTCTTCTGCTCTGACCTTAAGCTCTTCTTGTGTTTATCTTCATCTTCTTTTATTTTCTTCTCTCCTTCTTGCTGGGCTTGGGCTTCTATTTCTTTCTATTGGGTAGAAGTATTGTGCCCTGTACTGGTTCGAGGCATTTTAGCCAAAGAAGAAAAAGCGCCCCCCAATTCATGGCTCCTGTCTTCCAAGGTTTGGTTATCTCGGTCTTCTCGATCAGAGTACGCCCCCAGAGCAAGTTGGAGATCTGCATTATACCAATTTCTTCTTTCATCCTCGCCTAGGCATTCCATGCATTGGTAGTTCCATTTGAGCTTAGCCCTCTTGCAGTGATCAGGGACTATCCTTTCCGGGTCATACGTCCGGTAGTCTAATGCCCCCAGGTGGTAGCTTTTCATCTCTTCTGCCTCTGCCTCTACTTCCCTAAAATCTTTGATTGTGTAAGCATTGATATTGAGGGGTAGCGTATGCCACGACTTCTTCTTACCCCTGGACAGGACCCTGGAGAAACCGGAAGACATTTGGAAACAGACCTCTTGCATGAGCATTTTGTCCGTGACATATCGAGGCATAGCATGTGGGGCCTTGAACGATCCAAAGACTAAGATAAATGTATGCTCGGAAAATGGGAACCAATGCGCCACCTTGCCTAGAATTTCCATGGCTCGCCAAGACATGCAAGGAGTGTCTTGGCTGAACAATTTTCTGTAAAGAGCGGGGATGAACACTTGAGAGATCGGCTCTATGTCTTGTTTGTACCTGGAATCCCAAAACACCTGTGTTTGCAAGTGGATTGCACGGGTCTATTTTGGATCCCAGTTATGTACCCATCCCTCAAAGTGCAACCTTGAACAAACGACATCCAACAAATAAGAGGCCATGTAGAATTTAGAAGGCATTCCTTCATTTGTTACAAATACCGAGGATAAGTTTGTCTACATGGAGGTCACCAATATGCTGGCCCAGTTGAAACGAGTGTCGTGCGTTGTGACATACTCCATGAGAGTTGCCCATGTGCCGCTGAAAGTGGTGGCATCGGGGTGCCCATACAATCTACAAAGCATGGTAGCCACTAATTTATATACCTTCCTAAGGCCTACCACTGGATACTCCTGGTCCTTCTTGACCTTAAATTTCTCAGGCTCCTCCCACCACTCCTTTATATTATAAACTACAGGAACTGCATGGGAAATAGCCCATTCTTCTGTGAAGTCCTCTTCTCACTCAGGAAAAGAGTAATCAAGATGAGCGTCTAAGCCCTTGAGTGTCACAAAAGCCTTGCCTTCACTGTCCCTGATGACGAACTTCTTGGGGTCAGTTTTCTGTTTAATCCAATCTATCATCTCTGGGCATGGGAATATAGCCGGATCGGCTCCTGCAAGATGTAGCTTAGACCTTTTGACCTGTAAGTATATCTCCCGATCAGGGAGGTCCTCTAGGAATTTTGTTCTAGCAAACTCTTGGTACACTTGGCACCAACGCATGCTATCCCCTTTGGAAAATGTGCACAGGGTATCTCTGTAGATCGGGGGTGGGGACATTGGCATGTCCATCTCTACGTCCTCCATTGCCAGGCTCTTGTCTTTTTTCTGAGATGCTGGAGTTCCCATGTCACTTGAATCTGAGGGGATAGGTATAGACTCTAAGTCTGCTTCGAATTCACCTGTCATATTCATGAAAGAATCCCAGGATAAGAAAGATGCCATGATGATACAAGACTAGTTACAGCTTATCAATTATTTCAATTGGGGACACAGGCAGAGCTAGATAAGCAGCATATTGGGTCGCAGGTTCGCAACGTCACGATGTTGATATTTTGAAGAAACTTGCGAATTTGCGACCTGGCGACCAAGTCGCGGGTCGCTGGCTCGCAACTTGTGAAAAAATGAAAAAGTGCGACCTTGCGACTAGGTCGCGGGGTCGCTGGGTCGCAATTTGTGAGAAAATAGTGGAAATGCTACCTTGCGAACTTGCGACCAAGTCCCGAGGTCGATAAGTTGCGAAGCTGATAAAAACAAAGAGGAAAGCAGTCTGCGACCTGGCAACTTAGTGACTGGGTCGCAGGGTCGCAGGGTCGCAAGTTGCACTAGGGCTTGTCGGGGTTTTGCTGCGCGGAATGAAGTTTATTTTCCCCTTTAACTTGAAAAAAACAGGGCTAAATGGGTCCAGACAGAGCCATGGGATAGCTTTTGGAGTAGGATACAGGCCATGGGAGGCTGGATGAAGAACTGAGATAAGTTCGGCAAGCAGGGTGAATGCTGGAATCAAAAGGGAAGCCCTAAGTGACAAATGAAGACAATGGCTGAGGCAGGGGGCAATTGAAAGGCTGATGAATATAGAGATTAGGCAGGAATAACCAAAAAAGGAAACAGCAGGAGGAAAATGGCAACTTACCCAGGAAAATCGCGCTCTAGTCGACCTGTCAGAGGCATTTTTTCTATCCGCTACATATGCGAAATGTGACCTAGCGACCTCCTTTATATAAAAAGGTCGCACGTGCGGGCCATTAATGAGGTCGTGGGGTTGCAGGGCGGGGTGATCTGAGAGGTATGCAACCTCGCAACCTTGCGACCTTGTGACCTCAGGGTCGCGGGGTCGCAAGGTCATGGGGTCACGGTTTTCCACACATTTGAAGTTTGCGAATTAGCGACTTAGCCCTCCCGACTCTTTACTTAGCTTTTCTTTGTGCTCAAGGGGCTCCAAAAAAAAAAATTGAAGTGGGGTTTTTGGAGGGTGTTCTAGAGGCTACAAAAAATGGCGATTCACTGGTCGAACTCAGAGTCTTTGCCGATGGTTGGCCTTAAAGGGGAGAGAGGGGCGTTCACTAGCTATTCTTTTCACCTCAATGTCAACACAACCTTGCCTTTGGCACCTTGCGAGGTTGCTTGGCCTGCTAGCTTGTTTGGGTGCTGCTTAACCGAATTTCATTTCTTCAAGTTTCTGGACCAAAAGGGTCGGAGAACTCCAGGCGGCTACAGGGTCCGGTACGATTATTTTTTCCTCATCGTGTTGCTCCACTGCCTGCAAATCTCTCGGTCCCAACAGAGTCACTACATAGGAGTCATAAACGTTGCTCCATTGCCAATGAGCCTGGTCAGTACCCCAGCGGATTCGTTACATCACCTCTCTGTGCAGGAAGCCTTTCTCGATCCTTTACCCTTTATTGGTGTGCTATTGCACTTATTTTGAATGTGCCTAAGGCACCTATTTAGATGTGCTCATGGCACTTATTTGAGATGCACAATTTTTTCCTGGGCAGATGAGGGATCCTGACTTATTTTACTAGCAGAGAGGTTGCTCCTGGTCTGATATGAGGACTTTGGTTTTTCCTGGCTGTCCTGACGTCACCCTGAGTTAACTTTGTTCCCTTTCGATCTAGTTGCTACTGTATCACACTTTATTTTCACAGAAACCCTTTCAAACTCGCTAGGTGAGCTCCCCACACTTGATGGCTTGAGCTAGGTCATGTGCTACCTTTGGGTGCCAATTACAATGCAAGCTTTGACCACCTTCATGTCTTTCAAGGAAGGCCTCCCATCAACATAGAACCTGTCACAGTGTGCCAATTGCGTGGCTCCGACAAGGCCTTCCGTTTTTATTATATATATATATATATATTTCTTTTTTCTTTATTTTTCCTTTTTTTTGTGTGGAAAAAAGGAATGAAAGCAGAAACTATGGTACAGGGGTAGGACAAACCTCTAAGGGTTACTAAGTGAAGTAATGTTTGAGGTCATGCTTATTTACTGAGAGGACCTCGACTCTTCCCTCAAGAGTTTGTAGTCTAAATGTGTGAGAACCCAATTTCTCCCTAACCTGGAAAGGACCTGTCCATAGTGCTTGGAACTTGGAATGTTTTCCCTTCTCTTCGTGAGCTTTATCCCACTTAAGGACTAGGTATCCTACTTCAAAGCTTTTATTCCCTGCGGATTTTTTATCAAACCATCTCTTGATCCAGCTTTGGTGGATAGCGAACTTTTCCCGTGTTTTATGTCTTTCTTCTTCCAACTTAAGTAGAGTGTCGATCTGAGTTTGCAACGTGGGGCATGGGGTACCATCGCACTCTTGGGACAACCGAAGGGCGGGGAGAGATAAATGGGGAGGAATAAATACTTATTTTCCATACACAAGAAAATATAGGGAGGTGCCAAGGGAGGATTTGGGCGTGACACGGTCGGCCCACAGAGTGTTGTGAAGGGCATTATGCTAGTTGCGCTGGTGGGACAGCAGGGTCTTCTTAATGATGCAGATAAGATTTTTATTAGTTGACTCAGCTAACCAATTTCCTTGGGGATAATAATTTGCAGAATGTTTAAGCACAATGCCATTCTCCAGAGAAAAATCATACAATTTAAAAGATGAAAGGTAAGTTGCATTATCGAAAACCAAGGAAGTTGTAATGCCAAACCTGGTGATGATGGAATGAGTGACAAATTATATTACCTCTTGATCATTGATTTGGCGTAAAGGTGCTGCTTCGACCCACCTGGTGAAATAATCAGTAGTAGTAAGAATATACCGATGTTGCTTGTAGGAGTGAGGAATGATTTCGCCAATCACGTCCAAACCCCATTGTTGAAAGGGATCCTCCACTACTACTAATAGTAGGGGGGTGGCTGACCGTGCTTCTCGGTTTGCAAAATTCTGGCATTGAGAGCACTTCTAGAGATATGCATGCGCATATCTAAAAAGTGTCAACCAATAGTATCCTATGCGCATTATCTTGTGGGCGGTGGTATCTCCTGCAAAATTCCCTCCAGCTAGTCCATCGTGTAGCTCGGTCAAGATTTTATGTGCTTCATCATGTTCCAAGCAGCGTAGCAGAACTCTGTTGTAATGTTTCTTGAAAATCTTACCCTGGATAAACTGGTAAGAAGCAGATTTGAGCCTTATTGCATGTTTCTGCCAGGCATTTAGAGCAAGGTCCAATATGCCATGGGCTCAATATCTATAAATGTCAGAGTACCAAGAAGGGCTTATCTGCTGAGGTGCGTGGTCACTCTGATACATGTTGATTTCCTATTCCCAACACTCTTCCTCATCTCCATTCGAGCTTGCAGCCTCCGCAGCCATTTGGCATAGTCCTTGCCCTTTAACAATGTCTGCTGGTTTAAACTCTAAGTCATACTCTTGCAAGCATGCCACCCAGTTGCCTCGCCTCTTGCCTAGCTCCTGCTGCATGAACAATGAGAGGACAGCTAGGTGGGGAACTAAAACTGTGACATGGTTTTTCAAGATGTATGGCCTGAAATGCTTGACTACTTTGTAGATTGCATAGGCTTTCTTTTTTATTTCAGGGTAGTTCAATTCAGCTCCTTGTAAACCAGTACTCATGAAGGATATAGGCCATTCATCATTGTTGTCATCCTTCTACGTGAGGACAGCTTCAAGTGATGAATATGAAGCGAATGTATACAGGATAAATCTTCTGCTAAAATATGGACTTTGGAGGGATGGGGCTTCAGCTATAGCCTGCATTATTTTGTTGAAGGCCTCCTTCTTCGGCAGATTCCATTTGAAAATCGCATTCTTCTTGATCATCCCCTGCAACGGTATGACTATCTAGGCAAAATCTGATATGAATTTACGTACAAAATTGATTTTCCCCAGGAAAGATTGCGTTGCTTTTTTACTGCTAGGGGGGGGAATCTGGGTAATGGATTTCGCCCGCTCTGGATCTACAACAATGCCTTGCTTAGTTATAATGTGGCCAAGCAAATTCCCTTCTGCCACAGCGAAAACACTCTTTTCGGGTTGAGTGAAATCTCGTACTTCCAACACCTTTCGAAAATTTGCTTGAGGTGGCGTAAATGATCGCCTCGGTGTTTCGAAAACATGGTGACGTCATCCAAATAGACTACCATGCTCCACGCTATCAAACCACGGAAAGCTATATTCATGGCCCGTTGGAAATTTCCCCCCGCGTTTATTAATCCGAAGGGCATGTGTCTGAATGCGAAGGTCCCCCATTTGGTTCGAAAAGTAGTTTTCAATATGTCCGGCTCAGCGACCAGCACTTTGTTGTAGCCAGAGAATCCAAATTTGACACCCATGTGGAGTGGCAAACTTTGAAGATGATGTGTGCATCCAAAAGCTTCTTACGTCCTTTCAGAATCATCGGCTCCAAAGTAGGATGCATTTTTCTGAGTTTCTGTTGAGAAGGCTTCACACCTTCCTTCATGGGTATCACGTGCTGAATAATCCGAGTATCATATGTACATAAATCATCGTACGTCCAAGAAAATACGTCTCAATACTTCCAAAATATTTGGCTGAAAGCCTGCGTCTCCTGGTCGGTACAGTATTTCCCAAGGTTGATGAACTTCGGGTCCTCATCTGATCCAAAGTTCACTTGCCGATGTGCCAAGGTGGAACTTTGTACTTTGGTTTTTGGGGACCCGGGGAAACAACTTTGCAGATCAAAGAGATTTTCGAGTGACACTATCCCCTTGGGCATGAAGTTCTCCGTGCGTTTATCGCACTCGTCCTGCAAAGCTTGATCATGATCTACCTCATCTATTGCCACGTCTTTGAATACTTTAGTATTAAGCATAAATTACAATATCTGTTGATCATCATCAAAAACACGTATATTAGTAATATTGTCTGGCACAGAGGGTCTATACATAACTTCAATAGAATATCCATCCCTCAAAGGGGTAAAACTAGTAGCAGCATTAGCCAGAGTATCAGCTGCTGCATTATGCATTCTAAGAACAGATTTGATTCCAAACGCATCGAAAGTAGAAATAAGATGCCATACCTCTTGTTGATAAGATTTTAAGTGTGGAGATAAACAATGAATGGTATTGCATACCTACCAAGTGATGATCTCAGAGTCTCCAATGACCTGTAAGCATCTTACTTTCAAATCCAGTGCCTTTTTGAGTCCAAGGATTAAAGCTTCATATTCAGCAATATTGTTGGTGCATTGGAACTCTAGCCGACACAAAATCAAGAACTTGTTCTTCCGAGGGTCCAGCAAGATGCAGCCCACACCAGCTCCATCATGGGTCTTGGAACCATCATAATTCAGGGTCCATACGTCCTTTTCTAGCACCTTCGAGGTTGTGGGTTGGGGAAGGATTTCGGTTTGGTGTGAGATGGGGGTGGCTTGGTCTTCTGTGATGAGTGTTAGTTCAGACTGGATCTCGGGGCCTACCGAAGACTGAGGAGGATGGTAACATCCGAATATGGCTTCCAAGAAACACATTCCAAGCTCCTCGTGGGCGACGCTGATGGGTTCATTAGTAGTATCCAAGTTAGTCATAGTATATTTCATATATGGTTCGCTTTCAACCCTGATTTGGTCATTCTGGCCCTTGTAAGGAAGCCACAGGTGGGACCAGTCGGTGGCAAAATACCCTTGCAACTTGCTGGACCAGTCTCTGCTAAGCAATAGGCTGTAGGCTTCCGGGATGTCAACAACCACAATGTCAATACATTGGTGTACTCTAGAGTCAGACGAAAGGCGGATGATGACATTATTTAGCTCTCCTACGGCTGGCACCTGTGATCTGTCAAGTTGGATGATCCTCGCGTCAGTTTTCTCCAGGCGGATGTTCATCTTCTTCCAAACAGATAGGGGCATGACGTTCATGGACGCGCCGGAGTCAACTAGACAGTTATGGACGTTGAAGTTAAAAATCTCAAAAGATAAGAGGAAGGGCGAAGTAGAACCCCTGGAATTTGCATTGATGGCATTTACAATAGACTGCACACTTGAGCTAGCTTGTGCGGACGTATTTCTCACAGGCTTAGTAGTTGAGGTATGGGCGAAGGCTTTAAGGATGAGTTCTCGTTGATTTGTGATGCAGGCAGGCTCATAGAGGGAGATGTTGGCTCTGGTTTTTTTTCATGTCCTCAACAATGTTATAACCGGAATTAGATTGAAGACTAGGCTCGATAGTGGCTTTGGGGGGCCCTACCGGGAGCTTTCTCTTTTGGTTTTATCGGGTGTTGTTATTCGTAGGCTTCTCAGGAACAACTTGTTGTTCATTTCCTGGGGGAAGGATTTTCCTTAAAAAATCCCTTTTCTTCTCCTCAAAGGATTGTTTGGGGACTGGTCCTTTGCTCCTAAGGCTATAATTTCATGCAGGTTCGGCCTTAGGATCGTTTGCCATGTTGATATCAGTGACGGTAAGATTTTTTTCCCCGCGGATTACGTCAAATGAAAGAACAGAGGACCTCGGTTCTTCATCCGGGGGAAAATATTCATCATGGTCAGAAACATCATCCTCCCACGCATCCCCTGGGGTTTGATCATCCAGAAGCTGATTTACTACTACTGTCATGCTGCCAATTGATTGTGGGCATGTTTTCTCAGAGTGGGCAGCCTGGTGGAAAGAACAGAAGTTATCTTTTCCTATTTCTTCCACGCTGAGAACAGTGTTCAAGTTAGACGGAGGTCAGCTAGTGTTGGGGCTACTCTTTCTGAAAAAGGGCTTAGGTGCCGTAGTGCTAGTCGTGGATTCTATACCTTTTCTCTTTAGGTTAGAGACTTCATTTGTCAATAGCTTGAGGGTCTTTGCTATGCTCTCGAGGTCAAAAGCATCCTTATCCTTATCCGTGGTTTTGGGTGTGGAGGACTGACCTTTCTTCGTGATTGGTTTGTGATCATCTCTCCCTTCATGATTGATTGCTCCTATAGAAATCATGTCCTTTTCTATAGCAAGGGCAGCCACGTAATTTTCCGCAAGGGTGGTGCGAGCTTCGCATTTCACGAAGACAGCAATATCCCTAGGGAGAGCTTTCGTATAGTAGTCTATGGTGATAGAGTCATCCAATGCCAAGTTTGGGGGAAAAATTTGCAGTATGGTAGAAAAGCGCTGATTGAAGTCTCTAACCTTCTATTTCTTATGGCACTTAATGGTGCTTAACTCCGTGAGGAGCATGGAAGGGATATTTGTCCTCTAAAAATTTTTGCAATAACATTCAGGCCCTCCTTCTAGAGCCAATTCTGTTGACGGGAAATTTTGTCCGTTCAACAGTAGGGAATCTCCCCGGTTAAAAGTCCCAAGTAGACTCTGAACCATTTGGAATAGTGATCCCGTCCGGGGTGTGGGTCCGGCTACCGCTTAGGTCTCCTTTCTTTAGGTCTCAAAAGAACTCAATGAAACTACAGACACACACATATTCAAATGATACCAGATACATGCTTGATGAGTTAAAATGTATACAAAACTATGTGTAGCAGTACAAAATAATAAAACATAAACGTCGAAGGAAATGTTGTTAACAACACATCATTCGGGTTATGCTTGTAGGTTGTTCTGACCACAAAAGAAATAATTCTTTATGGTGAAAACGCCCTCTATTTCCTGAAAGATTAAATGATAATACAAACGCTAATAAACCAAGTCATTAACATTCGTAAGAAAACCAAAAGAGCTGAACATCATTAACACAAATACAGAGAACTATAATGCGTAAATGATGCCATTAAAAGTATGGCTTCATTAATCAAAATATGTTTGAAACTGTATCATAAATACACATAGTGTTCACACAGAAAAACACATCAGATCCAAAAGGAGTTTTGACAAGTATCTCACTCATATGCATAGAGAGTGCTATCCTTCAATACAATGCTCTATCACTTTCAATTCCCCAAAAGAAATCATGTACATTTTCCCTAGAGGGGGTTTTATAGATCAAAAATTTCCCTTTGGGCTTCCTGACTCTTCGCTTGCCTGACTACTGATCTTCCTTTCAACCTGGAAGTGAACTGCGACCTGCAACCTAGCTGGGCAATGCGACCTGCGACCTAGCTGGGCAGCGCGACCTACGACCTGTCTGGGCAGCACAACCTGTGACCTGGATGGGCAGCGCGACTTGCGACATGTCTGGGCAGCGCGACCTACGACCTGTTTCCAAATGCTACCAGCAATCTACTACCATCATATTATGAAAATGTGTGTGCAATCGTGAGGTCAGGGGCATCAATCTGTTCTCCTTTGAGGAAGTTTTTCCAAGTCTGATAATCTGCTACTATGGGAGAAACCAAAGGGACCTCTTCTTTCAACTGATGCATTCACTCCAAGGCATCTGGGACTAGAGTCTCCTTCTTCTGTGAGATCAAGTTGGACAGAGAGGCGAGCTTGGTGTAGATCCAGACTGGCGTGACAAGAAACTTGCCCAAATTCTCTTGTGATGCTGCAAGGTCGGGAGTGGCAGCAGCTTGCTTAATGGGCTACAAAAATGACTGGATCTCCTAAACCACCTATTCCCAAGTCTTCCCCTCGTCCAATGCACCCAGCGATGGAATGTGATGTAGGATGTGCATCGAATCGATTCCACTGATCAGGTGTTCATATGCAGCTATTACCTTGTCTAAGTCCTTGGATATCTTATCCTTGGACTGCATTTTCATACGAATCTAGACTTTGGCATCTTGTGTGTGAATCTAGTCCTTCTTTGGAAAATGTTCGGGAGCCTGGGGGTACCGCACTGTCTTTTCCATCATTATGTCCAAGGAAGCTAAGGCTTCATTCAGCTACTCATGCCTTTGCTTAGTTTCGGTTTGGGCTCTCACCAAGGGGATGACTATTTATTTTATGGTAAACATTTCCCCATAAACTTGTCACATGGTAGTCTCTAATATATCAAACTCCCTTTGAATGGTGAGCGACACTTTGTTGACAAGGGGAGTTTTGTCTCAGAGTTGCTGAACCTCCTCTCTAAATGCCGTCTTTTCCTATTCTGCCCTTGCCTCCCATTGCTCTGCTTCATGTAGTCTATTTTGTAGAGAGAGGATCTCTCTACTCATTTTGGTCACATTCTCTTCTGTGGCTGCAGCGAAAGCTGTGCCGGCCGATGCTATCATCACAGGATTAGTCCTAGTATCGAGGACTATGTCTTTTCCCGTCGCAACTGTGGATGACGCGGAAGGATTTCGTGCCAGGCATCTCCTTCTCTCTTGTCAGATTTTAAAGGAGAACTGATCGTACGTGAGCTTGGTGAGATCGAATACATCCTCCTCTTGCCCCTGGGAGGAACTAACATGGGAGAGCGTGGCTCATGTACTGACTAGAGGTACCCCAAGGGGAGATACCTCGATGTTCTCTCATTGCATCCTCCTCTCCTTTATTCTTCTTTTCTTCCTCTTCTCTTCGCTGGCGTTTAGCTTCTGCTTTTTCATGTTCTCTCTTCCGCCTGAGCTCTGCCTCTGCCGTCGCTTCTAATTCGGCTTTCCTTTTATGCTTAGCTGCCGCAGCTTGCTCTGCTTTCTTATATCGGCCGGCTTCTACTTTATCTAACTCTTTCTTGAGCTCCTGTTCTGAAGCAGCCTCCGCCTCTTGTTTCTCCTTTTCCTTCTTGGCCTCCTGGGCCTGCCTTTTCTTCTACTCTGACCTTAAGATCTTCTTGCGTTTATCTTCATCTTCTTTCATTTTCTTCTCTCTTTCTTGCTAGGCTTGGGCTTCTATTTCTTTCTGTTGGGTAGACTTACTGTGCCCTGTACTTGTTCGAGGCCTTTTAGCCAAAGAAGAAGAAGCGCCCCCCAATTCACGGCTCCTGTCTTCCAAGGTTTGGTTATCTGGGTCTTCTCGATCAGAGTACGCCCCCGGAGCAAGTTGGCGATCCGCATTATACCAGTTTCTTCTTTCATCTTTGCATGGGCATTCTCTGTGTTGGTAGTTCCATTTGAACTTAGCCCTCTTGCAGTGATTAGGGACTATCCTTTCTGGGTCATACGTCTGGTAGTCTAATTCCCCCAGGTGGTAGCTTTTCATCTCTTCTGCCTCTGCCTCTACTTCCCTGGAATCTTTGATTGTGTAAGCACCGATAGTGAGGGGTAGCATAGGCCACGACTTCTTCTTACCCCTGGACAGGACCCTGGAGAAACCGGAAGACATTTGGAAACAGACCTCTTGCATGAGCATTTTTTCCGTGACATATCAAGGCATAGCATGCGGGGCCTTGAATGAGCCAAAGAGTCGAATAAATGTATACTCGGAAAATGGGAACCAATGCGCCACCTTGCCTAGCATTTCCATGGCTTGCCAAGACATGCAAGGAGTGTCTTGGCCAAACAATTTTATATAAAGAGCGGGGATGAACACTTGAGAGATCGGCTCTATGTCTTGTTTGTACCTGGAATGCCAAAACTCCTTGGTTTGCAAGTGGATTGCATGGAGACGTTTTGGATCCCAGTTATGTACCCATCCCTCAAAGTGCAACCTTGCACAAACGACATCCAAAAAATAAGAGGCCATGTAGAATTCAGAAGGCATTCCTTCATCTGGTACCAATGCTGAGGATAAGTTTGTCTGCATGGAGGTCACCATTATGCTGGCCTAGTTGAAACGAGTGCTATGCGCTGGTGGCATTGGGGCGCCCATACAATCTACAAAGCATGGCAGCCACTAATTTATATACCTTCCTAAGGCCCGCCACTGGATACTCCTGGTCCTTCTTGACCTTAAATTTCTCAGGCTCCACCCACCACTCCTTTAGAGTATCAACTATAGGAACTGCATGGGCAATAGCCCATTCTTCTATGAAATCCTTTTCTCACTCAGGAAAAGAGTAATAAACATGAGCGTCTGAGCCTTTGAGTGTCGCGAAATCCTTGCCTTCGTTGTCCCTGATGACGAACTTCTTGGGGTCAGTTTTCTGTATAATCCAATCTATCATCTCTAGGCATGGGAATATAGCCGGATGGGCTCCTGCAAGATGTAGCTTAGACCTTTTCACCTATAAGTATATCTCCCGATCAGGGAGGTCCTCTTGGAATTCTTTTCTAGCAAAATCTTGGTACACTTGGTACCAATGCATGCTGTCCCATTTGGAAAATGTGCACAGGGTATCTCTATAGATCAGGGGTCGGGAAATTGGCATGTCCATCTCTACGTCCTCCACTGCTAGGCTCTTGTCTTTTTTCTGAGATGCTGGAGGTCCCATGTCGCTTGAATTTGAGGGGATAGATATAGACTCTAAGTCTGCTTCGAATTCACCTGTCATATTCATGAAAGAATCCCAGGATAAGAAATATGCCATGATGATACAAGACTAGTTACAGCTTATCAATTATTTCAACTAGGGACACAGGCAGAGCTGGATAAGAGGCCTACTGGGTCATAGGGTCGCAGTTTCACGATGTTGATATTTTGAAGAAACTTGTGACTTTGGGACCTGGCAACCAAGTCGCGGGTTGCTGGGTCACAAGTTGTGAAAAAATGAAAAAGTGCGACCTTGCGACCTTGCGACTAGGTCACGGGGTCGCTGGGTCGCAAATTGTGAGAAAATAGTGGAAATGTGACCTTGCGACCCTGCGACCAAGTCGCGAACCTGAGAAAAACAAAGGGGAAAGCAGTCTGCGACCTGGCGACTTAGCGACTGGGTCGCAGGGTCACAAGTCGTGCTAGGGCTTGCCGGGGTTTTGGCGCGCGGCGTGAAGTTGCCTTTCCCCTTTAACTTGAAAAAAACAGGGCTAAATGGGTCTAGACAGAGCCAGGGGATATCTTTTGGAGCAGGATACAGGCGATGGGAGGTTGGATGAAGAACTGAGATAAGTTGGGCAAGTAGGGTGAATGCTGGAATCAAAACGGAAGCCCTAAGTGATAAATGAAGACAATGGCTGAGGGAGGGGGCAATTGAAAGGCTAAGGAATATAGAGATTAGGAAAGAATAACCAAAAAAGTAAAAAACATGAGGAAAATGGCAACTTACCCGGGAAAATTGCACTCCAGTCGACCTGTCAGAGGCGTTTTTTCTATCCGCTGCATATGCGAAATGCGACCTAGCGACCTCCTTTATATAAAAAGGTCGCACGTGCGAGCCATTAATGAGGTCGCGAGGTCGTAGGGCAAGGTGATCTAAGAGGTATACGACCTGGCGACCTTGCGACCTTGCGACCTCAGGGTCGCGGGGTCGCAAGGTCGCGGGGTCACGGTTTTCCACACATTTGAAGTTTGCGACTTAGCGACTTAGCCCTCCCGACTCTTTACTTAGCTTTTCTTTGTGCTCGAGGGGCTCCAAAAAAATATTTGAAGTGGGGTTTTTGGAGGGTGTTGTAGAGGCTACAAAAAATGGAGATTCACTTTTTCAACTCAGAGTCTCTGCCAATGGTTGGCCTTAAAGGGGAGGGAGGGGCCTTCACTAGCTGTTCTTTTCACCTCAAGGTCAACACTACCTTGCCTTTGGCACCTTGCGAGGTTTCTTGGCCTACTAGCTTGTTTGGGTGCTAATTAATCGATTTTCATTTCTTCAGGCTTCTGGACCGAAAGGGTTAGAGAACTCCAGGCGGCTACAGGGTCCGGTATGATTATTTTTTCTTCATCGTGTTGCTCCACTGCCTGCGAACCTCTTGGTCCTGGCGGAGTCACTGCCTAGGATTCATAAACATTGCTCCGCTGCCAGTGAGCCTGGTCAGTACCTTGATGGAGTCATTACATCACCTCTCTGCGCAGGAAGCCTTTCTCAATCCTTTACCCTTTATTGGTGTGCTATTGCACTTATTTTGAATGTGCCTAAGGCACCTATTTTGATGTGCTCATGGTACTTATTTGAGATGGGCAATTTTTTCTTGGGCGGATGAGGGATCCTGACTTATTTTACTTGCAGAGAGGTTGCTCCTGGTCTGATATGAGGACTTTGGTTTTTCCCAGTTGTCCTGACGTCACCCTGAGTTAACTCTGTTCCCTTTCGATCTAGTTGCCATTGTATCGCACTTTCTTTTCGCAGACACCCTTTCAAACTCGCTAGGTGAGCTCCCCACACTTGATGGCTTGAGCTAGGTCATGTGCTACTTTTGGGTGCCAATTAAAATGCAAGATTTGACCACCTCTGTGTCTTTCAGGAAAGGCATCCCATCAACATAGAACCTATCGCAGTGTGCCAATTGCGTGTCTCCAACAAGGCCTTCCGTTTTTATTATATATATATATATATATATATATATATATATATATATATATATTTAAAAAGGAATGAAAGCAGAAACTATGGTACAGGGGTAGGACAACCCTCTGAGGGTTACTAAGTGAAGTAATGTTTGAGGTCATGCCCGTTTACCGGGAGGACCTCGACTCTTCCCTCAAGATTTTGTAGTCTAAACGTGTGAGAACCCAATTTCTCCCTAACCCGGAAAGGACCTGTCCATAGTGCTTGGAACTTGGAATGTTTTCCCTTCTCTTCATGAGCTTTATCCCACTTAAGGACTAGGTCTCCTACTTCAAAGTTTTTATTCCCTGCGGATTTTTTATCAAACCATCTCTTGATCCAGCTTTGGTGGATGGTGAACTTTTCCCGGGTTTTATGTCTTTCTTCCTCCAACTTAAGTAGAGTGTCGATCCGAGTCTACAAGGTGGGGCATGGGGTAACATGGCACTCTTGGGACAACTGAAGGGTGGGGAGAGATAAATGGGGAGGAAGAAATTCTTCTTTTCCATACACAAGAAAATGCGGGGAGGTGCCAAGGTTGATTTGGGCGTGACATGGTCGGCCCAGAGAGTGTTGTGAAGGGCATTATGCCAGTTGCGCTGGTGGGACAGCAGGGTCTTCTTAATGATGCAGATAAGATTTTTATTATTTGACTCAGCTAACCCATTTACTTGGGGATAGTAATTTGCAGAATGGTTAAGCACAATACCGTTCTCCAGAGAAAAATCATACAATTTAAAAGATGAAAAGAAAGTTACATTATCGAAAACCAAAGAAGTTGGAATGCCAAACCTAGTGATGATGGAATGAGTGACAAATTCTATTACCTCTTGATCATTGATTTGGCGTAAAGGTGTTGTTTCGACCCACCTGGTGAAATAATCGGTAGCAGTGAGAATATACTGATGTTGCTTGGAGGAGTGAGGTATGATTTCGCCAATCACGTACAAACCCCATTGTTAAAAGGGTTCCTCCACTGCTACTGATAGTAGGGGGGCGTCTGGCCGTCCTTCTCAGTTTGCAAACTTCTAGCATTGAGAGCACTTCCGTACATATGCATGCACATCTCTGAAAACTGTCGGCAAATAGTATCCTGCACACATTATCTTGTGGGCGGTGGTATCGCCTACAAAATTCCCTCCAGCTGGTCCATCGTTCAACTCGGTCAATATTTTTTTTGCTTCATCATGTTCCAAGAAACATAGCAGAACTCCGTCGTAATGTTTCTTGAAAAGCTTACCCTGGATCAACTGGTAAGAAGAAGCTTTGAGCCTTATTGTGTGTTTCTGCCTGGCAGTTAGAGCAGGGTCTAGGATGCCATGCGCTAAATATCCAGAAATGTCAGAGTACCAAGAAGGGCTTATCTTCTAAGGTCCGTGGTCACTCTGATACATGTCGATTTCCTATTCCCAACACTCTTCCTCAACTCCATGCAAGCTTGCAGCCTCCATAGACATTTGGCATAGTCCTTGTCCTTTAATAGTGTGTGCTGGTTTAAACTCTAAGTCATACTCTTGCAAGCATGCCACCCAGTTGCCTCGCCTCTCGCCTAGCTCCTACTGCACGAACAGTGAGCGGACAGCTGGGTGGGGAACGAAAACCGTGACATGGTTTTTTAAGATGTATGGCCTGAAATGCTTGACTGCTTTTTAGACTGCATAGGTTTGCTTTTTGATTTCAGGGTAGTTCAATTCAGCTCCTTGTAAACCAGTACTCATGAAGGATATAGGCCATTCATCATTGTTGTCATCCTTCTATGTGAGGACAGCTGCAAGTGATGAATCTGAAGTGAAAGTATACAGGATAAATATTCTGCTAAAATCTGGACTTTGGAGGGATGGGGCTTCAGCTATAGCCTGCATTATTTTGTTGAAGGCCTCCTTCTCCGGCAGATTCCATTTGAAAATCGCATTCTTCTTGATCATCCCCTGCAATGGCCTGACTATCTAGGCGAAATTTGATATGAATTTATGAACAAAATTGATTTTCCCCAGGAAAGATTGCATTGTTTTTTTACTGCTAGGGGGGGAATCTGGGCAATCGCTTTCACCTGCTCTGGATCTACAATAATGCCTTTCTTAGTTATAATGTGGCCCAGAAAATTCCCTTCTGCCACAGTAAAAACACTCTTTTTCGAGTTGAGTGAAATCCCGTACTTCCTGCACCTTTCGAAAATTTGCTTGAGGTGGCGTAAATGATTTCCCCGGTGTTTCGAAAACATGGTGACGTCGTCCAAATAGACTACCATGCTCTGCCCTATCAAACCACGGAAAGCTATATCCATGGCCCGTTGGAAAGTTTCCCTCATGTTTATTAATCCGAAGGGCATGCGTCTGAATGCGAAGGTCCCCCATTTGGTTCGAAAACTAGTTTTCAATCTGTCCCGCTCAGCTACCAGCACTTGGTTGTAGCCGGAGAATCCATATAATAAGGAGAAAATCTCGGATCCAGACACATATTGCAATATTTGTTCCATAGGAGGCAACGAATAAATGTCATTGTTTGAGGCCCGATTTAAATTCCGAAAATCCACGCACAAGGGGATCTCACCAGACTTTTTCCGTACTAGGATCAAATTGGACACCCATGTGGAGTGGCGAACTTTGAAGATGATGCGTGCATCCAAAAGCTTCTTACATTCTTTCAGAATCATCGGCTCCAAAGCAGGATGCACTTTTCTGAGCTTCTGTTGGAAAGGCTTCACGCTGTCCTTCATGGGTATCACGTGCTAAATAATCCGAGTATCGTACATATGTAAATCATCGTACATCCAAGAAAATATGTCTCGATACTTCCGAAATAGTTGGGTGAAAGCCTGCGTCTCCTGGTCGGTACAGTCTTTCCCAAGGTTGATGAACTTCGGGTCCTCATCTGATCCCAAGTTCACTTGCCGATGTGCCAAGTTGGAACTTTGTACTTTGGTATTTGGGGTCCCGTGGAAACGGCTTTGCAGATCAAAGAGATTTTCGAGTGACACTATCCCCTTGGGCATGTGGTTCTCTGTGCATTTATCATGCTCTTCCTGCAAAGCTTGATCTTGATCTGCCTCATCTATTGCCGTGTTTTTGAATACTTCAGTATTGAGCATAAATTCCAATATATGTTGATCATCATCAAAAACACATAGATTAGTAATATTATCTGGCACAGAGGGTCTATACATAACTTCAATAGAAAAGCCATCCCTCAAAGGGGTAAATCTAGCAACAACATTAGCTAGAGTATCAGCTTCTGCATTATGCATTCTAAGAACAAATTTGATTCCAAACACATCGAAAGCAGAAATAAGATGCCATACCTCTTGTTGATAAGCTTTTAAGTGCGGAGACAAACAATGAATGGTATTGCGTACCTGCCGAGTGATGATCTCAGAGTCTCCAATGACCTGTAAGCGTCTTACTTTCAAATCCAGTGCCTTCTTGATTCCTTGGATTAAAGCTTCATATTCAGCAGTATTGTTGGCGCACTAGAACTCTAGCCGACACAAAATCAAGAACTTGTTCTTCCGAGGTTCCAGCAATATGCAGGCCACACCAGCTCCATCATGGGTCTTGGAACCATCCTAATACAAGGTCCATACATCATTTTCTAGCTCCTTCAGGGTTGTGGGTTGGGGAAGGATTTCGGTTTGGTGTGAGACGAGGGTGGCTTGGTCTTCTGCGACGAGTGTTAGTTCAGACTGGATCTCAGGGCCTACTGGAGACTGAGGAGGATGGCAACATCCGAATATGGCTTCCAAGAAACACATGCCAAGCTCCTCCTGGGCGAAGCTGATGGGTTCATTAGTAGTATCCAAATCAGTGAAAGTATATTTCATATATGGTTCGCTTTCGACCCTGATTTGGTTATTCCAGCCCTTGTAAGGAAGCCACAGGTGGGACCAATTAGTGGCAAAATACCCTTGCAGCTTACTGGACCAGTCTCTGCTAAGCAATAGGCTGTAGGCTTCCCGGATGTCAACAACCACAATGTCAATACATTGGTGTACTCTAGAGTCAGATGAAAGGCAGATGATGACGGTATTTAGCTCTCCTACGGCTGGCACCTACGATCTGTCAAGTTGGATGATCCTCGCGTCAGTTTTCTCCGAGAGGATATTCAGCTTCTTACAAACAGATTGGGGCATGACGTTTGTGGACGTGCCGGATTCAACTAGAAAGTTATGGATGTTGAAGTTAAAAATCTCAAAATATAAGAGGAAGGGTGGAGTAGAACTCATGGAATTTGCATTGATGGAATTTACAATAGACTGCACACTTAGGCTAGCTTGCACGGACGTATTGCTCACAGGCTTAGTAGTTGAGGTATGGGCGAAGGCTTTAAGGATGAGTTCTCGTTGATTTGTGATGTGGGCAAGCTCATAGAGGGAGATGTTGGCTCTCATTTTTTTTCATGTCCTCAACAATGTTACAACTGGAATTAGATTGAAGACTAGGCTCGGTAGTAGCTTTGGGGGGCCCTACCGGGAGCTTGCTCTTTTGGTTTTCTCAGGTGTTGTTATTCGCAGGCTTCTCAGGAATAGCTTGTTGTTCTTTTCCCGGGGGAAGGATTTTCCTTAAAAAAGCCCTTTTCTTCTCCTCAAAGGACTGTTCGAGGACCAGTCCTTTGCTCCTAAGGCTATAATTTCGTGCAGGTTGGGCCTTAGGATCGTTTTCCACATTGATGTCAGTGATGGTAATATTTTTTTCCCTGCGGATTACGTCAAATGCAAGAACAGAGGACCTCGGTTCTTCATCTGGGGGAAAATCATCATCATGGTCAGAAACATCATCCTCCCCTGCATTCCCTGGGGTTTGATCATCTAGAAGATGATTTACTACTGCCGTCATGCTGCCAATCCATTGTGGGCATGTTTTCTCAGAGTGGGCAGCCTGGTTGAAAGAACAGAAGTTATATTTTCTTATTTCTTCCACATTGAGAATAATGTTCAGGTTAGACAGAGGTCGGCTGGTGTTGGGGTTACTCTTTCTGAAAAAGGGCTTAGGTGTCTTAGTGCTAGTCGTGGATTCTATACCCATTCTCTTTAGGTTGGAGACTTCATTTGTCAACAGCTTGAGGGTCTTTGCTATGCTCTCGAGGTCAAAAGAATCCTTATCCTTATCCGCAGTTTTGGGTGTGGAGGACTGACCTTTCTTCATGATTGGTTTGTGATCATCTCTCCCTTCCTGATATATTTCTCCTATAGAAAGCATGTCCTTTTCTACAGCGAGGGTGGCCGTGTAATTTGCCACAAGGGTGGCACGAGCTTCACGTTTCACGAAGACAGCAATATCCCTAGGCAGAGCTTTTGTATAGTAGTCTATGGTGATAGAGTCATCCAATGCCAGGTTTGGGGGAAACTTTTGCAGTATTGTAGAAAAGAGTTGATTGAAGTCTCTAACCTTCTCTTTCTTATGGAACTTAATGGTGCTTAACACCGTGAGGAGCATGGAAGGGGTTTTGTCCTCCGAAAATTTATGCAAGAACACGCGACGGAACTAGTCCCATGATGTAATGGAGGCACTTGTGAGGGAGTGTTACTAGGTGGCCGCTTTGTTTTCAAGAGTGTGTGGAAACAGGTGAAAAGCAACGTCTTCTGTTTGAACCCTCATGATTTGCAAAGAAAGATAGTAGCTACTTATATGATCCTCAGCCAAGGTGCCTTTCTCGGGATCAAACTTGGGGAGATGCTTCTCAGGATTCCTAGGCATATCATGGAGGGGGCCCAAAAGATCTAATGGGGACTAGGCCATCCAGACAAGTGGTTGCACCCTCCTAGCATGCTCGTGGTGCCTGATATCAGACTCAGATTCACTCCCCGTACCTGATGCCAATGCTTCTCCCCCGTGGCGAGAGTGTTCATCTTGATATCCCTCACGGTTGGCCATATTTCTGAGATATCCCCAATTGTAGATAGGTGGCCTGTTTGGGTTTGGACGGCGGTGGTTGGCACGGTGTCCTTGGCCACAACCTCTATCTCCTCTACCTCGATTTCCATGGCCTCTATTCCCCTCACCTTCATTTCTGCGGGCTCTATTTCCCTCACCTTCATTCCTTCAGGCTCTATTTCCCTCGCCTTCATTCCTACAGGCTCTATTTCCCTCGCCTTCATTCCCTCGAGCTCTATTTCCATCACCTCCCCCAGGTGCAGGGTGTACTTGGTTGTCGTTCTGTTGGGTTTGGTTAGGCCGAGGGTCAGGGAAGGATTCATTCATGCCCATTTCCTCCTCTTTACCCACTTGGAGCTCAGGAATCGGTTTGTTATTCTGGACAGCAGTGGCGAGGTCTTCAACCATGAGATTCACAAACTGGGATATGGAACTTACCAGAGCACCATTACGAGTTATGTTTTCAGCAGGGGTGCTAGTATGGGTCAAGAAATTCATGATTGGGGCATATCGCAAATCCCTGATGAGATTGTGGGTAGCTGGGCGCAAGGTTCTCAACTACTCTCTGGTAATTTCATAATATGGAACCTCCTCCCTTGGAATATCTTCCAAATGGGGAGGGGTAGTATCATCGTTTATGACCTCCCCATGGGGAGTTTGTGATGGAATGTTGGTTGTATACTGGGAGGATTCCATTCAGGCCCTCCTTCTAGTGCCAATTCTATTGACGGGAAAGTTTTTCCAGCCAACAGTAGGGGATCTCCCCAGTTAAAAGTCCCAACTAGACTCTGAACCATTTGGAATAGGGATCCTGTCCGGGGTGTGGGTCTGGTTACCACTTAGGTCTCCTTTCTTTAGGTCTCAAAAGAAATCAATGAACCTGCAGACACACACATATTCAAATGATACCAGATACATGCTTGATGAGTTAAAACATATACAACACTATGTGTAACAGTACAAAATAATAAAGCATAAACGCCGAAGGAAATTTTGTTAACAACACATCATTGGGGTTATGCTTGTAGGCTGTTTTGACCACAAAAGAAACAATTCTTTATGGTGAAAATGCCCTCTATTTCCTGAAATATTAAATGATAATACAAATGCTAATAAACCAAGTCATCAACATTCGTAAGAAAACCAAAAGAGCTTAACATCATCAACACAAATATAGAGAGCTATAATGCGTAAATGATTCCATTAAAAGTGCAGTTTCATTAATCAAAAGATTTTTGAAACTGTATCAGAAATACACATAGTGTTCGCACAACAAAACACATCAGATCCAAAAGGAGTTTTGACAAGTATCTCACTCATATGCATATAGAGTGTTATCCTTCAATACAATTCTCTATCAGTTTTGACTCCCCAAAAAAAAGCCAGTACATTTTCCCTAGAGGGGGTTTTATAGTTCAAAATTTTCCCTTTGGGCTTCCTAACTCTTCGCCTGCCTAACTGTTGAGCTGCCTTGCGACCTGGAAGTGAACTGTGACCTGCGACCTGGCTGGGCAATGCAACCTGTGACCTGGCTGGGTAGCGCGACCTGCGACCTGTCTGGGTAGCGCGACCTGCGACCTGTTTCCAAATGCTACCAGCGATCTACTGCCACCAGATTATAAAGATGTGCGTGCAATCGTGAGGTCAGGGGCATCAATCTATTGTCCTTTGAGGAATTTTTTCCAAGTCTGATAATCTGATGCTATGGGAGAAACCAAAGGGACCTCTTCTTTCAACCAATGCATTCACTTTAAGGCATTTGGGACTAGAGTCTCCTTCTTCTATGAGATCAAGTTGGACAGAGAGGCGAGCTTGGTGTAGACCCAGATTGGCATGACAAGAAACTTGCCCAGATTCTCTTGTGACGCTGCAAGGTCGGGAGTGGCAGTAGCTTGCTTAATGGGCTACAAAAATGACCAGATCTCCTGATCTACCTATTCCCAGGTCTTCCCCTTGTCCAATGCACCCAGCAATGGAATGTGATGTAGGATGTGCATCGAATCGATGCCGCTGATCAGGTGTTCGTATGCAGCCATTACCTTGTCTAAGTCCTTGGATAGCTTATCCTTGGACTGCATTTTCATACGGATCTGGACTTTGGCATCTTATGTGTGAATCCAGTCCTTCTTTGGAAAATGTTCAAGAGTCTGGGGGTACCGCACTGTCCAATCCATCATTCTGTCCAAGGCAGCTGAGGCTTCCTTCAGTTGCTCGTGCCCTTGCTTAGTTTCATTTTGGGCTCTCGTTCCGAAGCAGCCTCCGCCTATTTTTTCTCCTTTTACTTCTTGGCCTCCTCGACCTGCCTTTTCTTCTGCTCTGACCTTAAGCTCTTCTTGCTTTTATCTTCATATTATTTCATTTTCTTCTCTCTGTCTTGCTGGGCTTGGGCTTCTATTTCTTTCTGTTGGGCAGAAGTACTATGCCTTGTACTGGTTCAAGGCCTTTTAGCGAAAGAAGAAGAAGTGCCCCCCAATTCACGGCTCCTGTCTTCCAAGGTTTGGTTATCTGGGTCTTCTCGATTAGAGTACACCCCTAGAGCAAGTTGGTGATCTGTATTATACTAGTTTCTTCTTTCATCCTCGCTTGGGAATTCCGTGTGTTGGTAGTTCCATTTGAACTTAGCCCTCTTGCAGTGATCAGGGACTATCCTTTTTGGGTCATATGTCCAGTAGTTTAATGCCCCCAGGTGGTAGCTTTTCATCTCTTCTACCTTTGCCTCTACTTCCCTGAAATCTTTGATTGTGTAAGCACCGATAGTGATGAGTATCATAGGCCATGACTTCTTCTTACCCCTAGACAGGACCCTGGAGAAATCGAAAGACATTTGGAAACAAACCTCTTACATGAGCATTTTGTCCATGACATATCGAGGCATAGCATTTGGGTCCTTGAACGAGCTAAAGACTCGGATAAATGTATACTCGGAAAATGGGAACCAATGCGCCACCATTCCTAGTGTTTCCATGGCTCGTCAAGACATGCAAGGAGTGTCTTAGCCGAACAATTTTCTATAAAGAGTGGGAATGAACACTTGAGAGATCGGCTCTATGTCTTGTCTGTACTTGGAATCCCAAAACACCTTGGTTTGCAAGTGGATTGCATGGGTCTGTTTTGGATCCCAGTTATGTACCCATCCCTCAAAGTGAAACCTTGAACAAATGGCATCCAACAAATAAGAGGCCATGTAGAATTTAGAAGGCCTTCCTTCATCTGGTACCAATGCCAAGGATAAGTTTTTCTGCATGGAGGTCACCAATATGCTGGCCCAGTTAAACGAGTGCTGTGCGCTGTGACATACTCCATGAGAGTTGCCCATGTGCCGCTAAAAGTGGTGGCATCGGGTCACCCGTACAATCTGCAAAGCATGGCAGCCACTAATTTATATACCTTCCTAAGGCCCGCCACTGGATACTCCTGGTCCTTCTTGACCTTAAATTTCTCAGGCTCCTCCCACCACTCCTTTAGAGTATCAACTATAGGAACTGCATGGGAAATAGCCCATTCTTTTGTGAAGTCCTCTTCTCGCTCAGGAAAAGAGTAATAAACATGAGCATCTAAGCCTTTGAGTGTCGTGAAAGCCTTGCCTTCGTTGTCCCTGATGACGAACTTCTTGGGGTCAGTTTTCCGTATAATCCAATCTATCATCTCTGGGCATGGGAATATGGCCGGATGGGCTCCTACAAGATGTATCTTAGACCTTTTTACCTGTAAGTATATCTCCCGATCAGGGAGGTCCTCTGGGAATTCTGTTCTAGAGAACTCTTAGTACACTTGGTATAAACACATGCTGTCCCCTTTGGCAAATGTGCACAGGGTATCTCTATAGATCGGGGGTGGGGACATTGGCATGTCCATCTCTACGTCCTCCACTACCAGGCTCTTGTATTTTTTCTGAGATGTTGGAGGTCCCATGTCGCTTGAATCTGAGGGGACAGGTATAGACTCTAAGTCTTCTTCGAATTCACTTGTCATATTCATGAAAGAATCCCAGGATAAGAAAGATGCCATGATGATACAAGACTAGTTACAGTTTATCAATTATTTCAACTGGGGACACAGGAAGAACTGGATAAGCGGCCTACTGGGTCGTAGGGTTGCATGGTCATGATGTTGATATTTTGAAGAAACTTGTGACTTTGCGACCTGGCGACTAGGTCGTGGGTCGCTGGGTCGCAAGTTGTGAAAAAATGAAAAAGTGCGACCTTGCGACCTTGCAACTAGGTCGCGGGGTCGTTGGGTCGCAAGTTGTGAGAAAATAGCAGAAATGTGACCTTGTGACCCTGCGACCAAGTCACGAGGTTTCTAAGTCGCGAAGCTGAGAAAAACAAAGGGGAAAGCAGTCTGCGACCTGGCGACTTAGCGACTAGGTTGCAGGGTGGTAGGGTCGCAAGGTCGCAAGTCACGCTAGGGCTTGTCGGGGTTTTGGTGTGCATCGTGAAGTTGCTTTTCCCATTTAACATGAAAAACACAGGGCTCAATGAGTCCAGACAGTGCCGGGGGATAGCTTTTGGAGCAGGATACAGGCCATGGGAGGCTGGATGAAGAACTAAGATAAGTTGGGCAAGCAGGGTGAATGCTGGAATCAAAAGGGAAGCCCTAAGTGAAAAATGAATACAATGGTTGAGGCAGGGTGCGATTTAAAGGCTAAGGAATATAGATATTAGGCAAGAATAACCAAAAAAGGAAACAGTAGGAGGAAAATGCCAACTTACCCAGGAAAATCGCACTCCAGTCGATCTGTCAGAGGTGTTTTTTCTATTCGCTGCATATGTGAAATGCGACCTAGCTACCTCCTTTATATAAAAAGGTCACACGTGCGGGCCATTAATGAGGTTGCAAGGTCACAGGGTGGGGTGATCTGAGAGGTATGTGACCTTGCGACCTTGCGACCTCAGGGTTGCAAGGTCGTGGGGTCACATTTTTCCACACATTTGAAGTTTGCGACTTAGCGATTTAGCCCTCCCGACTCTTTACTTAGCTTTTCTTTGTGCTCAAGGGGCTCCAAAAAAAAATTTGAAGTTGGGTTTTTGGAGGGTGTTGTAGAGGCTCCAACAGATCCCTTTCTTGTCATACCAATCCTCGTGGTTAAAATTCCTTTGGGGGAGCTCTACAACTCGACTTGTCTACATAGTCGGTTTCTGTTTGGTTAACGTTACATAACTTTTCACCATGAAGATCAAACATTCAACCCACGATAATGCTACGACACCTTCAACCTTCCATTCAAGTAACTTTGTATTAGTTAGGTTAATGATCTACAACATATGCATTTTGAACCATATTTCGAGGGTTTGTTTGACGGTAACTCCTTCCTGTTTCCCTTTTTGAGCCCTTATTCGATTAAATCTTTCTCGGCTGTTAATTTATTTGTGTCTCGTGCAGAATTAAACAAAATTTGACATGGATTCCTGTATATTGACTATTCAAATTCTAGAACTAATATTTATTTAACTTCTAAACCCACCACCATTATAACCATAAATTTTTCTATGAGTTTCGTTTTCCTAAGTCCTCTCTTAAGATGATGATTAAATCTGAAATTCCATTGCAAGTGAATGAATGTCGAGATGGGGTTCTTCCGACAGACCCTAGGTAAGAAATTTACCCATTTCCAAAATTTGTTTGCTCATGTTTAATCTTTTAGAGATTCATGACAGTGCAAAATTTCTCTGTATATTCAGTCTAAATACTCAGTGTTTTCATCATTTGGCATTTTCCCTTAATTTTTCATTTTCTGAAGTCTGAATTCCACATGCTTTGAAATTCTACATGCATTCTATTTTCTACATGGTTGCTGGTTTCGAGTATGACATCTTCTGCATTAATTTTCCTCCATCTATTCTCAAGGGTGCTAACTTTCCAGTTTCACCTTTCAGGGTTCGAATTGAAAGTCATTGTGGTTGTTATCATTTCTCAGGTTAGTTGAATTCATAATAACTTACTGGAATATGATTTCTATCCACTAGAACAAATTTACCCACAGAGTCTATGTTGAACTCAGATAATATATATAATTTCTAATTCGTTTTGTCAAATTAGACTTGCAATAATGTTGACTCATTTTTTAATAATTATTTGCAAGTATGTGTAACTGGTAACTCTCACTTCCCTGTTGAAGTTGTGAAAAATTACATTTAGAGAGTTAGATAAATAATTAACCACTGAATATTTTACTTTGAAAAGTATGAAAATTTATTAAGTAATTCGTTAATTCCTACTTCTATAATAATAATCCTTATTTCCTAAAGAGATTCATTGAATTTTATTTATATAATTTTCTTCCTTTAAAAGTAATACGTATTTTGATTCGTGCCTTCCCCATTTAAAATGATTTATTTTGTAGGTTCATCTGTTGACCTTCTAAAACCTAGACTTGGACATTCAAGTTTCGCATAGTACTAGCACAGGTACTTTCATTTTCAGGTATTTCCATACTACTATTTATTTATAGTATATTATTGTATATATATTTGTCCTTAAATTGGAATTTTAATTCCTTATATGAACACATGAATTTATCTTGACATCTATGTTGGACTAGTAAGGTAATTTAATATTTCCTTTTCAAATTTTCGATAATGAATTTAAATTTCCTCCTAATTAAATTGTAATCAGCTGCTTTTTGGTGTATTGTGCAGGTATTTTACCTTGGCACCTTGATTTTAATTCCATATGAGTATTCCTCACTCCAACCTAGATAATCAATTTTATTTCCACGATGTGGAGGTTGGTCTATAACCTGCTGGAATTTAAGGCCACTAATTTTAGGGACACATATTCTTTTGTAAAATATGTACATAATATACAAATTTATTTTCATGTTTCATGTACTATGTACAGTGTATATTAATAAAATTGATCAGTATTCCCTAAAAAAATTCCATATGCATGTATCTCTATTCTGTGTACACAAGTGTATCATCTTTTTATGCTAAGCTATACATATGAGTTTAATTTCCTCATTTCTTGATATACTGATTCGGCATAGTGATGTGTGAGATGAATCAAACAGAGATCTAAAATCAAATTGTCTTTGATAATTCTGGTATATGTATTTGGTTCTAATTATTTTGGGGTTTCAAAATATTTATGTTAATTTATTTCCACTCCCCTCTGTTATAATTCACATAGTAAAATTTCTGCATTGAACATGAACTTCCTAAAAACCTAACAATAGATTTACACCTTCAACATTTGCTGTAGAATTTTTGTTTATTGGTTTCTAACAATTCTATCGATGTAACCATACAGAACTAAAATATTTTCAGAATGGTTAAGTCCTGTTAAATGCATCCGACTACAACTATAAAATTAATATAACTACTCAGCATATATCATGTTTCATTTGTCTTTCTACATAAACAATATTCTTCCACTTTATCATTCAAATCATAAAATCATAGAAATAATCAAAATTTAAATTAACTGTGCATACCACTGAAGGAAAGAATATTTCCAACCCAACCTTTGAGCTCTATCTCCACATCTCCCCCCGAGAAAATATCTCTTCCTCTCTAGTGTAGACAACCTCTTGTCTTCCTAGGAATGACTTATTTAAGCCTGCTTTCCCATCATCTTGTTTCCATAACTGTGTCCAGTTAATCAAGATGTTGTTTTCCTTTTTTCCTAGGCTTTCTTTTTGTTTCTTCCAAAAAAGTACTTTAAAACTAGCTTTTTCCTCTTTCCAGTTTTACTCCACCTCTTCCCAACAACTTTCCTCTTTACTGGGGTATCTTTTTAGATTTTTATCTCCAATCTAAAAATAAATATCTAAATTATTTTCTCCAAGGATTTTTGGAGAATTGGGAAAGTCTTTGAAACCTCATCCATCCTCATGGACTTGGACTCTGGATCTCTAATAACACTCTAGTATTTTCACAATTAATTCCATTTTCATTTTATTGAATTTAATTAATAAAACATATCCACAATAAGTGTTTTCCTTTGGGTCCACTTGACCCTTAGAGCTTTTGAATTCCTCAAATAAAAGTAGAAAATTAGAGATGTTGCAAGAAGCGATGGAAGAGGAAGCAAAAACTGATTGAGATTGTGTGGGAATGAACAAAGACTCTTGCTGATACTATATGATAGATTTGTCAGAGGTATATTGGAGTTGATTAGCTAAAATTTCAAATATATCAAATTGAATCCAGACTTTCCTATCAAAATCCGACTCAGATTTGGATTCTTCAAATAATATTCTATCTTCAAGTTTAACAGAATCAAATACTACTTTAGATAATGATTTAACTTCATACAATCTCAAGGGATCAAACACTATGTCAGAAAATGAAGTTTTTGACTTTGATCTAAACAGAAATAATTCAAATTTCAATTCGAATGGAATATCTTCAAGGGATAATACTGTTGGAGGTCATGATGTAGACCTTACCAATGAAGATGGACCCAAATGAATCTCTGAGTGTTGGGATATCTACTTTCTGATGAGCTTCTCTGTATATTCATTTGGAGAAGTTGGATGAGGATGAGGATTCGATCTTGTGTATCTTTTCGAAGCCATAATGTTCTTTGTTTGTAACTTGGTTCTCTGCAATTTATGAATCAGCCTTCATGAACATTAGGGCCTATCACCCACAGGCCTAGAATTTGATGAAAAATAATAGTAAACCCGAGGAAGATCTGTCACTTCGTTCCCCAAAACTCGTGCCAAAATGTTAGCACTCCACCAGTTCTCCGAATGTTTAAAAGGAGACCAACGAAGGTAACCAAATACCACTTTGACCTAGTAGCTAGCCCCACAATGAGATCATAGCCGAGGATTGACTATGTCATGAAATATATTAGGCTAGATATGTTTAGGTCAGATTTTGGTTGATTTTATGGTTTTGTCCTAGATGGTGGTTTAGGTCTAGGAAGACTAGGTCAGGGCTCTGAAAATCATATTTGCAGAGATGTAATGGGGCAAGGTAGGCACATAATTTAGCACTTTAAAGGTATATTTGTTTATAGGGTAGATTAATAGGGTTTCAAAACGATCATGAATCTAATGAATTCATTTATATAAGAAGAATATGAACAAAAATGTGAAATCTTCTCCAAAACAAAGCATTAAATCAATGAATTATGTTTATCATCTTAGAAATCTAATAAATGTAGCATGGAAATGTAAATGGAAGGTACAATACATTCAAACATATGATCACAAAATAAGAAACACTCCTAAATCACATACCACATGAATCCCACCACAATAGTTGCAAACCATGTCTATTAGTTCCTGCCAAATTCACTTGTACACTAGTATTTGAGGCTCAATTCCATAGCATCCAACCTTTGAAACTGATTACAAAGTACCTCATATAGCCACTAAGGTCGAAAACCTCCCTTGGAGGTATAATTTCCAACAATAAAATCCAAATACATGCACCTATCCAAAGTCTGCTACACACAAGGGAGGTTACTCAACCAATTCCTCCTTTTCCTAACCATCATGAGACATTTCCTCAAAGCATTAAACGAACAATAAGACACCTAAGTAACCCTATATTACCCATTTACATTTAATTTTTACCATTTACATTCACTTACCTTTACCTTTTTAATTTTACAAAATTCAAACTGAAAATTGACAAAAATTACATAGTGAAAATTTCATAAAATATTATCAGAAATTGTAGATGCATTGCGAGCTGTTGGAGGCAATGTTTAGGTGCCTTGTGGAAGTCCAAATTCAAATATGAGAGTTGTTATAGAAATTTTGGAGATTGTATATGTTTTTAGAGTATTTAGGCATCGCAAACGACCCATTTTTGGCTGCAATATGGACATTTTCCCAAGGTGTCTCTAGGTATGCAACGAAAGTAAAAAACAAAGGCAGAATGTTGATTTTTTACCCCTTTTCTTCATTTTTCTCAAAATCTGAGCCCTGGAAAAGAAAACTAAGGAAATGGGTTTTGAGAGGAGGCCATAATATTTATATAAATGTAAATTTTATTCCATTTGGAGGCTTGAGTAAGAATCACAACATGATCTCGTTGCACTTCTGGACTTAGTCAAATTTATAAACTTTTCAAAATTGAACCAAATTTCACGAAAATGCAAAATTTGCTTCATTTCTTCTCAAAATTGGACCAAAAGTGAAAAATGAGGTATGTTATGCTATCATGGATGCATCAAAAAGTAAATCCAACTTACCCTTCTCCTCATGGCTGATTAGGGTTTCCTTTATTTTGGCTTGTAGCTCTTTGAACTTGACAACACAAATTTGATTTAGGGCATAATAATGATCAGCCATGTTCTTATGAATCTTGTTATCCCTGTTGGCCTTGTTGAGGAGTTTCTCCAAGTGGTTTTTTACTTTCTCAAGCCAAAACTCAATGTTCTCATTAATTTCATTAGCAATCTTGTCTTCAAAACTGAACTCTTCATCTGTAGGGCCTTTCTCTCTTTCCTTCTGCAATGCTCTTTTGAGACCCATGGTTATGTAATATTCATAAATTAGCTTGTATCTAATGGGAATATTAAAGTTTTTTTTTGTCACTTAGATAGGTGAATAAATGGGTAGGGAGACCCATAAATCTCTTTATGAAGAATAAAACCACTTCTCATGTGAAAGTGGATTATATTTTCAGCTTAATAAAGCACCCTAAAGTGTGAACAGGAGCTAAAACATGTGGACTGGGTCAAATTTGACCAAATCAACAATGTTGTCATGGAGGAGTGGACATCAATGAGGTACAACGCAGTTTTAGATGGTTATGGTTTGTGTGAAAGGAGGGTTATCATTGGATGTGGTTCAGGGTTTGAAAGCTCTTGACTTATAAAAAGAAGAGGATGGTAGCATTAGAATGTTGTTGATGTATATGATATTTTCTAAATATATGGTCTATTTAGACATATATCTTTCTCTTTTTGTTTAGCTAAGATTGAACGGTGTTTAGCATTGGGTGTTCTTGATCGTGAATCCCACCTCTTCCCATTGAGTAGCTCTTGGGAGAGTTTGTATTGCATTGTCCACTATCTGGATTAGGGCCAAGCTTCTTCTTTCAACTACAGCGCAGATCCTGTTGAGGGTTTGGTTTTTTTTGCAAGCTGCAGCAAGTGGAGACTAGATCTTTCAAATCTAGGCCATTTTAGTGCTCCTTTTCAGTAGAGGAGGTTTCCACTTCATTGGGAGGTTGGTATTGGAGGGCATTGAGCTCATTTTCATATCTTGGCATCAGTCCAACCTTATTTTGATACCTATAACACAGTTTACTTCCAGATCTGCGTTATTTCTATAGGAGGAGTTGCAGGGTGGTTCAATAGACCATTTAGAGAGCTCATTTTCTAGTGTTGGGGATCTTCCCTTCAATTTGAAGATCTATTTTAGGAGGCTATCCTTGATCATATCAGATTAGCCACACTTTCTAGATATGTATTTTTCAGTAGATCTGCAGTCTTAGATCTCAGATCTACATCTTGTACTTGGTGTTTTGCTGAAAATCCCAAGGGGGTTCATTAGAGGAGCTTGTATAGTTCATGGATCTGATATAGATCTAAATTTTTATGAACATAGAAGCTATAGATCTTATGTATAATATAATATTGTTGCAAAAGCAATAAAATAACGCTATAAGGGTTTTCCATCTTTAATACATGGTTGCAGCACCTCTTATTGCATGACTTTTGTCCATTGGAGACTTGTAATTCCTGATATGCATCTTATGGCCCATTTCTTATGTATATTTTACTGCTATAATGGCATATGAAAGGTCTCCATATTGGCCTCTTGCTTCATAAATGATGATCTGCGTTATTGTTCCATCATTTTGCACTATATTCCTACTTTTCCCATTTGGGAATATTATAGTGGTATCAGAGCATAATCTTGGCTCGGCCTGTGTACTTTAGCCATTATGTCATCTAAGGAGGCTTCTCATAGGAAGGAGAATATATGCAGAAGAGATGAAGGAAAAACATCATTTTCAGGAGGGAAGGAGTTCTCAAAAATTCTTCCTTAAACTATGTAGTGCATTAGAAGAGAGATCAAAGAGATGAGAATGGAGAGATGTATAGATTCTCCAAGAGGGCTTGTACATGAAGAAAGCTCTAGATTTTCACATTATGGGTGTGAGAATTCAACTACACCATCAGATCTACAATGTGGTACCATGCCTAGGGTCATAACAAGAGAGATGGAGGAAGGAGATGTACCAAAGCATGAGACTCTTTGTGATTATCTTTAAGAGTATGAATCTCAAACTCAAAGATTTAGAGATCATTTAAAATTCCAAGGGTTTTGCAAGATCAAGGAGGATAGAAGACCTAGAAACCATGATAGAAGCACAAGGTGAAAGCGGCATGATGTGGGTAGATTCTTCCTATCTACTTTTTATGGGTCACCTAAATGTTCAGCTTGGCCTTGGGTGGAGGAGCTAGACACCTATTTGTAGCAACACCAAGTTTTAGAAGATGAAGCCATTAGAGTAGCAGCGATGCACCTTGAAGGTAAGGCTTATGCCTAGTGGTTTTATGAATCTTCTTCATTAAAATATGAAAATATGTCTACTTATGCAAGGTTCACTAGGAAGTTAGTAAAGAGATTTAATGAAAAACATTATGAAACTTCATTGGTTGAGCTAACCAAGCATACATGAACAAAACCTTTGCATGAGTTGGAAGGATATATAAATCCAAATCCATTTCAGAAAACTATTGAGGGGATTAATAACCTTTCATAATACCTTGCTAGAGGCAAGATCCCCATTTCAAAAAAAGCTCTCATCTCAAAGGGAAGACATGGAGGAACTAAACAAATAACCTCTTTTTGATGATGAGGCAACCTCCATTCATAATGAAGGGGAAGGGAAGAGAAGAGGTAACAGCACTGTCACGGTAGTAGTAGATCTAGTACCTCATGAAGAGGAAGATGGAGCATTTTCTCCAAAGAGAGAAACTCTTGCACTCTTGCAAGGAGTTCCAAAGAATCTTACATATGGAGATTAGGGCACAGTCCATGTGCAACATGTGCCATCATTAACAGATTGTGAGATCTTGAAGATAGAAGGACATAAAGGGGAGGAAAATAATCAGATGATGATGAGGACACACCCCTCTCTATTTCAGAAGATTGATGAACAAAATAGGAAAGAGAATTTGTGCAGTGAGAACAAGGAAAAATCAGTCCACTCACATATACAGCTTGCTCTAGGCCTTGATGTTTCATTACATGGAGGCATTCCACCCGGGAGACCCCGTAATTGGAAGATGAAAAAATAATTCGCTCAAAATGGTGCATCATTGATATATTTGGCTAAGGAAGGAGCCTTGGGACGAGCTAGCACAACATAGAGAACCTTTGATGGGTTCAAAGGAGAGGTGAGCAATTTTATGATATGGACATTTTCATCTCCCACTCAGCTATCTGTGTTGAAAGATGGTGCTTCATAAATCTATGATGACAAGAGCATGGTGTCAAAGGGCTACTCCATAGCCTTGGAGAAGAAATGATACTTCCACACATGAGGAAGATTTTTGAATATGGTAAGAGGTTATTAACACACTTGCATGCATTGGAAAAACTATGGAAGTATTGGATGGGAAATTCCTTCCAAGAGGAAGTTGAACTCCATGTACTTCAATATTGTCTTGGGCAAGATCAGCTGCAAGGGAGGTAGCAAAATTGGGGTAACAATACTCCAACATGTGTCTTTGGCATTGAGCATGTTAAAGAGGAGAGTTGTGGTTTGACAGGTGCTTCATTTCAGATTTCAACAACGTTGTCATTTTTGGGAAGCCTAGATCCATATTGGGAGTCCTAACTATTGATGCAATATTCCAAGAACCTCTTCACATGTAAGGTTCTTTATGGGAAGTGTAGAGTGGTTGATGGAGTCATTTATTTCACTGATCAGATCTACTTGACTAGAGGCTCCAAGATCAAAAGGGAGATTCTACATGCAACATATGAGACACTCTCTTCAGGACATGTATACTTCATTGAGTCTTATCACACCATAATGGAGGGATTCTATTGGGAGGATCTCAAATAATATGTGCACCAACATATCATGAGATATGTAGCTTGTTTGATGTATGAGGAGGAGAGAAACCACCTTGCAAGGTTGTTTCAATCACTTCCCCTTTTGATGGAGAGTTGGGAAGATTCAACTATGGACCTCTTCACCAACTTGTCTACAATATATGGTAAATATTGTGTTTTGATGCTTATTTATCAACTAACAATGTATGTGCATTCCTTTACCATGCAATAGCAGCACATTGCTCCACAAGAGAGCAACCCTCTCTTTGGAATTCATGGTCCTATTGAGGCTACATTCAGTGATGGGAATGACCCTGTCATGGAGGACTTTGGGAAAAACATGTTTCATTTGTATCCTATTCAGTCAAAACCTAATGTCCTTCACTATTTTTAAGCTTTTGAGAAGCTCATGGCAGCAAGAAAGTGGTTGGGTGGTCACTTATCATATCATATTTTGAGACAGCAGGAGGAAGAGCAACACTGTTCTCACTTGAGGGACTATTTTCACCATCCAATATGTCATATGACACTTATTCCATGTTTCTTTTGGGGCCATATGGTGATGATACTCTATTCACTATATGTATGAAGGATTGAGCAAGAAGGCCACCTAGAACCAATGAGTGGTATCATGAGATTCCAAGTATCTTTTGGCTTCATGAGGACTATATTATTGCAGCCCAATATCAGCAGCTCCGAATTTATCATAAATGCAGAGAGAGTGTAAGTTGAACAATATTATCTCTCACTTTCTGCCATGCAACCCCTACACATTTCATAAGAAGTGGATTGGTGATTGTTTCTATGAGCTACCAAGGATGGCTCACTTTATTTGGTTGAGAAAATGGATATTGGAGTTTTTCATTGGGGTTGAGACACCCAACATTTATCATCTCTCATGCCTTGAGGAGGCCAATGGACAGCATATAACTCTTTCCATATATCCCCCACTTTTTCATCATGATGAGGGATATTTGGTTTATCCACCAAAGGAAAACTTGTATTCTTGGGAGGAGACATATCCATTGGAGATTTTGCAGTATCCTTGTAGTTTCTTGAGGACAAGAAACATCTTGGAGGGGAGGACTGTAATATTCCTAAATTAGCTTGCAGCTAATGGGAATATTAATTTTTTGTTTTGTCACTTACATAGGTGAATAAATGGGTAGGGAGACCCATAAATCTATTTATGAAGAATTAAACCAATTCTCATGTGAAAGTGGATCATCTTTTCAGCTTAATAAAGCACCCTAAGCTGTGAACACGGGATAAAACATGTGGACTGGGTCAACTTTGACCAAATCAATAGTTTTGTCATGGAGGAGTGGACATCAATGAGGTACAACATAGATTTAGATCAAGATTCTTTGTGTGAAAGGAGGGTTATCATTAGATGTAGTTTAGGGTTTGCAATCTCTTGACTTATAAAAGGAAGAGGATGGCAGCATTAGAAGGTTGTTGATGTATATGATATTTTCTGAATATATGGTCTGTTTAGACATATATATTTCTATTGTTGTTTAGTTGAGATTGAATGTTGTTTAGCATTGAGTGTTCCTGATCGGGAATCCCACCTCTTCCCATTAAGTAGCTCCTGCTAGAGTTTGCATTGCATTGTCCACTACCTGGCTTAGGGCCAAGCTTCTTCTTTCAACTACAGGACAGATCTTGTTGAGGGTTTGGTTGCTTTTGCAAGCTACAACAAGTGGAGACTAGATCTTTCAGATCTAGGCCATTTCAGTGCTCCTTTTCAGTGGAGGAGGTTTCCACTTCATTGGGATGACAATATTGGAGGGCATTGGGATAATTTTCAGATCTTGGCATCAGGCCAACATTATTTTGATCCCTATAACATTGTTTACTTCCAGATCTACGTTATTTCTGTAGGAGGAGCTGTAGGGTGGTTCAACACACCATTTGGAGAGCTGATTTTCTAGTGTTGGGGATCTTCCGCTTTGAAGATATATTGGAGGAGGATATTCTATTGCTCATATCAGATCAGCCACACTTTCCAGATCTATATTTTTCAGTAGATCTACAGTCTTAGATCTCATATCTACATCTTGTACTTGGTGTTTTGCTGAAAAACCCCAATGGGGTTCATTAGAGGAGCTTGTATAGTGCATGGATATGATATAGATCTAAATTTTTATGCACATAGCAGCTCTATATCTGATGTATAATATAATACTGTTGTAGAAGCAATAAAATAATGCTATAAGGGTTTTCCATCTTTAATACATGGTTTTAACACCTCTTATTGCGTGACCTTTGTCCATTGGAGACTTGTAATTCCTTATCTACATCTTGTGGCCCATTTATTACTTATATTTTGCTACTGTAATGACATATGAAAGGTCTCCATATTGGCCTCTTTCTTCATAAATGACGATCTGTGTTATTGTTCCATCATTTTTTACTATATTCCTGCTTTTCCCATTTGGGAATATTACAATTTATGGCCTCTTTCTTCTTACCTGTTGTTCATGTTCATGAAAATCATCTATTTCAGCCACTAATTTTCCTTTCACATCATGCTTTCTTGCCTTAAAATGACTTTTATCCAAGGACTATTGTTTTTCCTTCAGCGGTTGGTTTTCTTGCTCTAGGAAGGAAATGATGAAGTTAGCTCTTGCCAAGTTGTCTTGGAGCTATTTGATCTGTGCATCCGTGTCTTTGATAATCTTCTCTAGGTTTTTAGGCTCATCATTAGCCTCTAATTCTACTAGGTAAAACTCATGTTCTTCCTCATCATGCATGGATGTGTCATGTTGTATTGATGTTCCCTGCTCTGCTGGTGTAGGCTTGGCCCCTTCCTCAATTTCAGGAGCAAACACAAGCCTTATTCCTCTCTGATATGTATGACTGATCTACCTAGGTCTCTTTATCATTGATTTTTTCATTTATTGAGTTTCCACCTTTGAACCCACCTCATGCATGGTATGTGACATGGTATGTTGTTGACTTGGTGTAGTAGTTATGTTCATTTGCAAGGCTGCCTCAATGAAGGAATCCCATATCATGCTCTTTTCTACTAGCTGATGGAGAACCATGACCTTTATCAAATTATGATGGAAAAGACTAGGATAATTCTCTTTTCCTTTCACTTGCACCTTTTCAAACATCTTAATCACACTCCTATACAAGAAATTGCACAAATTGAGAGACTTAACAACTATGAAGTGCATGAGTAGTCTAATGTGGTATTGATACATCCTTGAAAATCTTCCTTCACATGTGAAACATTTCATGATAAAATTCATCAATGGTGCATATCTCTCCAGCAAATATCTAAATGGGAAAACATGTGAATGAGCTCCTTTATACTGTGATTTCAAATAAGGTTTTTATTCTTCAAGATATAGGTTCATGCCCTTGAACCAATACTGACCATGATTTGGTATTCCTGTAGCATGAGATAAAGCATCCACTGAAAATATGAAATAAACCCCTGAAATAGAAGTCTTTTCTCCTTTCAAAGTGGTGGAAAACATATCTATGAGCTGCTCATTATAACCTACTTCCCGCACTCTTGGACAAAACCCTAAACAAACACCTTCAAAACACTTTTTGATGAATGAAGAGGAAGTGATTTCATTGCAACTGGAGGGCTCAAACGTCAATATCTTCCCCCCTTTTTTATATTTTATTTTCTCTGATGGTGATGAATCTGCTTCCGTACTGAAACCCTAGACAATAGGAGGGAAAAATAGGGAAAAGGAGTAAAGGGATCAAATGAAGGAGTTATGGAAAATTTAGGGAGATGGGTAGGGGTCTTAGGGATATTTATGGAGTGAAATGGATTGAAATAAGTGAGGGAAATGGGCTAGGAAATTTAAACATAGTCCTAGCTAGGAAAACTACCCAAATTGGCAGAATTGGGCTTGGGTTTATAGGGAATATGATAGAAATGATGGGAAATGGCTATGTAATGGATGGAAGTGATATCAACTGCAAATAAAGATGTAGGGAAAAGAAAACTAGGTTTTGGTGTAGCAATTGATCATTTCAAAATAAAAACCACACAATTGAAGAAACCCTAGGAGAAGAATTGTTTCATTAAATCCTCCTGATAAACAATGCTATGGGAGTATGAAAGGATTTAACTTACCTTTGAAGAGGTTTGAAGACTGAAATAGCTAAAGAGAAGCCTTGAAAATTTAATTTTGGTTCCCAAACTCCACTTGTAAAAAATTCTACCTTGTGCGCAGCGAAGGCCTCCTGTGTGCAGCACCCATGTGCAATGCAGTCTTTCTATGCACATCGTGATCATTTTTTTCCAATGAGAGGTAAAAAAACGATTTTTTCTTGCCAATATGAGATGAGAGCGCGATGGTAGAAGGATGAAAGAGTGCAAAAGAGTTTCATTTTTGTATTTTTTCCTTGTTATAAACATGAAGTGACTTGTTTTGAGTGAGGATGGGCCTGACATTTCTTTTCCAAGCATGAATTTCATTGATTGAACTTTGTAACCTTTGGACTTTGTAACTTTTGGAACATTGTAACTTTTTTGAAACCTTGTATTGCAGCTTTAAGAACATGAAGTACTTATTAAATATAGAAACATAAATTACATTTTTGAAATCAAACTTTATTGAAAAAAAATTGCCTATTAGCACTCCATTTGTCATATTTTATCCATGAAATGATTGTTTTAGTGACCTTGAAACCCTAATGACCTAATGGAGACACTGAACTAAATGAAATCATGATCATGGTGACGGGAATGATGATGATGATTTCTGAATAATGATACACTCATTTGAGTGATGACATGGACCAGCATGTGAAAACTTTGGATGGAGTGGAAATAGTCGTAGACCTATTACCTGGTGACCAAATTTTTTCTTAAGGACCTGATTAAATGAAAAACATTTGACTATGGGACCCTAACAGGACATGATAAGAGCCCATTTGGTCATTGGTGACATGCTGTATAGACTAACACTAACATAATGCATCTACAATTTTTTTTTATTTTCCCTTCATGTGTTTGCTATCAAAATAAAATTCACTAAAGAAATCCATCCACCTTTCTTCCCTTACATTTAAATTAGGTTGATTAAATTTATATTTGAAGATGCTATGATCAGTTACTAATGTGAACTCTTTCCCAAAAGATATGACGACCACATTTTCAAAACATAAATTTCTGCAACTAATTGTAGATCATACACAACATAGTTCTTCTCATGCTCCTTTAGCTTCCTAAATTCATAGTATATAAAAGAATTATTTCTCAATAATACTCCGCCTAACAGGGAAATTTTTAAGAATGGAAATTCATCTTAAAGTTTAGAATCCTTGGTGAATCTCACTAATCCATGATATGCAATTTGTAAAATGTTTGGTGATATTTATATAAAAATATTCAAATTTTTAATAATTTTATATATTCTCCACATAATTTTTTGGCGATTTTTAAGGTAAAATATTTTTATACCATAAAAGTTAGGAGAAACAATTTTAGAGAAAATGGAAATTAATGAATCTTCAAAAACATGATGGAATATTAGCCCCTAATATTTTTCGTGCTCCCTAATCCTTCCAAAAAAGCATATTTGTACACTATATATTCTTTATTGGTATCAAAAATCTTAAGTATGGGATAAACAGTTAGAAAATATTTCAATCGATCAAAACTTTCTTGACAATTTAGGGTATAGATAGATTTAAATCCTTTCTTTTGGAAGGATTTTATAGGATAGGAAACCTTAGAGAAACCTTCAATTAACCTATTTTAATAAACTATAATTCCCATAAAGGTTATGACGTCAGATACAAATTTTTAGGAACATGCCAATTGAGAATAGTCTTAACTTTTTAAGGGTCTACTGTGCTTCCCTCTTTGCATATTGCATGCCCTAAATACTGAATCTAATCTTGGTAAACCTAACCTTGAATAAATTTCGCATATAGTTGAAGCTCTTTGAGTGTTTGCAACACTATTTTTAAATGATTTTCATGCTCTTCTATTTTCTTGTAATAAACAAGAATGTTATCAATAAACCTCAATATAAATTTATCTAAGTACTAGCTAGAAACATTGTTCATTAGGCACATAAATGTGGTTGGAGAATTTGTCAGTATGAAAGGAAAAAAAGAAAAAAATCATAATGGACATATGTGGTCCTAAAACAAGTCTTATAAATATTCTCATCTTTAATTCTGATTTGACGTTAACTAGATCTAAAGTCTAACTTAGACAAAATTGTTGCTCCTCTTACTTGATCAAATAGGTCATCAATTCTAGGTAATAAGTACTTATTTTTTATTTTAAACTTGTTCAAATATGTATAATAAATACATAATCTAAGAGTACCATCCTTTTTCCTTGCAAAAAGTATTGGTTATCAACAAGGGGAGACACTTGGTCTGATATATCCTTTTTTCAATAATTCCTGAAGTTGCATATTTAACTCAGTTAATTCTAGGACAATCATCCTATAAGTTTCCCTTGGAATTGATGTTTCCGTAGGTACTAATTCAGTGGTGAAATCAATGTCCATTTTTAGTGGTAACCTAGGAATTTCATTCGGGAAAACATCCTTGAATTCCTGCACAATTGCAAAGTCATCCATAGTATTTTCTTTGCTTTCTTATGTCAAATATTCTACATATATTTCAAATATTTTACACCCACTCCTTGCACATATTTTTATTTTCAAGCTTGATATATTTCTTATTGAGATTGATATGGATATAAATCGAATAGTTTGTATTGTCCCTCATCATTGATACAATTAAGTGTCTTATGCAAGTAGTTAATAACTACTCTATGCTTTTTCAGCCAATCCATGCCCACCAACACATCATACGATCCTAGATGTTCAACTTGAATTTTTCCACTATTTTTGGACTAACATAATTTAAAATAGCTCCTATGTCTATTAGAATTGACACAGCTTGGTTCAAAATATTTCCTTATATTTCTATCATGGTGTATTTCTGTTCAACTTGTTGATCCTCCAAGGGTACATTAATTCAGGGAATACTTCTAGCCACATCATTTATAGTGGAATATTATTGCACATTATTCAAATATTTTTTAGACTTAAAATTATACATAGATGAGGTTCCCCACAACCCCAATACTTCAGGGGTTCTCATTCCTTCTCATTGAATATTTTTCTATTTAGATTCATTTTTCTAGATCGTATTTGTGACTATCTTGTTTTTGTTATTGTGCCTATAAAAATTTATATTTTGATGATATGTGACAAGATTATTAAGTGAAGAGAATTTGAACCATGTATTCCCTTGAATGAATCTATCATTTTTCTTATTTCCAAGGTTTTGATTTATCATTTATTTGTCTAAACTGTCAAAAATGTAACGTGACCTTTTGGATAACTTCATCCATTGTCTTGGGATTGTCATACTCAATCTTCTCTTTGAAGGAAATAGGCCAATAGTTAATTAATCATTGAATTTTGGATTTCTCCTCTTAAATGTACGATACATATTGTATGATATGGGTAAATTTAGTAACCAATTATGTTGGTTCAATTGTCACACTGAGAGGGAGGGTGAATCAATGTGAGATCAATTTTACCATTTCACAATTTTTTCATAATTATACAACCATACAACAATGAACCATAAGCATTATATCATCAAATATAACGATGCATCATGATATTAGTAATATATCAAGAACCCATCACATCAAAAAGAGACACATTCTTTTTCGGTGGAAAGCCATATGGGAGAAAACCACCAATATTCTTCTTCTTTATATGATTTAATTCATTGCATCAATTAACATGCTTTGACCAACTATAGGAAACTACCCCAAAAAAATGCAAGTTGCCACTTGTGGTAGGATAAAACCTAATTGAGGAACCAATATCAAAATATGCAAGCATATTTTCACTATAGGCTACAACTTCATTGAGGCTCCAACCTCGAGAATGAGTAGGCTCCAACCATAGGAATTAATAGGCTCCAACTTGATTGAGGATCTAACCTTAGTGGAGTCACTAAACTCCTTCAACTTCCTTGTGGACCTCTGTTTCATATTTCAAAATGGATCCAATTTACATCATATATCACTAAATCATAATTAATGTCATAATGTGAAATTTGATGTCATCATCACAACCTCTATCTTAACTAGCACATATTATCACTGCCACAATAACTCTCACTACAAACACTGCCACATTCACAATCATTGTCACTACAAATAATTCCACTGTTATAATCACTATCAGTTCAACCCGAAAACATTATTGTTTCCACACATAATCACATCAATCAAATTCATATTAATTTCCATGCTTTGCTTCAACAGATTCATCAAATCCTTTCTCAGAACTTCTTTTCACCACGTATCAAAAAACACACTAAACCCTGCTGATAGAACCTAAAAATATGCTCAAGATATTATGGCCATAAAATAAGCATCAAAAGAACATAACATACCTCTAGTTACATCTATATTTTAATCCTAACCGTCCAAGTTCTTTTGGAATCAAATTTGGACAAATATTGACTCTAGAAACTGAAAATAACTATATAAAACTTTATATAAAGTTAAAAAATCCATAAAGCCCTTTTCAAGGTGCCCTTCCTATTTTCAACATTGGACATTCAATAATGTTAGTTGTGCGACAAAATAAAACTTATGTTATAAAAAATTATTTCTTGACCTGTTAAATGTCAAAGTTCAAACTTGTGACCCCCGAGATACAATTCATACATGCTACCAATTTCACTGCTTAGTGAGGCTCGTTATACTATTGAATTAAATCGTTTTTTTTCTAACCCTTTGATAGAGGGGAATAAAATATGAAATTGCTACAATTCATTGTTGAATTTAATTTCAACTTGGTATCATAACGACTCTTGTGCCACACAAATACTCAAATATAATCCATTTTCCAATTAGGCATCACGGATTTGTGCTAAGGATCCTTCATTTTATATTTGGTTTTCATGAGACGTTAAAAAAAATGAAGCATGGGACCTAGGATCTTATGCGAATAGGACCTCTGACTTCTCCAACTATGTCACATTACATCCACATGTACACCAGGTTTAGAAATTCTCCCACATAAAAATGTTGTAACCATAGTGATATTCACACAACATATGGAAAATATGTATTCTTAAGTAATTTTGTGTCTAATATTTGTTACACGGCATGTCACAGTTATCAACACGTGGAAAACTTTATGCATTCAGTCCCTTGCCTCCAACTAACTATTTGGCCCACAATGTGAGGTTAGGCTTGGCTTATCCTCAAGCTTGATTATGTCAATGATTGAGTTATGGATAGGCCCACTTTTTCCTGGCCTTTCAGATATCTAATGCTGCATGCGCCTCTGACCTACTCAGGGTAAGTACAAATAATTTGTATGGTTCGGTAATTTTTCATCCAACATTTTTTATGCGACGTGTCAGTTAAGAACACACATACACAAATTATTCATCTTCTCCCTTTCCTCTTAGTAACTATATGACCTACAATGTGAGGTCGGGCTCAAATTCTCCTCAAGACCAACTGATGAGGCACATCATTAGGTATAGCTTAAGGGGTTAAAATGTAAGTTTTTATGTTGTTAATGCTTTCTCTCCCACACATTTGATTACATTTTGTCTTATGTTTCTTAATATTTTTTTCATTACTTGATGCCTAACATGGTTCAATTGCAGTAAATAAAGTAAATAAAGATATTTTTGAGTTAGATTCTAGTTCAGGGCTCAGAGTAGACAAAAATGAGCAATTATAGGAAGGTTTTCCACCTTTTGAGCTTCCACAATCAACCCAAGATAACCTAAGATCCTCTTCCAACATTTCAAAGTCAAAGGGAGTTGAGCAAGTGAATATTAAGAGGGAGCCAAGCTCCACACCTCTCGAAGATCAAGGAGACAAATTCCTACTTTTTAGGGATCTGTTGGTAGCTACCCATTAGTATAAATAAACATGAGCCAGAGATCATTAGGATTTTCTTTTTATAGGCAGCTACAGAGCTCTTGAATATATATTAGATATATTTTTTATTGTCATTTTGAAGTAAGAGGCTTGTTATGAAATGAGAATGAGAAGTTAGTTTGCCTCTCACTAATTTTATTTCAGAGGACTAAAACTTGTGGGTTAGGCCCCAATCCATGGGCTACAATCTCTCTTGTGTATCTTTATGTTTCTTTATGCTTCATTATTTTAGTTGATTTCATTGCATTCTAGTAGCATCAGAAGACTATCAAAACTATGTAGGAAGTCTCTCTCTGTCACCTCTTCCATTAGAGCTTGAAGAAAAAAGCCTCCAACCATAGATAAAAAATATTTAGTTTATGATTTCTTGGAAAGCATAAAGTACTGTTCATTCTGTTTATCACAATTTTTTTGTAGATTAGAGTTTGGATTTATGTTTTAGGTGAATTTTAGCTTAAGTTAAATAGAATTTGATTCAACTAATATTTTCCACCATTTAACATGATAGTTTTTGGATGGACAATGCATGAGTGTATGTAATGGTTGTAGGAATAACCACATCTTTAGAGAAGGACCCCTTTCAGCATTGTCATCTTGGAATTCAAATCTCCTTTATTTTCCCTTCAATTCTGCTACCCATAACCCTATTTTGAAGACCATCCTCATAACCATCGTGAGAAACCTTCTTGGTGCAAGATAGGCCCTCCTAGCATTATGAGCTTGAACAAGGGATTTTACCACCACCATCCACTTAGATCCACCTTTCCCTCACTTTTCCTCACATGCATTCCATCATTTCCAGCCTCAAAACCCTTTTGGCCTGTTTCCTATAGCATTACAAGACTTCATGTAGCAAAACTAGGATCCTGTAGCAGTGTCTGGAGTCACCATATTCACTCCATAATTGATCCTCCACCTCATATGAACTTATTATATGCCTTAGTTTACCTCTTACTCTAAATTCTTGGTTCAAGGACACCCCTAGGCCACTCAAACTCCTTTTCCTTTTGATACAAAAGAAAGTAGTTTTAGTGTGCTAGCTAATCATAGAATTAACATCATTAATATATCAGCTAGCATGAACTAGGTAAAATTGAATTCATGATTGATGTAGTGTGTGTGTGAAGATAGATTAGTTCCCCTCTTGAAATCCAGTTGAGTAGTTAAGAGAATGAATGCAATCTAGTTTAGTTTCCTTTATTGCATCTAGACTAAGTGTTAGTTTCTTCCTTGCAAAATTAGTGGTTAGTTAGATGAATGAGTGAAATATAGTATGACTTCCTTTCTTGCAAACATAATAGTTTTCATGATTTTTTTCAATATTGAGTTGCAATTAGAAGTTTGATAGACTCTCTCTCTCTCAGAGTAACAATATTTCCTAGCACCTCATAATAGAACTAAGATGAAGATGGTATGAGTAGAGCTCATTTGTTATGCATATATCACTATCACCTCCAAGTTTGTACGAGCCTCGGGTTGATAATTAAAGCTGAGTAACCTCTAGGAGTTGCAACACTCTTGTTGCAATACAAGGGATCACCAATTTTTGGCACCGTTGTCGGGGAGGTGTCTAAGTAGATGTTTGTTTCTTCTTAAGTATTATTTGTTGCTTTCTATTTTACATTCAGTTTCAAAATATTGAAAACAAAACAAAACAAATTTTGTCTTTCATGTCTCGTAGGAGTAGGTAAAACCAAGGATTTTTTTAAAAAAAAACCCCCACATCCCCACACAGTCACCCTCCACTCTTCTTTAGTGACTATGAGTTAGAAAACCCTCTATGTGTAATATTCCCAAATGGGAAAAGCAGGAATATAGTGCATAAAACTAGAAATAGTAGGGTAAATCGACACATCAACAATGGAGACCAATATGGAGCCATAAAATTATGTATAAGAATAGTAAATCAATATAAAATAGTGAGGCACAAGTCATATGATATGAGGAAACAAACCTCTCATAAACAATCACTCCCAAAAGTGAGATGTTGCTACAATACAAAATGCTGGAGAGTTGCTATAGCACAGTCATAATATGCATAACTACAACTGGAGATCATACAATGATACAAATATAATGAAATATGCCTCAATAGATGTTATAAAAATAGATCTAGGGCCTATATCACCTTTCTAAGATAACCCCAAAGGGTTTCCGGAAAATGCACACTATGTGCCAATGTAAGTTGCAGCCCTAGGGATGAAGGTATGCTGCAACAAAATAAATGAGAAGATATGGCTGAAGTTGATGTATAATCCTACAAACATTCTCTAATAGATCCTCCAGATGAAAGAATATCTCCTCCACTAAAGAAATCACCTCCCAAAACAGACACTGCAACCACCCCTACAATTTCTCCCTAAAATAACGCAGATCTGGGCTAAAAATATGTTGTAGGGGGTAACTACTCCTTGGCCTAATGCCAAGTATATCAAATAAGTCCAAGGGGCTTATTTACTGGCCTCCCAATGGAAGGAAACCTTCCTCCACTGCAAAATTAGCTCTGAAGACACCAAATGAAAACCTCCACTACTGCACCCTGCAACATAGCACAACTCTAGGCAGAAACTGCATTGTTGAAGAAAGTTGTAGCTTGGCCAAATGCAAGAATGTGGAAATATAGTTCAATACTCTTCCAAGAGGCCTCTCAAGTTAAGAGGTGGGATTCCCACTCGGGAACACCCTGAGCTGAACAACACTGCAATCTTAGCTAAACAGCTGAAGAGAGAAACAAGTCTAAATAGACCATATACAAAATAATAATCCAAAAACATAACCACAATGGTTTCCATCCTCTTCCTTATATTCTTGGTGAGCTTCCTCACCCTGTGTCCCACTCATTAAAGCCACTACTTCCATGCATGCAATCTCCCTCCAAAACTACATTTTCCTTCCATGAATTCCATTGCTTCCATACCAGCGCTGTTTGATTTGTTCAAGGTTGACCCAATATTCATACTCCATCCCCTATTCATAGCTAAGGGTATTCAATCCAGCTTTTAGATGACCTCCTTTCACATTAGGAATGTATTTTAATCCTGTTAGACTCCTATACCAATAGGTGTCATATTTCATGATTGACTTGATGAACTATGTAATATGTTCATACCTTTTTCTTGTTGCAAAGGTTTTCCATATTCTCAAAAAGTCAAAAAATTTAAAAAATGTAAAGAGGGTATACCCTAAAAGAAAAATCAAAGTGTGAAAAAGAATAAAATGGCCAAAAAAGTGAAAGAAAATGAACCCCACCAAAAGAAAGGCCAAGGAAAGTGTGCAAGCCTAAATGCCACTACTTTTTTCTCTAATGTAATAATCAAATTGTGTGCAACTTGTATTTTATGCCACAATTCATGAATAGTCAAACAGTTTAAGCTTGGCTAGTTCATTTTTCAATTTTATGTTTTAGAGATAGAGAATAAAATCTGACCAAACTATTTAATCTTGGCAGATAAGTAGATTGGTAGAGTGAATAAAAGGAGTTCAACAGTTTAATCCGAGCCCTTGGATGTAATAAGGTTAGAATTAGATAGATTTTCATATGTAAAAGTGTGATAAGGGTTTGCCAGTCTAAGTGCACCCTAATAAAGAAGAAAAAATGGTAGGGTAAAGTAGATAGGGTAGGTAGATGTTGTTGCAGAATTACATGTGATGAATGATGGCTTTAGATGTGGTAAATCTTTTACTTTCCTCACAAGTGCATAGGCAGACAATACATTGAAGAATTTCAAGCAATGCAAAGTCAGATTATTAACTTCCCTTCTCATCTTTTCCCTAAAAATTTCACTAATTTCCCCTAAGTACTAGGAATTTAAAGATTAGAGGGGCTCAAGGCATTTCCTTGACTTTTGGAGGGACCGGACCCTCGGCCCAATAATTGGAAAAGCCTAAGTACTTAAAATCATTTATCATAACATTCATTCACCTCTAAAAAATATTTTCCTAAGTAAAATCCCATTTTACTTAGGAAAAATCATGTAATATTTCACATAAAAACCCTCCTCATAAAAGCATAAGTTAAAAACATTAACCTAATGTTTACACTTAGCGCTTCTTTCATTTTTTCATATTAACTTCTAATTTTATTATTTAAATCCTTGTAAATTCCCCTTTTCCCGTATTATTTTAATAATAAAATTCCCAAATAATAATATCCCGCCCCTTTGGTTGAAAAATAACCATATTAATGTATTAATCATGATTAATTAGTCAAATCTTTGATTAATCGTGAGCGCATTTCTCCACCATATCAATAAGGGTTAATTAATCCTCATGATTAATTAATAACTTGAATCTGCCAATCAAATCACCCCCGATGCGATTAATTCAAAATAAATTACATTGGGCCCGCTCATTATCTTTCTGTCATCTCGTAACCCCGACCACCGTTCGATCAACAGATCTCAGATCTACGGTTGATATCAATATCGCTAGCCATCCTCATCTAAATGATAACGCGCGATGGCCAAGCAGTTTTCTGAACAGTACCACGCCACGTGTCATTCATCGTATGGAATCACTCGCCCTCTGCCCAAAACCACCTTTCCCCAAAAGCGGTGAGATCGCGTACCGCTTACCGCCTCCCACTAACAACAAAACTTCACATCGTCAAGTCAATGCCATCTGTCCACTGTTCATTCAAAGCTTACCCGCCAATATCAACCGTTTACCCGTTTAAACACAAACACCCTAGTGTTGCTCATTTTCGCCTAATTGTGCAGTAAAACCCTTTGTAACCCAGCTGCGCCACCTGAAGCCTCTGTTAACCAATTCAAGCATGGTTTACCTCCCAAAAATCATTCTAGATTCACTCCACAGACCTCTCAACATCAAATGAAACCTTTTCGACCTCCCCTGCAAACCAATGCTTTCTTAACAATTTGTTTTGTTTTACAGGTGATCAGAAGACCACATCCTTGGATAAACAGTCTTAATAATAGTCATAATACTTGTTTACTCCAAGAGTGTTATCAAATCTATTCAAACAGAGATGGAAGATAAAACATACAGTTGAAAGACAAGCAAAGGAAACAAGATATTAAACAATTTACTGTTGAAACAGACAGTAAAAACCTAAAATACACATTGAAGGTAAAAGGACACAGTAAAGAATAGTTAAAGAGTGTCAGGATTAAAGAGTATCAAATTGAAAACCAAGTCAAGTGAATCAGCTAGCATGAAGATAAACAGCAGGGAAGACAGTTACAAAACAGAACATACAACTTCATGACAAAGTGAAGACAGATAAAAAATAGAGCGGTAAAAAGTAAAAAGTAAACAGTAAACAGTGAAAGTAAAAATGAAGATATTAAGGGTTAAACAAATATAAAAACACTTTCACGAGCCACAATGAATTTTATCTAAAGTAAAAGTGAAAAATAGTCAAAAGAATTTTAAGGTTAAAAGATGAAATTAGAGCAAAAATGGTACATTCTTCAGAAATTTCCTGTTTAAGTCATAGTTTTGCAGAAAATATTGTGATCAATCCAAGATGAATTTTACAAAATTGAAGGATTTTTATGTTCTTAAGAGGACCATCTGCGAAAACCTCTCTCACTTTTCTAACAACTATTATGGTTTTGGAAATATTAAACAATGTTGGAAAGCACTTTTTGCAGAAAATTCCAGTTAAGTCATCATCTTGCAGAGAATATTGTGGCTAATACAAAACACATCATACAAAACTTAAGGATTTTTCTGTTCCTAAGAGACCCATATACAAAAACCTATCTCACCTTTTGCACAGTGATTTCAGAATCAGAGATACATGCACATTTTTACAGGCTATTTTTCAGACTCTGTAAAACTCTGTTTTACACATATTTTTACAGAGACTATTGTGCACATATGGAGAGGAATTTTAGGAAAATGAAAGAGGTTTATATCACTAACATATTTATCTACAATAACCTCTTTCACATTTTACATATATATTACAGATTGAGAAATACAAATATATCATTGGACCCCAAGTTTTCAGAATTGTTGGAGCAGAATGCACAAAGAAAGGAAGTAGTTAGTGACTTAGATGCCTCATCATCAACTAAGAGTTGGATCAAATTCTAATTCTCCTCTTTTTCATCACCTATCCATACAAAATAGTTCCAAATATATGTATTATTTTGAGTTTCCTTTACTTAATTTCTATTTATGTAAAACAGTTGGAGAGATTTGTGAACTAATCTTGATATTTTTTCAAGATATTTTAGTTTAGAATTTGTATAAATAATTCACTCTTGGAAGTATTTTGGGGTGGGTTTTTTAGACTCTGATGTAACATTAACTAATTGTAATAAAGTTCTATTGGAGAAATTTTTTGTGGCTAAGCTGGATGATGAATCGAAGCGAAAGACTTTTTACAAGATTCATGTGTCAGACTACAGATCAATAAGTCATCTTTCCCTTGTGTTTTAAAGTCTTTATATCTGTTTATTATATCATTGTGTTTCATTTCTGAATGACTAATGAAAAGGAATAAATCAGAAGGTACTTAAGTGTAATCTGATTTCAATCATTGTTATTGTAAATGTTTTCTTCTAAACTGGTTTTAAACAGTGAATTCTTAATTGCTCCTGTTTTTCTAGTTTAAACATTTTGGTTATTTAATAAAGAATTCTTAATTTCTCTTTGTTAATAATCACTCAATTTTCCCTCTTATGAATGTTTTGAAAGATTCTTAATTTCCTTTCATCCATTTTAAATCCATTCCATTCACTTTAAATCTAAAATTGTTCTCTGTTAGATTATCTTGCCCTGTAAAACCATCTTTTGTCTATAAACATAATCCAGTGAAGCCATCTTTTTTGACTCCATAGCCCAATGGTCTGAATTACTCAATCTTGCCCTCAACTATCGAATTCCACCACCCAAATTCAAACAAAACCCCTAAACTTTATAACTAGCCTAATATCTTCTGAAAACAAAGCTAAATTATATAGAGAGAGCCCTCTCTGGGTACATATTGGCTAGATTCTGTACCTAAAAGATTGGCTTGTGGTTACCTCAGACCCCTTTCCTCTTCCCAACAACTTCAAGGAAAATCTGAGTGATAACAAATCCTACTAAGGATATTTATGGGTCTCCATACCCTATTATTTCTCTAGCTAAGAGAAAAATAAAAATTTAATATTCCAATTAGCTGTGTGCTAATTTAGGAATATTACAGTCCTCCCCTCCCAAATGTTGCTTGTCCTCAAGCAACTACATACCAGGATAGAATTGAAGATCCTCTCCTCTTCCTCTTGTAGCATCCTCATATGATAGGTTCCTCCAATGAGCAAGATTCCCTCTCATCAATATGTCCCCTAGTTGCTCCTCCCAAGTGTATGAGTAAGCCTTTGGTGACAAATTCAAAATGGCTTCCATCATGAAGAAGTGGAATGTCCATGGAGGTAACTATATGTGGTCTTGAGGTCTTATTGAGGCATGGCGTCATAAGATTATTGGGAACCTTCATTCCCATGTGAAGCTCCAAGCCCCAAGCTATCATCCATATAGAGTGAGCCACCGTCCAAAATGGTAACTCATGAAAAAGCTCTTCCACCTTTGGCTCTTGCAATGTAGGTGGGCTTCATATCTAAATATGATATACCAAATGGCCTACCCCACCCTGTCTCTCTCTCCAATTATGGAAAGTGTAGATTTTATGCTGAATTTGGGATGCAATAATGTTGCCCTCTAGAGAAAAAAGGACAACTGTATCTTCAAAGATCCCTCCTCTAGTATCATGACTCTCGCTAGCCCAAGCCATCCCATACAGAGTAAATATCACATCATCATCATGTGGCATCCAATTCAGAAATATTATGTGTAATGTTGGATGGTACCAATGGTTTCTCTAGGGGATACAACACAGTTTTGCTAACTGTTGTTTCAGAACATCATGTGGCAAGTTGTCCTCCATCAATTTTCTAGTTGTGCATGTTTGCTCATATACTAAGGAGTAGAAAATGGAATTATATATCATTTGAGCATAACAAGAATAGCATAGCACATGCCCAAATCCATTCAAGAAAGGGCTTCCTCCATTACTGATATGGGTCTTAAAAATATCATGAAGCCGGAATAAAAATTTTCCCTCTTGTGGAGCAATGCACTCCACATATATGGCAAGAGAATCCAAATATTTGGTTAAGTGAACAATAAACACAAAAATACATTTCTTATCATGCATTGTGAGTAGGCTGAAAGTGAGGTCCATGGATGAGCCCTCACATGAGAATCTCCTCATAGTGGTCTAAAAAATGAAGGGATGCATACTCCCATTGGAACGCTATCAATAGATACATACTCCCAAGTGATAGCATTGCTGGCCTTAGTGACAAGTCTCTTGCCACCCCATAACTCCATTCTTTGACATGCCACATGCCAAATTCATCCACCTTAATGCTGCTATAAGTGGGAGATCCCTTCCTATGTGGAAGCACCTCCTGATTTTCCAAAACTAAGGAGTAGCCCATTTTCACCATGATTGTGCCCCCATCTACTCCTATAATATCATGCAAAGTGTGGGAGAAAATCAACCCATACTCTCCCAAGAGAAACCAAAGAAACAATAGCTCTTGTTGCCTCCTCACATCTCCATCATACAAACAATGAGGTGGAACCATGATGATTGACATGAATACTGCCACATCATCATAATTCACCCAAACTCCTTATTTCCCCATGATGCAAGAGTCATGCCAAATCCAAACCAACAACATACCCTTCAAATTAGGATATGCCACATGTTGACCAAACTCTTTCAAGAGTAGCCAATGCAGCCTTTTCTCCTGTTTCCCTGTGTTAGATCTGCAAGGGGATTTCTAGCATCTTACTCATCAACATCACCCATCCAACCAATGGTGAGTGTCTATCATCATGCTCCAGCTTGGTATCATTCCAATGGAGAATACCCTCCTCCAAAATCAAATCAATATATCTACACTTCATGGGATGTTGAAGTGCAGCCTCCTAGATATATTCAAATGAAGACAACTCATCAATGACCATGTTGAATCCATAAGGATCCCAGTATACTGAAGGAAAAATCTTCTCATTGAGCTGTGAAATTGTCATCAAGAAAGATCCATCATAACAATGGAATATACGATGTCTCTCATCGACCATCTGCCTATCCCTTGTTACACATGTAAAAAGGTCATTGGAATGCTCCAATAAAGGTTGGGCCCCCAACTCATCACTGCTACTCCTTGAAAACATTGCTGGTCTCCACGATGGTGCATCTGTTGTCTCATGATCATACTTAATGTTGAACATATGGTTCTACATTCGATTGTTTAGGACACTACTCATCCTATCCTCCAAAAATATACACTCCAACCCCAAGAGTTGTGTGCAGCTCAACAATGACATACCAGGATGACTATATATCTCCTCCTTGAACAATTCAAAGGCCCTCTGTGCAGTGATAGTCTGCTTCTCCAAATCAGCAATGTGCTTTGACCCTAGGTCATGGATTTTCCCTAATGACATACCATCCTAAATATGATGTGCTGAAATAATAGGAAGTGGAAATATGTGAATACCTTGGTAAAGCTTGGGAACATCTTGTACTCTTATAAGGGTTCCTTCTTCCGGTGTGATGACTTCCCCAACTACTGATGATGATGGCTACTCCTCTATGGCTGCACCAGCGCTGGTATAAGTCTCCTCCTCCTCATGCATCTCCATAATAGTGCATGGGACTCTATATGTCAAGAGATCAAGAACACTTTGAAAAGATGCAAGTGTTCCTTCTCCTGATGCAAGTTCTCCTGCAGCAAGTGGTGGTGGAAGTTTCTCTTCCTCTAGTTTTATTCTATCAAACTTCTTGATCAACCTTTGAGTAGAATATACATATGCAGTCACTTGTGCTAACTCAAATTGCTGAACCACCAAATGTTTTCTTCACCCTCAAGGTGTAGTGCTGCAATCTCAACAACTTCTCTTTCTACTACTGGATGTAGCAAGAAGAATGCATCCAAATTCATTCCCCAAGCTCTTGATGTGCATGTGGATGACCCATAAAATGTATACAAGATAAATCTATTGCTACAAGGTCTTCTTTCTTCTTTGAGTTGAATGAACTGTGCGAGAGTTATATTCCCTTTGAAAACATTTGATTGAGATTTGTATTCTGAAAGATACTCACCTAGAATCTCATGATCTAAGTGTCCTCCATCTCCATGTCTTTTTTCTTCTTCTTCTAAATGAAAGGGAATATTGTATTGCTTTGGAGCTTTATGCAATACCAATTCTTTCTTCTACTAATAGGAAGTAGAAGGACCTTCCTCATCTTGAAATCCTATTGTGGTTTCATTGGTTTTCACCACTTTTCTTTGCTTGACCTCCTTGGTTAGGTCACTCTTAGATTTGAAAAGAGATGATATAAAACTCATTCCTTCCATAATTCTGATCTCTTTCTCCTTATTCTTATTCTCCTAATAGCATAATGGCTAAGATCCACAGGCTGAGCCAAGATTATGCTTTGATACCACTGTAATATTCCCAAATGGGAAAAGCGGGAATACAGTGCATAAAACTTGAAATAGCAAGGCAAATCAACATATCAACAATGGAGACCAATATGGAGCCATAAAATTACGTATAAGAATAGAAAATAAATACAAAATAGTGAGGCACAAGTCATATGATGTGAGGAAACAAGCCTCCCATAAACAATCACTCCCAAAAGTGAGATGCTGCTACAATATAAAATGCTGGAGAGCTACTACAGTGTAGTCATAACATGCATAACTATAGCTACAGATCATAAAATGATACAAATATAATGATATATGCCTCAATAGATGTTATACAAATAGATCTAGGCCCTATATCACCTTTCCAAGATAACCCCAAAGGGTTTCGGGAAAATGCACACTATGTGCCAATGTAAGTTGAAGCCCTAGGGCTGAAGGTATGATGCAACAACAGAAATGAGAATATATGGCTGAAGCTGATGTAGAACCCTATACCTCTTCTCCAATAGATCCTATGAATGAAATAATGTCTCCTCCACTGAAGAAATCACCTCCCAAAATAGACACTACAAGCACCCCTGCAATTCCTACCTAAACTAATGCAGATATGGACTGAAAATGCATTGTAGGGGGTAAAAACTCCTTTCCTTGATGAAAAATATATCAAAATTCCAAGGGTATTATTTATTGGCCTCCCAATGGAAGGAAACCTTCCTCCACTGCAAAACTAGCTCTGAAGACACCCAATGAAAACCTCCACTGCTGCACCCTGCAACACGGCACAACTCTAAGCAGAAATTGTGTTGTTGAAGAAAGATGTAGCTTGGCCAAATGTCAGAATGTGGAAATATAGTGAAATACTCTTCCAAGAGGCCTCTCAAGGTAAGAGGTGGGATTCCCGCATGAGAACACCCTGAGCTGAACAACACTGCAATCTTAGCTAAACAACTGAAGAGAGCAACAAGTCTAAATAGACCATATACAAAATAATAATCCAAAAACATAACCACAATGGCTACCATCCTCTTCCTTATATTCTTGGTGAGCTTCCTCACAATGGGCCCCACTCATTAAAGCCACTACTTCCATGCATGCAATCTCCCTCCAAAACTGCGTTGTCCTTCCATGAATGCCACTCCTTCCATACTAGCGTTATTTGATTTCGTGAAGGTTGACCCAGTCTTCATACTCCATCTGCTTTTAACACCTACGGGTCCTCAATCCAGCTTTTAGATGACCTACTTTCACATTAGGAGTGTCTTTTATTCCTACTAAGGAGATTTATGGGTCTCCATACCCTCTTATTTCTATAGCTAAAATAAAAAACAAAATATTATAGTTAGTTGTGTGCTAATTTAGGAATATTACACTGTGAGAAACCAAAAAACTTTGAGGAGACTATTGGGGAAGAAGAGGAACCTATGATAGGTCCCTATAATACTAGTATTTCCCCTTATTTCTATTGTTAGTGTAGCCCTCTTATTGTTATTTTTGTTCCCATGTAATCCCCATAATTTATTATTGTGCCCCATAAAAGCCCACTATTGTTATTAGTGTTCCCTTACATTGTTATTGTTATGTCAGCTAGGATTATATTGTGATCCCGTGGACTCCGATATATAGAAAGGGGGACTTGTCATTTGAATCATCCAAGAATTGTTCATTTATGTAGTTTAAAGGATATTTCCCCCTTGAAGAGGCTGATTTCTAACCATGGAAAATTTTAGGGGCTAATATTCGCAAGTGGGCTAATTTTCCATGGTTTTTCCAAAAAAAGATTCGCCAATTTCCATTTTTTTATGAAAATGATTCGCCCAAATTTTATAATAGAAAATTATTTTACATTTAAAATCACCAAAATTATATAGAGAGTATATATAATATCATTATAAATTTGAATAATTTTACAAATACATCAATAAACATTTTATAGTTTGGATATCAGGGACTAGTGAGATTCGCCAATTTTTTAAACTTCAAGATAATTTTCCATCCTTAAAATTTTCCCCGTTTGTAACTCACTGATCTATTTTTTCTTTTATTTTGTGAGATGCTTTCATAAAATTTGGTATCAAAGCTTTGGATTCCAGGGTTTCCCTGTTGCAAACAGGTAATCTTGGAATTTTTGCTATAACTTGTTTTCTACGAAGGTTCAGAAGCAGAAAATAAAACCCATTTGAGCCGAAATCTGGAGGAACAGTCTGTAAATATTTTAGATCTTGGTTCGCTATATTTTGGGAGATATTATCTGAGGAAGTTATGGTTTTCATAGGCTACCAAATTTCATTTCAAATAGGTGACCGAGGGACAAACGTCATAGTTTTTTTTTTAGACATCGGATTTGAATTATATAAAAATTGGCCACAAGTGCATGGACTATAATTTATTTTGTTTCGATTTCAGAGCTGAAATTCAAAACAATGACATGTGGCATGCCATATAATTTCTCTCTACTGAACCAGTCCATAATTTGGTCATTGTGGGATATAGGGCATAAATTTATCTTGAAGAATCCAAATTAGGTCTGAACTGTGGCATTGGAAAGAAGACTCACAGGGATACTAAAGGGCCAAATATAAAATCTTGTCGATCTATAATTAAAGAGATAAATTAGTTTCAATATCGAGCCCCTAAAAATCAAGAAAAAGGTGTGTATTTTGTTTTTCAAAATTGCATAAGTCTTGTTTGAAAAAATAGTTTGAAGTGATTCCAAGGGCATATTGAAGCATATATATCAGTATGGGGTTCCAAAATTCAGCCGGATCTACTATGAACCATGAAGAGGAATAAGTGTAACATGATATATCAAAATTACGAGACCAAGTGCAACAAATTTTGCTTTCGCAAAGAGTAGAAAAAATGAAATGGAAGCTAAGATGGATGGATTGCAGAAAGGCATGGAATCTATTAGTCATCCATAATTTTGACTTTATCGAAAGATGGCTAAATGTAACAAACCCATATTTCTAGAACAAAATTTCAAGAACATTATGAATTCTAGAAATCTCACTGTCTTCATCATTTTGAGTCTATCAATTCACCAAAAGATCTTCATCCATGCCCCCTAAAAGGTTATCCTACTGTTTTAAAAAGAAGAAGGCTCATTTCAGGTTTTTTTATCCCTATTTTTCAGTCCATTTCCCTCTAAAAATAGCCCTCATTTCCCCTTATTTACCCTTCATTTTCCTCTAAAAACCCCACTCTTTCCTTCACTAGAACTCCTCATTTTTCCCTAATAAACCCCTTAAACCATTAAAATCACTCTGTTTTGGTTTAAAACACCCCTTTTAACCTATCAGAATTTCTAATTTGGCCTAAAAACCCCATTTTTGGCCAAAAAGGCATGTCTTCTCAGAAATAAGGGTTTAAGCCCCTGAGGGCTTAAAAACTTCAGTCCCTTTCCTCCATATGTCCGAGCACTCGAACCAAGCACTCAAATTTTTCTCCCCCACCTTGTTTGGCCTCTATCCACCTTTATAAAAAGTTATTACGCCCCTTTGGGCTTTAAGCCCTGTCCCCTTTCTCCATGTAACTTCATTCAGGGGACCGCACCCTCTCTGCGCTAGCCCTTGGCCACTTTTTTCCCCTGGCTCCCAATCTTCCCCTATTCCTCCACTAGACCACTGCCTGTGCCTTTCCTTAAGTCCCCCTCCCATTTTTTTTCTCTCCCCACCTTACTAACCCACGGAGCGATCTCCACCATCAAAACCCGATCATTCGACGAATTTCCCACTCCCAACCGTTCCACTCCTCAACAAACCGTTGATGTCACCCCTTGGGTCCCACTTTCCACCCAAGCCTTCACACTCAACCTCCCTTTTCCACATGTCCGCCAGGTCCCACACCTCCAAACCTGCATCCGATCTCGCGTTCTTTCTGCACCGTCGATCTCACCGATGGAGATATAACGGTCCAAATTGCAAATCGCGTTCAATCCGCTGCCGAGGTTTAACACCTCAAATTCATGCAAAAAAAGCATTTTTGTGAGGGAAACGTGGCGAGCGATCAATGGAATTGCGTTCCCCTGGGGAAAAACTACTAACCACCCAACTAACACGCGAAGACCACCAGTGGTTTTTCAAAACCACTTTTGCCCACTATTCGTGCCAAAGTCATTTTAAACCCTATTTTTCATGGGTTTTCACCTATTCGCTTGCATCTCTGCTTCTGCCCAGCTCCTTCGCCCCCACGCAACCTCTGAAAGAAGTAAAGCATCCACTGCAGGGTTTATTAACATTTTTCGTTTGTTTTGCAGGGTTCAATGGAATTTTTTTTTTTTAGGCCAAAAGGCCTTCTCAGGGTTTAATAAAGGAGCGGAACAGAGGATCACTACCTCCGAAGCCCAAAATAATTGCACAATCACCAAAAAATGAGTGTTCGAGGGTTAATTATGTGGTTTGAAAGGTGTTGTTTATGCAAATGAGACCGTCGACATGCTAAAGTGTTAAGCCCCTATATTAATAGTGTAGTCCCTTATTATGTTAGTCTAACCCCCCTTATAGTTATTTTTGTACCCCTGTAACCCCCATATTGTTATTATTGTGCCCTTACATTATTATTGTTAGGTCGGCTAGGATTACATTATGGCCCACTAGGATTACATTGTGGCCCCAAGGACTCCTATATATAGAAAGGAGGTTTTGTCATTTGTATCATCCAAGAATTGTTCATTTATGTAATGTATTGGAGGTTTCCCCCTCGAAGTGGCTTATTTCTAAGGCATTGATATCTTTTTTCTTCTATTTTTGGAGCTGGTTACTCAACATTTGGTATCAGAGGTTTGGATTCTAGGGTTTCGCTGCTCCAAACAGGTCATCGTGGCATGTTCGCTATAATTTTTCTTCTACGAAGTTTCAGAAGCTGAAATTTTTAGGGTGCGAAGCCAAAATCATGAGGAAGATTTTCTAAAACTTTCAGAGCCTGGTTCGTAATAGTTTCGGAGATATGATCTGTGGAAGTTAGGTCTTGTTTCAGGTTGCTAAACAGGTCATCGTGGAATTTGCGCTATAAATTTTTTTCTACGAAGGGTCAGAATCTGAAATTCGTATGGTGCAAATCTGAAATCCTGAGGAAATTCTTCAAAAAAATTCAGAGCTTGGTTCGTAACATTTTTGGAGATATGATCTATGTAAGGTAGTTCTCTTTCAGGCTCCTGAATTGCATCTCAAAGAGGTGATGGTGGGAAAAGTTCAATAACTCTCTCTCTGGGAATCAAATTGGAGTGCCATAAAAATTGGTCAAAATTACACTGACTGTAGTTTCTTGGCTATCAATTTCATAGACAAAGGATGAAACAGTGACACGTGGCAAGTCGTACAAGTTTTCTCTACTGAACCAGTCCATAATTAGGTCATTGTGGGAGATTGGACACAACTTTGTCTTGGAGAATCCAAATAAGGTCATACCTGTGGCATTCAAAAGAGAATTCAGAGGGCTACTTCAGTGCTGAATTTTATATATTGAAGATCCACAATCACAGAGATAATACAATTTAAATATCGAGCTCCTCAAAGCAAGTAAAAGTTGTGTATTTTTTTTCCAAATTGCATAAGTCTTGTTTGAAGAATCAAGTTGAATTGATTGAAAGGGTCTATTGTAGAATATATATCAATATTGGAGTCTAAAATGGCCCCTAAAAATAATTCAACACCCATTAATCCGTCAGAAAGCTATACTATGACGTATGAGGAGGAAGAATTGCAATATGAGATATCAAAATTACGGTACCAAGTGCAACAAATTTCGATCTTACGAAGAGAAACCGAAGATGACATAGATGGTTTAAAAGAAAAAATGGAGGCTAATTTGGATGGTTTGAAGGATCAAATAGAATCTATTATGGATGATAAAGTAGTGGAATATCACAATGAGCATCAACAACAAGTTCTCCAACTCTCAAAGGATAACCTAACTTTGGTGCAAAATCAAATGAAACAACCGGAAGATCAACATCACATCGAAAGAAGTTCTGAAGCAGTCACAAAAACAAGAACTAGACAAGTACAATCAATTTCAAATTATCTCAGCAAGTGGAAGAACTTTCCTGTAGAAGATTCCACATGGGAGGATGAGACTTTTATACAGAAGCATCAAGAAATAATCAAGCGTTGAGGACAACACTTGTTTGAAGGAGAGGGGCATGTTAAGCCCCTATATTAATAGTGTAGTCCCTTATTATGTTAGTCTAACCACCCTTATAGTTATTGTTTTACCCCTGTAACCCCCATATTGTTATTATTGTGCCCTTACATTATTATTGTTAGGTCGGCTAGGATTACATTATGGCCCACTAGGATTACATTGTGGCCCCATGGACTCCTATATATAGAAAGGAGGTTTTGTCATTTGTATCATCCAAGAATTGTTCATTTATGTAATGTATTGGAGGTTGCCCCCTCGAAGTGGCTTATTTCTAAGGCGTTGATATCTTTTTTCTTCTATTTTTGGAGCTGGTTACTCAACATAAAGACACCTGCACACAACAAAAGAAAAGAAAGAATCGTGAAGATGAAGTTTAAGGCTAAATAATCAGAGGTTAAAGGCTTAAGGCACAATCAAAGTCTCAAAACATAGGCTTAAAGCCTAATCATGGTTTTAAAAGTTATAAAACAAAAGGCTAAAAGAGCCTTAAAACAGAGTTAAATTATGATGATAAAGGCTTCACGCAAAATCAAAGCTTTAAAAGCAGAGGATTAAAGCCTAAATCATGGTTCTGAAATTAAAAAAAAAATAAACAAAGGGTTTAAAGAAATCAGATAAAGTCTTAAAAGACAATGCAAGGAAGTTTTAATGATAAAATAAAGAAAAGATAGGCTTAAAGATAGCCTCGAATGCATCATAGCAGTTATTCACTTAATAACTCAAAAGACGCCTTTTACTTACTTTATGTCTCAAATGGCAAGTTGGCAGTTATTACACAGGAGAAGATATTGTAAACTGTCAGATAGTTATTGCAAAGGGTAGAAAGGAGCCTCAAATTCAATATTTTCAGTTGTTTCATCCTTAGAAAGTAGAGATATAATTAATACATAGATAAATAGATGAGAAACAATTCTACCTTATGCCTTGCATGGTTTTTAAGGATAGGGGTGCATTTACTATGTCATTTAATGACATTTTGAACCCTAGATGTTTCCACCTCCTCATTTGTAGCATAAATACTGCACTAGAACTCATTGTAAACAGGGCATTTGATAACTCTTTGAAGTAATATATAGTTCTACTGAGATTGAAAAGAAATTTATGTATTGGAACCTGTGGATGTTTTGACCTGTTTGTGGATGGAGAAAGCTCTGTCATTGGATACATGAGCTTGGTTGTTGGTGAAGTATTCTAAACTGTCAATGTTTTTTCCTGTTTTCCATTCTTTTTTCATTATCTCTTGCTTACAATAGAGTAAAATTTTTAGGCTAAGAAATGTCTCCTGGAAGCACCTTAGACCTGTTTACTCTTCACTTTCTTTATGTTTTCATATGCTGAATATTTGATTGAGTATTTTAACTGCTTTTCAACCTCTAAGCTTGTTTATTTAAGAATTAATTCAATACAGTTGGCCTCAAGATGATTCATGGTTTTCCCTGCTTCTTGTTGGCATTTTAAAAAACTATTTCTCAAGTCCCCTTTCAAAGTACTATTGTCCAAAGTTTGCCAAAGAGGTCTGTTTTGATCATACCCTTTGTACTTTCTCAAATAGTTTTTTTGAAAGTATTTATAATTACATTCCTAGATGTTTAGGAGTTCCCTCTTCTATGAATGTAGTTATCTGTTTATCTTGAATGTTTTCTTATATTTGAAAGTGAAATCTTTCATGAAAAAGAGCATTCCACAACTCTCAGATTTCATTTTGAAAGTTTTTCTTGATATTGTTATTTGATGAAGTGTAATTTCTAGAATTCATGGTTAGCCCTATTTATAAATTACTTCTTCATGTCCAGATAATGTTTTAAGTCCCTTTGTTGAGAAGTACATATAATTAAGGATTCTTAGTTGCCCTTAGTTCTGCTTTTCATTCTGAAACCCTTAATGTTCATTTCATTTCACCTGAAAGACTTTGTTAATCCAACAACCAAGTTATATTTGCCCTTTGATACCCCTGATTCATCTGCAAACTTGTTATCATTTCCACTTGACTCCATTTCCCAATGACTTAGAGATTTCCCCTTTTCTATCTATGCTCCCTAGAACATCATGTCCCATCAAACAATCAAACAAACTCAATCTTAATAACAAGCCTAAAATTAACCTTTTACAAGAAATCAAGCTATATCCATACAAAAAATATTGAGAGATCCCTCTCTGAGACCAGGAGGGCTAGATCCTAGAGCTCTAAAGACTGGTTTTGTGTTGCCTTGTCATTTAGTATGCCAATCTGCTAAATCACAGGATCCCAACATTCTGGAAATCGCGGTGGGACCACTGAGTTCATAGTTTCCTAGCAAGCTCTTATAGACTCATTAGTCTTTCAAACAACCATAGAAACTCATAAAACCCCAAAAAAATTCAGATTGGTTTTTAAATAAACCACTAGTGGTGGACCATAAAACATTTTACCTTCAGAAAAGCTAAAAATTTCCACCTGGTGACTCCACTATCCCCAGTAGGCCTATTGCCCCTCTAGATATCCAAATTTCCTTTGGATTGTGTTAACCATCCTTGAGGAGGTTTAGAAGCCTAGTTTTCCTATTGTAGAAATCACTGTGAGAGGAAATTTTTTGAAAAATAGTCCTAAAAACCTCTTCCTCTCTAAATTTTGAAAAACTGAAATTTGGCTTCAAATAGGATCAACACTAGATCCCATCCAGATCCTAATCCCCCTACCATAGTTGACAATCTAGAGAGGATTTTGTGGCAAACTTCTAAACCTGGAAAACCAACTACTGATTGGACCATTCCAAGAACAAGATCTGTCCCTGAAAACCTCACAGTCTTGAAAAATCCTCACTTTGACTTACCTCACACAAAGAACCTCTTTAGAAATAAGTCTCAGAGTGATTTAAACCAAGCTGATTTTGAAACAACAGATTTGAGCCAGAGCTTTAGCAGAGAAGCCTCACCTTCTACTCCACCTGATTCTCAGTTTCTCCATCACTTCCGCTCCTTCCACAAAAAATATTCTCATCATCAGGTTTTTGACCCAAGTGTTTCTTCCACTCCTATCCACACATCCACTATTCAAAACATTCCATTTCAGCCCACTTTCCCCCTTGTAAATCCACCTCTTGTAAAACCTCCATTATTTCCAATCATGGCAGCATGGTATGCTCCACTTGTGTTAACACAGCCTATGGCTCCCTTACCAAATGATTACCAGTCCAAAATTCCCCATTTCACTGCAAATGAACCTACCATTTCCTAGCAGCATGTAGAAAAAATGAATGATGCTTTTGATTACATGGAAATAGAAGAAGAGACCATTAAGATGAGAAATTTTTCTCAAATTTTAGGAGGAGAAGTCAAGAAATGGTTTAAAAACTTAGCTTCTCACAGCATAAATGATCTCCCTTCTTTATATCAAAAATTCATAAACAAATGGGAAATTAGGAAGAACCCTCTCCAAATCCTTTCAGACTATACTAATCTCAAAAGGAATATTAGGTAAAGTGTCCATGATTACTACACTAGATTCAATAGTGTGTATAATGCACTTCCTCCAGACATGAAACATCCACTAGGCTTAGCCTTGGCTAAATTCCCAGAAGGCTTTGATCCTGAAATAACCTATCAGCTAAGAGAAACAGACCCTTCAACTTTAGAAGATATGCAGAGGGGAGCCATGAGTGTAGAGGAAAATATTATTGAGAAAAGAGCTAGGTTAAGAGCAGAAAAGAGTTACATACAAAGATGATACAATGGCATCAACCTCATCATCAGATATGAAAATTGATAACTTAGTAAAGGTAATGGAGAGAATGTTGGAAAAGATAAATCTAAATGATAGAGTGCCTCCTAGAGAAAACCAAAAAATAAATATAAACCAAAATCTTAGAAGAGACCCTAATCAAGATAGCAAGAGAGACAATGAACAGCAGATTAGGCCTCCCTTTCAACAAAACTATGTTTACCAAGAAGAGGAAAGGGAAGTTGAAAGGTTGAAAGAAAATCATGTAAAATTGAAAGGATCTGACAGTGAGACAGATGTTTTTCTCACTGAAGAAGAACAAGGATTCTTCTCTTTAGAAAAAAATGAACACAATAATGAAGATTCTGAAGATTACAAATTGGGGTTTGAAAATGCTATCATGGAGGTACACAAATAATACAATCTCAAAAGCAAAGGTAGCCCAGAGAGTTCTAATGATAAAAACACTAGTACTGCTGTTAAGAAACCCTCAGAAAATCAGCCTAAGAAAACAGAAAGTAACACCAACACTTTAGCCAAGAAAACTGACCAAAATAAAGATAAAAACATCCAGCAAAGTGTTGAACAAAGCTGCCCTAGTACTTCTGCTAGTGGCCCTAACAAATCTGTCCCAAATAACAGTTCAAATAAATTTCAGCAAGTCAAAATTGCTGAAAGAGTTGTAAATGACAAAAAATATGTAAATATGACAAAAGAAATAGTTCATTTCAGCCTTGAAGGAGAAATTGACAAGATTAAGATCACCATACCCTTAGCTGAACTAGTAACTCAGGATGTATATAAAAAACAAGTTTTGAAAGCTTTGAATATGGGCAGTGAGACTGATACTTTAAACTTGGAAGATGATAAACCAGAATTATTGTTTGGTCCTGAAGTTGAAGGAAAATACCAAGAAGGCACTCTCCCTCCCTTATATGCCAACTTGAATATAGATGAGAAAATCTTGCACAATGCCATGCTAGACTCAGGTGCTTCTCACAATCTTATGCCCAAAACAGTAATGGAAAGCCTAGGATTGGAAATTACTAAACCATACAAATACATGTATTTTTTTGATTCCAACAGGGTCAAATGCTTGGCCTTAATTAAAGATTTGTGTGTTAACTTATCTCAAATTCCTGCTAAGAGTCTAGTAATGGAAATAGTGGTAGCTGACATCCCCCTTAAGTATGGCATGCTTTTATCTAGATCATGGGGAGCCAAAATTCAAGAAAGCCTCCAAATGGATATGTCTTATGCCACCATACCAGTGTTTAACCAAACTAGAAGACTATACAGGGAATCCCACATAAAATACATGGTGAGAAACATAGATAGACCAAACAATTCCCCTATCTACTCCATCCATTAAGATTTGGATTCCTTTATCTTATATAATGAAGATGAAATCAGCCAACAAGAAAAGGAAAACAAAGGATAATTTATTCTACCAGAACAATCAAATCTACCATCAATTCAAGAAAATAATAGTCCAGATTTCAGCAGTCTTGAACAACAGAAAGAAAATGAAAAAGAAATTGAAATACCTTGGAAATTAAACTTTGATGGCTCTTGTAGTAAACTAAGTGCAGGGGCTGGTGTGTGGATACAAAACACAAACAAAGGATTTTCCTACAAACTAGATTTTCCATGCACAAACAATATTGTTGAGTATGAAGCCCTCCTTATTGGCCTACACTTACTCAAATATTTAGGAGCCAAAATAATATCAGTACAAGGGGATTCTGAGCTATTTATCAGGAAAATTAAAGAGGAATATTCAACCAAAAACCCAAAGCTCAGAGAATATAGAAATGTTGCCTTTGATCTCCTGAAAACCTTTGAAAAATATGAACTCATTTTCATCCCAAGAGCTCAAAATCACCTAGAAAATGAACTTGCCTTTGCTGGTAGCAATTTCCAAATACTAGAGACCAATGAACAATCTGATATAAAGGTAAAAAACAGACCTGGAATACCTGACAATGAAGATTATTGGAAAGTGTTTGAAGGAGACAAAACATAGATGATTTTCTGCAATCAAAGAATGAATTTTCCATGCCAACACCTATTTTAAGCCATAAATAAGACTATTTTAATGAAGAACAAAACCCTGAAATAGCGTTGTCCTTTTTTGATGATGTAAACCATTTTGAACATCCATTTGGAGCAGAAATAGTTGACAGTATGGACTAGAAAGACCTGGAAATTTTACATTGTAAAAATGACACAATTCCAAGAGGTCTTACACCAATAGAACAACTTTTCGATTTCAATTATGTAGCCAAAGAACCAAGGATGGAGCCTATAGAAACAGACATAGAAGAACATAATATAGGCAGCCCAGCAGAACACAAAATGATCAAGCTGTCCAGCACTCTCCGAGACCATATTAAACAGCAATACATAGACCTGTTCAAAGAATCTAAAGATGTTTTTGCATGGGGATACAAAGATTTAAAATCATATGATACTAGCATCATTCAACACAAAATTCCTCTTAAGGAAAATTAGAAACCTTTCAAACAAAAACTCAGAAGGATAAACCCTGTTTTATTTCCCTTAGTTGAGAAAGAGATTAAGAAGATGTATGATGTTGGGATCATAGTTCCCATCAGGTATTCAGAATGGGTTTCCAAATTAGTATCTATTAGGAAAAAAGACTAGAGAAATTAGGCTCTTCATTGATTTCAGGAATCTAAATAGAGCCTCCCTTAAAGATTACTATCCCTTGCAAAAGATGGATCATATACTTCAAAGGGTGGTTGGGGCTAAAATAATTTCACTGTTGGATGGGTTCTCAGGATATAATCAGGTTTTATTACTCCCAAGTGACCAACATAAAACTACTTTTACTACACCTTGGGGTACATTCATGTATGTCAAAATGCCATTTAGTTTGATGAATGCAGGGGCCACATTCCAAAGGGCCATGGACATAGCCTTCTCAGAAGACATAGGCTATTTCATAATCATTTATCTTGACGACATTATTTTTTTCTCTAAAACTGATGAAGAACACTTGATTCATTTGAGAATTTTTTTTGAGAAATGTAGGAGATATGACTTATCGTTGAATCCCAAAAAGACACTCTTTGGTCTCCAACAAGGGAAACTTCTTGGCCACATTATTTCTGAATAGGGAATCAAGGTAGACCCTAAAAGGATTGATGGCATATTGAAGATCAGCCATCCTAGAAACCTTAAAGAGTTACAATCTTTCATTGGGAAGATTAATTTTTTAAGAAGGTTCATCCCCAACCTTGCTGAGCTATTGAGAAATATCACAAACATGCTGAAGAAAGAGGTAGGTGTTAAATGGAAAATACAAGCTAAACAATCATTTGAATTAGTAAAACAATCTCTAACTCAAACACCAGTTCTTATTAGTCCTGATTTCACCAAAGATTTTGATATCTTTTCCTTTACATCTAAACATACAATAGCTGCAGTATTACTGCAAAAGAATGACATGGGGCATGAACAACCAATATCCTTTTTTAGTAGGGCTTTGAGAGATGCTCCAGTCAATTATAACATCATGGAGAAGTAAGCCTTGGCCTTAGTAAAAGCATTGAAAGACTTTAGAGTCTATATTCTGCATTCTCACATCATTACTTTTGTTCCACACATAGTTGTCAAGGATATTCTAAGTCAAGACCCTGATGGTAAAAGGGAAAATGGATTGCTATTATTCTAGAATATGACTTAGAAATTAGGCCTACCAAACTAATCAAAGGGCGGGGATTAGCTAAACTCATGGCTGAATCAAAATTCCAAGCACTTGATATGAATATGGTTGATGTCTTAGAAGAAATAGAGGAATGCACAACTCCATTCATTGAATAAACGTTTGTGAATTCACCTTGGTATGCTGATATCATATATGTTCTTTTTTACCTAAATGCCCCTCCTTCTTTGTCCAAAAATAAAGCTAGATTTTTGAAACAGAAGGCTTTAAATTATTGCATATTAGATGGGGTTTTATATTGGAAAAATGTTGTTGGAATATTGCTTAAGTGTTTTCTTGAGGTTCATGAAGGAAAAATCATGCATGAACTGCATGAGGGAGAATGTGGAGGACATCTGTACTGGAAGACCACAGAAAATAAAATCCTTAGATCTGGTTACTATTGGCCCACCCTTTTCCCAGATACTCAGAAGCTTGTCATGTCTTGCCATAAGTGTCAAATTTTTGATGGAAAAAGAAAACTCTTACCCTTACCCTTACATCCCATCAATGTTGAGGCTCCTTTTCAACAATGGGGCTTGGACTTAAATGGGGAAATTCACCCATCTTCATCATCCCAACATAAGTGGATCCTCACTACCACTGATTATTTTACCAAGTGGATAGAAGCCATACACTCTAGGAATGCTACTGACTCTATCATTATCAAGTTCCTTGAAACCAACATACTATCCAGATTTGGTTGTCGAAGAAAAATTATCACAAACAATGCTGTTGCCTTCAAATCTAAGAAAATGGTTGACTTTTGCTATAAATATCATATTACATTAGGTCATTATACTCCCTACTATCCCCAAGGAAATGGATTAGCTGAATCCTCCAACAAAAGCCTTGTCAATATTATCAAAAAACTGTTGGAACAGAATCAGAAATCATGGCATAGTAAGTTGTTTCATGCTTTATGGGCTGATAGATTAACCAAAAATTCAATTAATATGTCCCCCTATCAGTTGGTTTATGGCATGGATGTAGTTTTCCCAACCTCAATAGGAGTTCCAGTCATGAAGCTCCCCCAAGAAGTACAATCTGAGGAAAATGATATGCATAGAAGGATAAATCAGACCATTCATTTATAGCAGACTAGAGAGGAAGTGTACAATAGAACACAAACAATCCAAGAAAATATCAAGAAATTATTTGACAAGAGGACTAAAGAGAATGATTTTCAAATTGGAAATATAGTTCTAAAGTGGGATTCTAGAAGGGCGGAAAAGGGAAAACATGGCAAATTTGAAAATCTGTGGAAAGGTCCCTATATTATTCATTCTATCAGGGGTCATAATGCTTTTTCTCTGTAAGAGCTAAATGGAGAAGATTTATTTGGAGGTCCTATCAACAGCAGGATGCTCAAGCACTATTTCTACCAAGAGTCCTAAATTTCAAAGCTTTTATTTTCCACTATATATAACATTGTTTTTAAATTTTAAAAAGAAAAACACAAAAACAACAGAAAAAGAAAAGAGGGCAGATTCAAAAAACGGTACAGCCGCATACCCAAAAAGAAAATTTTCTAAAAGTGAGCAAATCTAAATGCCACTGTTGATTTGAAAATGACATATTTTTCAGTCATCTAGCCTAATCATGGCTGAACATACTTTAAATTTATGTTGATAAGTTAGTAGAAGCATAGATTTATAAATATTTTTTCATACTTGGCTTATCAGTAGCATAGATTAGGATAGAAAGGAAATGGTTCTAAAAAGCTCAAAATGTGAACCAAGAAAAGGAAAAAGATAGCTCTAAATAGATCAAAATCAGAGCTAGAAAAAAACTTGAAGGATATCTATAAATTTCAAATCTTAAAGCCTTCATCATTTTGTTTTATTTTTCTGCAAATAAAGTCTATGTGCAGCTTGTACATACAGCCATAGACACCATAGAAAATCAGACAGTCTAATTCTTATTTGACTGTATTTAAATTTCTTTTTTTAGAAATAGAAATAAAATATGTCAAACAACTTAATCTTGATAGAAAATAAAGAGTTCAATAGTTTAATCTTAACTCTTGGAAGAGATAAGGATAGGATTAGATAGTTTATTTCTGTTTTCAAAAATAAAATGTCAAAGAGTTTGCTAGTTCAAATGCACTCAAAGAAAGAAGATAAAATGCTAGAACAAGTAAGATTGGGTAGGTAGAGATGTTGCTTGAAGAAATTACATGTTACAGATTGATAAAAGTTGTCCTTTTCAGAGAAAGATCAACAAGAAAAGAAGAAATCTACCCAAATGGATAAGGCACTGGTCCACTAAAAGCCAGAGATTTATAAGATGAGGTTCTAGAAACTTAAAAAGACAGCTATCCTCCCCAAATGGAGCCACTTTTAGTCATCCATAATTTTGACTCTATCCAAAGATGACGAAATGTAACAAACCCAGATTTCTAGAACAAAATTGAAAGAACATTATGAATTCTAGAAATCTCACTGTCTTCATCATTTTGAGTCTATCAATTCACCAAAAGATCTTCATCCATGCCCCCTAAAAGGTTATCCTGCTATTTTAAAAAGAAGAAGGCTCATTTCAGGTTGTTTTATCCCTGTTTTTCAGTCCATTTCCCTCTAAAAATAGCCCTCATTTCCCCTTATTTACCCTTCATTTTCCTCTAAAAACCTCACCCTTTCCTTCACTAAAACTCCTCATTTTTCCCTAAGAAACCCCTTAAACCATTAAACTCACTCTTTTTTGGTTTAAAACACCCCTTTTAACCTATCGGAATTTCTAATTTGGCCTAAAAACCCCATTTTTGGCCAAAAAGGCATGTCTTCTCATAAATAAGGGTTTAAGCCCTCGAGGGCTTAAAAACTTCAGTCCCTTTCCTACATATGTATGAGCACCAGAACCAAGCACTTAAAATTTTCTCCCCTACCTTGTTTGGCCTCTGTCCACCTTTATAAAAAGTTCTTACGCCCCTTTGGGCTTTAAGCCCCGTCCCCTTTCTCCATGTAACTTCATTCACGGGACCATGCCCTCTCCGCGCTAGCCCTTAGCCTCTTTTTTCCCCTGGCTCCCAGTCTTCCCCTACTCCTCCAGTGGACCATTGCCCGTGCCTTTCCTTAAGCCCCCCTCCCCTTTTTTTTCTCCCTGCCTTACTACCCCACAGAGTGATCTCCACCATCAAAACTCAATCATCTAACGACTTTCCCACTCCCAACCATTCCACTCCCTGGCAAAACGTTGACGTCAAACCTTGGGTCCCACTTTCCACCCGAGCCTTCGTGCTCAACCTCCCTTTGCCACCTGTCCGCCAGGTCCCACACCTCCAAACCTACGCTCGGTCTCGTGTTCTTTCCGCACTGTCGATCTCACTGATGGAGATCTGACGGTCCAAATTGCAAATCACGTTCGATCCACCACTGAGGTTTAACACCTCAAATTCACGTGAAAATAGCAGTTTTTCTAGGGGCATGTGGTGAGCGATCAATGGAATCACGTTCCCCTGGGGAAAAATTGCTAACCCCCCAACTACCACGTGAAGACCACCAGTGGTTTTCAAAACCACGTTTGCCCACTATTCGCACCAAAGTCATTTTAAACCCTATTTTTCACGGGTTTTTGCCTCTCAGCCTGCATCTCCGCTTCTGCCCAGCTCCTCCATGCCCATGTAGCCTCCGAAAGCAGTAAAGCCTCCACTGCAATGTTTATTAACATTTTTCATTTGTTTTGCAGGGTTCAATAGAAGTTTTTTTTTTTAGGCCAAAAGGCCTTCTCAGGGTTTAATAAAGGATCAGAACAGAGGATCGCTACCTCTGAAGCCCAAAATAACTGCACAATCACCAAAAAATGAGCGTTTGGGGGTTAATTCTGTGGTTTGAAAGGTGCTAGTTATGCAAACGATATCCTCGGCATGCCAAAGACACCTGCACACAACAAAAGCAAAGAAAGAACCATGAAGATGAAGTTTAAAGGCTAAAGAACCAGAGGTTAAAGGCTTAAGGCACAATCAAAGTCTAAAAATAGAGGTTTAAAGTCTAATCATGGTTTTAAAAGTTAGAAGACAGAAGGCTAAAAAAGCCTTAAAACAGAGTTAAAGTATGATGATAAAGGCTTCATGCAAAATCAAAGCCTTAAAAGCAGAGGATTAAAGCCTAAATCAGGGTTCTGAAATTAAAAAACAAATAAACAAAGGGTTTAAATAAATCAGATAAAGTGTTAAAAGATAGTGAAAGGTAGTTTTAATGATAAAATAAAGAAAAGATAGGCTTAAAGACAGCCTCGAATGCATCAAAGGAGCAATTATTCACTTAATAACTCAAAAGATGCCTTTTACTTACTTTATGTCTCAAAGGGCAAATTGGCAATTATTACACAAGAGAAGATATTGCAAATTGTCAGATAGTTATTGTAAAGGGAAAAAAGGAGCCTCAAAGTCAATATTTTAAGCTGTTTCATCCTCAGGAAGTAGAGATAGATTTAATACACAGATAAATAGATGAGAAACATTTCTACCTTATGCCTTGCATGGTTTTTAAGGATAGTGGTGCATTCACTATGTCATTTAATGACATTTTGAACCCTAGATGTTTCCACCTCCTCATTTGCAGCATACATACTGCACTGGAACTCATTGTAAATGGGGCATTTGATAACTCTTTGAAGTAATATATAGCTCTACTGAGATTGAAAAGAAATTGATGTACTGGAACCTGTGGATGTTTTGACCTATTTGTGGATGGAGAAAGCTCTGTCATTGGATCTCTGAGCTTGGCTATTGGTGAAGTATTCTAAATTGTCAATGTTTTTTCCTGTTTTCCATTCTTTTTTCATTATCTCTTGCTTACAGTAGAGTAAAAGTTTTAGGCTAAGAAATGTCTCTTGGAAGCACCTTAGACCTATTTACTCTTCACTATCTTTATTTTTTCATTTTCTGAATGTTTGATTGAGTAGTTTAACTGCTTTTCAACCTCTAAGCTTGTTTATTTCAGAAGCAATTCAATACAGTTGGCCTCAAGAAGATTCACGGTTTTCCCTTCTTCTTGTTGACACTTTAAAAAACTATTTCTGAAGTCCCCTTTCAAAGTAAAATTGTCCAAAGTTTGCCAAAGAGGTTTGTTTTGATCATATCCTTTGTACTTGCTCAAATAGTTGTTTTCAAAGTCTTTATAATTGAAGTCCTAGATGTTTAGGAGTTCCCTCTTATATGAATGCAGTTATATGTTTATCTTGAATGTTTTATTATCCTTGAAAGTGAAATATTTGATGAAATAGAGCGTTCCTCAATTCTTAGATTTCATTTTGAAAGTTTGTCTTGATATTTTTATTTGTTGAAGTGTAATTTCTAGAATTCATGGTTAGGCCTATCTATAAATTACTTCTTCATGTCCAGATAATGTTTTAAGTCCCTTTGTTGAGAAGTACATATAATTAAGGATTCTTAGTTCCCCTTAGTTCTGCTTTTCATTTTGAAACCCTTAATGTTCATTTCATTTCACCTGAAAGACTTTGTTAATCCAACAACCAAGTTAGATTTTCCCTTTGATACCCCTGATTCATCTGCAAACTTGTTATCATTTCCACTTGACTCCATTGCCCAATGACTTAGAGATTTCCCCTTTTCTATCTATGTTGCCTAGGACATCATGTCCCATCAAACAATCAAACAAACTCAAGCTTAATAACTAGCCTAAAATCAACCTTTTACAAGCAATCAAGCAATATCCATACAACACATATTGAGAGATCCCTCTCTGAGACTAGGAGGGCTAGATCCTAGAGCTCTAAAGACTGGTTTTGTGTTGCCTTGTCATTTAGTATGCCAATCTGCTAAATCACAGGATCCCAACAGAATCTAGGATGGATATTTGATCCAAGTGGATATCGATGGCCACCCACCTATTCCATTTTGACCCGCACCATAAATTATTGCATCTTTTCACATTTAGCACAACTTACTATTTTTAGCAGGTTTTAGGGTCCTGCATTCCTGGAGCCGTTTTGGGGCCTTAATGATCTAGGTGGACATTGGTGGCCACCCACCTATTCAATTTGAACCTCCGTCATTAGTTCTTTTAGTTTTTAAGTTGCAGCACAACTTACTATTTTTAGCAGTTTTTCGGGTCCTGAACTTCCGGAGCCGTTTTGAGGCCCTAAACGACATTTTTTGGGCATCGTTTGTTCGGTAAATATGATTCCATTTTGCAATAAATATTTGTGGCAAAATTTGTAGTCCTTGGATAGATATTTCTAATGATGTATCATACGCGTCAAACAAAGATCGTATGTCGAAGTTACGTCCCCGAAAAGTTGAAACACCAATTTACCCAAACGGGGCCCATAGTTTTGGCGCTTCATCTCCTAGGGTTAGGTTTTTGGACGTTTCTCCATAACAAATAGGCCCTCGAGCCTCATTGTAATATATTTCAGAGGTCTGGAGCCGCCACATCTCTTCTCATAGATTCGCTACCAACACCCTAACTATTTTATTTCCATTATGTTTGTAAGCATATTTCTGTTATTTGATATTAATGAAATGAAGCCTTATTTCCACTGCATCTCTATGTTTATGGTTATTTATGTATTCTATTGCGTTCCTACATAAATCTAGATCAGTGGTATCAAAGGGGTTTGCTCTTTCTTTGTTTTTCTTTTCATGTCCCTAACACGGTCAAGGTATAAGGAGTTAGGGCTCAATCTCATTGAACCCTTGCAAGATCAGCCTCGCAAACCCCGACGACCTCCCATGGTGGAAGAAAATAAAGATGAGGGAGTAGGAGATCCTATCATAATATTTCTCAAGGAGGCCCTCAAGAAACAAAGGAACACGATGATGGATAACTTTTCTCAGATCCTTCAACGACTTCCCACCTATGGCGCATCTGCATCCAACATCCATGCTCGAGGTGCCACTCCCTTCAAGGTATAGGTAAAATTTGACATTCCTATATTTGAAGGCCAAATATATGCAGACGCCGTAGATAGATGGTTTAATTTTCTAGAAGGGTATTTATCGGTCCATGATTTCTTTGACCGAGAAAAGGTTATTTTTCCACTCCTCAAAGCCGCCCCCCATGTCAAAGACTGGTAGGAAACCTACTGTGAGGAAGAGAACGAAGGGGAACCCTCTCTATTCTTGGCTACACCCACTTGGAATTCGTTCAAGATGGCATCAAGGAACAATATTACCCCGTGGGGAGATATGAGGACAAATACATCCAATGGACCAAGCTGCAGCAACAAAGGGATCAAGATATGCACGAACTGACGAATTTGTTCCATATCCTATGCACAAAGTTAGATATTAAAGATTCAGAGAGACATTTGGTGCTCAAGTACTGTGGTTTTCTGCAAAAACACATTCAGAAGGAAATGGAGTTCCTTGACATTAGATCACTTGACATGACATATCGCTATGTTGCCAAGATCAAGCAGAAATTTAAGCAAAAGAAGTGAGACTTTGGATCTGTGAATCCGAAAGGTTCCCCCGAACCAAAAATCAAGGGGCAAGGCCAAAGCACTGTGACTCAGAACAACACCACAAATCGAAAGAAGGACACACGAAAGTGGTGTGAATTTCATAATAGCCCCACTCATAGCACAAACGAGTGTCGGGCCAAATAGTCATTGGTGGCCGAACTAAAGGCACCCGAATCAGATACATTTTCTGATCTTGAGTCAAGACCAGACAAAGGAAATGAAAAAGGGAAGCAGATCATTGATGCGGATCTCAGTTCCATTGTTGCCACCACAAAGATTTAGAGGGAGGATCCAGAGGAGGGGAAGCGCCTCTTCCATTCGCATATGTGGGTGAAGGGTTCTCTGCTGCAATTTCTTGTCGATAGCAGAAGCCAAAAGAACCTCATTTCAATAGAGGTCATGAAGTGGCTCGGCCTACCAACCATAGCACACCCGAAGTCGTATACCATTGGGTGGCTCCACCCAGGGAGAGATCTTCGCATCTGCTAGAAGTGCCACCTTCCATACATTATCAAGCCATTCACGGATGAGGTATTGTGTGATGTTGCTCCTCTTGATGTAGCTGATGTATTATTGGGCAAACCATACTTGTGGAGGCAACATGTTGTGTATGAGTCTAGGCCTTGTGGTGTTGTTATTACTTTGGGAAATAACTTGTACAAGATACTGGAGGTAGTACCACCTCCTGTCATCTCTTTGACTACTACAAAACAATGTAGTAAGATTGTTTCCAAAACCAAGAAATTTATTTTCCCTACAACGCATTCAAAGGGAAAGAAGAATATTGTGGCCACAACCTCGAAACAGGGCTCCCCTGCACGGCTACAGCAGATGGACAAAGTCATGGAGGAATACGAGGAAATTATCTCCTCACTCACAGAGGTTCCTCTACACTGTCAAGACAAGCACTCCATTGATCTAGCCCCCGATGCACCACTGCCTGATGTTGCCATACCTCATGTGACTACACAGACTGAATCCACACATGTACTATTTGAGGCTAATAAAGAAACCAAATTTACTAATTACATCCAGCATGTCCGCCTGCAGGTCCATGACATCTTCGACAACAGAACGTGCCTCATCTCATGGAGGATCTCAACGCAATGGGGACCATTGCTTCTTAAGGAGGGATTAATGACCTAGGTGGATATCAGTGGCCACTCATCTATTCCATTTGGACCCGCACCATCAATTCTTGCAGCTTTTCACATTCAACACAACTTACTATTTTTAATAGGTTTTCGAGTCGTGCATTACCGGATCCGTTTTGGGGCCTTAATGATCTAGGTGGACATCGGTTTCCACCTACCTATTCCATTTGAACCCCCACCATCAGTTCTTTCAGTTTTTAAGTTGCATCACAACTTACTATTTTTAGCAGTTTTTCGGGTCCTAAACTTCCAGAGCCATTTTGAGGCCCTAAATGACATTATTTGGGCATCGTTTGTGCGACGAATATGATTCCATTTTGGAACAAATATTCATAGCAACAGTTTTATTCCTCGAATAGATATTTCTAATAATGTATCATATGCGTCAAACGGAGATCGTATGCCAAAGTTATGTCCCAGGGAAGTTGAAACACCAATTTACCCAAACGGGGCCCACAGTTTTGGCGCTTCATCTCCTAGGGTTAGGTTTTTGGACGTTTAGAGTTCTCCATTATTTCTCCATAATAAATAGGCCCTTGAACCTCATTGTAACACAACTCAGAGGTCTGGAGCCGCCACATCTCTTCTTAGAGATTCGCTACCAGCACCCTAGCTGTTTTATTTCCATTATGTTTGTAAGCATATTTCTATTATTTGATATTAATGAAATGAAGCCTTATTTTCGTTGCATCTCTATGTTTATGGTTATTTATATATTATGTTGCACTCCTACATAAATCTAGATCAATGGTTTGAAGAATGGTTTGGAATGTAATTCAACGTTATAGAATAAAAACTGAAAGGAAACATGGAAGACATGAAGAATGGTCTAAAAGAAGACATGGAAATTTTGAAAGAAGGTTTGACAAAGATGCTACAAGAAATGATTCCTAATGGAGAAACGAGAGTAGATGAAACTCATGATGAGAATTAAATAAATGTTAATCATGATTTTATAAAATATAATGTTGGACTTAAGACCCACCATATTCCAAATATTGATATGAGGAAGTTTGATGGGAAGGATCTGGTAACATGGATACTACATACAGAGAAATATTACGATCTCCACAATGTGAAAAACATAGAAAAAGTATGCATTTCAACTTTATATTTAGAACAAAATACACTTGTATGGTATCGATGGCTTTGCTCTCATATAAAAATTGTCACTTGGTCAATTTTTATGGAGGAAATGATAGCACGTTATGAGGATACAAATAGCAACACCTTTAGCCAATTGATAAATCTCAAACAAAAGGGTTTAATGGTGGAGCACATTGAGGAATTCAAAAAATTGGATATAAGGGTAACCAATATTTGAGAGGAACATGGGATTGATGTCTTCATACGGACTTTAAAATATAACATCCAACATGAGGTTCACCTTTGGGAACCCGATTCATTGGAGAAGACATTCAGGTTGGCAAGAAAAAATGAAAGAAACATTATGGCGACAAGGAAGCCTACCACTCACAACTATAAATATGGAAGTGTTGCTAATGCTAGACTTCCACAACCTACAAGGTTGACACCACAAAAATTGGAATAAAAAAGAGAAAAAGGGCTTTGCTATAGTTGTGATACAAAATACACTAAAGGTCATAAGTGTGCTAAGAATAAATTATTTTACATAGATTGTGAAGAGGAGGAAGAAAATGAGCAAGAAACTTCAAAAGAAGAGGATATATACTAGGAACCAACCCTAGAGGAAGAGGAAATGAATCCGACCATATCCTGTATGCGTTGGTAGGAATTACCACTCCTAAAACTCTCAATATGGAAGGACATATCAAGAAGAAAAATGTTATAGTGTTCATTGATTGGGTTAGTACCCATAATTCAATTCATTGTAAGGTAGCCAAGGAATTGAATTTCTTCCTATACCCAGCACAAGAGTTTTAAGTGATGATTTCAAATGGAGGAACTATAAATTGATCTCTAAAGTTCCATAATATCAAACTAACCATGGGGGGATATGCATTGAATAGTCCAATTCTCTCCATCCCAATGGGTGGTGCTAATGTTGTACTAGGAGTACAATGGTTACAATTTTTGGGGATGATAGCTTTTAATTTTCAAGAAATTTTCTTGAATTTTTTTCGAAAGGAAAGGAAGTTGAATTACAGGGTATCGCATGGAAGGAAGGAAAGATAATCAACTCTAATGTCATGAAAAATATTATGAATAAATAACAATGAGGCGTAATTGCACAATTATGATCACTACAGGTTGAAACATCAAAATCATCTATTTCTCCAGATCTCCAAAAAGTCGTGGACAATCATTCCAAGGTATTTGAGACTCCCAAAGGACTCCCACCTATTTTTGATCATGATAATTCTATTCTTTTGATTCTAACAACCGTTCCTCCAAACATCAGACCTGACACATATCGTTATGCTCAAAAGAGTGAGATTGAAAGTATGGTCGCAAAAATTCTAGAGGCTGGTATAATTCAACGTAATCAAAGTTCTTTCTCTTCTCTAGTAGTATTGGTGCACAAGACTTATGGATCATGGTGCATGTGTTTGTATTATAGGAAGCTCAACAAGCTTAATATTAAAGATAAATTTCCCATCCCCATCATTGATGAATTATTGGCTGAATTACAAGGAGGAATTTACTTCACCAAGTTGGATCTTCGTTTTGGATATCATAAAATTAGGATGAGGATTGAAGACATTCTGAAAACACCATTCAGAACTCATGAGGGTCATTATGAATTTTTGGTCATGGCTTTTGGCCTTACTAATGCACCTTCGACATTTCAAGGTTCGAGGAATTCCATTTTCAAACCCTTCCTTATAAAATTTGTATTAGTATTTTTTTATGATATTCTAATATACAACAATTCTTGGAAGGATCATGTTCAACATGCTGACATGGCGCTAAAACTATTGGAGGAGAAAGAATTACATGAAAAACCCTTTAAATTTTTCTTTGGAGTACAAGAGGTGGAATATTTGGGTCATAATGTATCTCATGAGGGTGTTAATGTAGACCCTAACAAAATTAAATCCATTAAGGAATGGAAAATCCCTACAACCATAAATCATCTTCAAGGATTTCTGGGGTTAATAGGGTATTATTACAAGTTTTTAAAGAATTATGGGAGAATATTGGCACCTTTAACATAATTACTGAAGAAAGATGCATTTTCTTGGACTCTAGAAGCAAATAAGGCCTTTGAACATGTTAAAGAGGCAATGCTCCAATCACTGGTTTGAGTTACGCCAGACATCACAAAAAACTTTATTGTGGAATGTGATGCCTCAGGAAATGGAATTGGTGTGGTTTTAATGCAAGAAGGAACACCCATTTCTTTTGAAAGTCATCTAGTAAAAGGAAAGTATTTACTGAAACCTATTTATCAGAAGGAAATGTTGGCAATACTACATTCACTAATGAATTTCCTACCTTACCTAATAGGAATACACTTCAAGGTCAAAACATATCATGATAGTCTTAAATAATTTTTGGAACAAATATTATATGCAAAAGAGGAGCAAAAATGGGCCACAAAGATGTTGGGTTATGACTTTTAAAAATCATCTACAAAAAATGGAAGCAAAATGTTGTTGCAGATGCACTCGCAAGAATGGATGAGGATGTGGAAGCATTGCTTTGTCCCATTTCTATGATCCAACCTGATTGGATAACAGAATCAAGGGATGAATGGAAGAATGATGAAGAGGTGTGGATACTCATTCAAATGTCGCAGCAAGATTCGAGTACATCTGAAAATTTTAGCTAGAAAAATGATTCATTATGGTACAAAGATCACTTATATAAATTTAAGAATTCCAAACTAAAACAAAAGATTATTTTTGAATTGCACACCTCTCCCTTAGGAGGGCACTCAGGATTTTTAAAAACTTCCCATAGGGTCAAGAAGGAATTTTTTTGGGATGGCCTTAAATCTGATATTAAAAAGTTTGTGGAAGAATGTTTGGTTTGACAAAAAACTAAAATGGAGACAATTAATACCCCAAGTCTATTACAACCTTTACCCATTCCAAGTCAACATTGGGAGGAGGTTTCAACGGATTTTATCACAGGCTTACCCAAGTCCAAAGGAAATACTATCATCAAGGTGTAAGTTGATAGACTTACCAAGTATGCACACTTTTGTGCATTATCTCATCCATTTAAATCCAGTACAATTGCTATTGCATTTATGGAAACAATTCAAAAGCTACATGGAAACCCAAATACTACTGTAAGCAACAAAGATCCCATTTTCTCAGGAAACTTTTGGACGGAATTATTTTGTTTTTTGTGTACTGAATTAGCTCATAGCTCATCATATCATCCTCGATATGATGGGAAAACGGATATAGTGAATAAATGTTTGGAAGGATATCTTCATTGCTCTATATCTGATAAAACAAATAATGGGTTAGGTAGGTACCTCTGGTTGAATGGTCTTATCACACTTCCTTCCATACTATAGCAAAAATGACCCCGTTTATGGCACTTTATGGACATCATCCACCCTCCATCACATCATATTTAAGAGAAAATTCTAAGGTTCAAGCAGTGGAAGATCACATCGAGCATCAACAACAATTTCTCCAACTCTTAAAGGATAACCTCACCTTGGTGCAGAATTGAATGAAACAACAAGCAGATCAACATCGCAACAAAATAATTTGTGATGTAGGTGACTAGCTATTTTTACAGATAAAACCATAAAAACAAATGTACCTCAAGCAATATAAGAAGGATAATAAATTATCACCAAAGTATTATGGTCCTTACAAAGTGTTGCCAAATATTGGTACTATGGCATACAAATTGGAGCTTCCTTCATCTTCCCGATTGGACCCAGTTTTCCATGTTTCATGCCTAAATAAGGTTATAGGTGACAAGCTCCCAATTCAAAAAATATTTCCAGAACTTGAAAAAGAAGGAAAAATCGTATTGAAACTTGAAGTAGTCACAAAGACAAGAACTCGAAAGCTATGAAATCGATCAATTTCAGAGTATCTCATAAAGTGGAAGAACTTACCCACTGAAGATTCAACATGGGAGGATGAGAATTTTATACAGAAGAATCCACAACTACTCAAGCATTGAAAACATTTTTTGAAGGAAAAGGGCACGCTAGGTCCCTATAATACTTTTTTATCCCCTTATTGTTATCGTTAGTGTAGTCACCTTATTATTATTGTTGTGCCTATGTAGTCCCCATATTTCTATTATTGTGCCCCATAGAAGCCTACTATTGTTATTGTTGTGCCCCATAGAAGCCCACTATTGTTATTGTTGTGCCCTTACATTTTTATTGTTATGTCAGCTAGGATTATATTGTGACCCCTTGAACTCCTATAGATAGACAGGAGGTTTTTTCATTTGAATCGACCAAGAATTGTTCATTTATGTAATGTAAAGGAGGTTTCCCCCTCAAAGAGGTTGATTTATAAGTTATCGATCTATATTTTCTTCTATTTTATGAGCTGGTGAACAACATGAAAAATTTGAGGAGCCTATTGGGGAAGAAGAGGAGCTTGCTTCACCAGAGGAACCTTCTTCTCCTACCTAATATATGGCTAAGAACATACCCCAAGGATTATTTTCCATCAGAGAAATCAATGGAGAGAATAGGGTGAAAAAAAACAGCCCTTCCACACTTCCATGGCTTAACTTCTGAGGACACTGGCACTCTCATGTTTGAGTCTGTTGTTGTGTACAGGACTTATGACTGTGCCTCAAGCAAGTTGAAATTGTTCCCCTCTACCCTAAAGGATGCAACCTTGCACTAGTTCATGGGTATGCCTAGGAACATCATCACTACCTAGGCCGAAATGCAAGCACCCTTCAACAAAAAGTATAGAGACTATTGTAGTTCCATCTAAACCAAGGAAAAATTATTTAAGATGACCATAGGGCCAGATAAATATTTAGAGGATTCTGAGGAGTGGTTTCAAGTAAATTACAAGAGGGCCAACTGAACCCTTGATCCTGGATCACTCAATTTATTTCTTCTCTCAGGAATTAGGGAAGAAGTGATAGGAAGCCTTAACATAATGTATTAAGGAGATATCTATCAGCTATTTTATGAGGGCATCGAGAATTTATTCAGAAACCACCAGTCTAGGGAAGCCATGAAAAAGGGCAGAGCTAGTTAAAGCATGACCAATACCTCTTCCTCTTCAACCTCCATTAAGAATGAGATTGGAAACATGTTCGAGGATTTTAAAATTGAGATGTTGCACATCTTTTATTTTCAAATGGATGCAATTAAGATCAAAAGGAAAGAAGAGGTAGCATAAACAACCCTAGCTATATTTTTCCCCAAATGCACTAGAAGAAACCCTAGGAATGAATTCCCAATGAATTTCATAGAGGTTTGTGGTGAGAACTGCTATTGCACCAAGAGTGTTGCAACTCCCAGCGTTTGCCATACTTTACTTTATCAACCTAGGGTTTGTACAAACTTGGAGGTGACAGTGATATATACACAACAGATGCATTCCACTCATGTCATCCTCTTCCTCTCTATGAAAGGGTGCTACTTATAGGGTTTCTCGGTGAATTTTGTCACACTTCAATGAAACTAAACTAAATTGCAGAGAGGAAATGACAGGAAGGAAACTAAATTAAATTGCTAAAAAGAAATGATAGGAAAGGAAACTAATTATAACCACACTTAATGGGCCAAATGGCTAAACTCACTCTACTTATCCTATGATGTATCTACCATGATACCATTCTTCTAACCATGCAACTATTTGTGATCTAACTAAACTTGAAAAAGTGTTGCTTGCAGTTTAAAGGGAAAAGGGCTAAAGATGATAATGGAAGGCTTAACACATGTGACAAGGCTTAGAGGTGGAAAGAGGGGTTTAGATTTCATTAAATGTTATGATTTCTCAAAAATTCTTTGGAGAGGGAGGCTTTGAAAAGAGCGACGGTGGAATTTCAATGGGAGGACAGAAGTGTGATATGCGATATCGTAATTCACAATATTGCAAAGCTAGAGGAGCAACAAAAGTGTTGTTTGGGAGCGGGAGAGAAATGCGAAATGCAATGGGACAGGATTTTCGATTGCGATGGGTGAAGGAAGTGCGAGATGTGATATACAATATCGCAATCGCAAGACCGCAAAGCTGGAGAGTAGTGAAAGTGTTGTTTGGGAGCAAAATGCGAAATGCGACATGGGATGGGTGGCGTGGCAGAGTACGGAAAGAATATCACAATCGGCAGACATGAGCGGTAAGTATTACGGGAACCAAATGAGAAATTTGATTTGCGATTGCAGTAAGAAATTGCGGTAAGTATTTGAAGGGAAGAGGATCAGGGTCTAATGTTTATGAAGTTCTTTTTTACTGATAAGCGACAAAGGTAAGGCGGAAGGAAATATCGCAATCGACGCTTGGAATAGGAGAGCATAAACAGAGAACGCAAGAGATTTTCGATTTGCGATGAGTGAAGTACGGTGAGTGGGAGTTTCGAGGAGCAAGGGAAGAGGTCAAAATTTTAATGTTTTTGCAAGAATTTTATGAATAAAAAGGGTGGCAGTTGTAATGAAAGGAGGGAATAGAGTGTAACTGAGGTTTTTGGAAGTGTGAAAATAGAGATGAAAAATGAAGTGGGAAGGAGAGGGTGAACTTTAATATTGATTCCTGCAAACAAACCTGTAGATTCATGCACGGAAAAATAGACAAAATACATGATAACATAATGGAAGAAATACTGAAATTGTTATTGCACTCTACTCTAATTTGAGAAGCAGCGAATCATAAATAGAAATCATTTTTGGTCTACGGGAAGGTCTACCCTCCTCGAGCTCTATCAAAAGAGATGAGAGGGGAAGTTTGCCTCACAGTTTTATGGAGTTCATTATCTATTCTACAGCGCAGATAAGTAGATTAAATATATAGCAGCAAACTATAACAACAATGAAAATATCATAAATAAAACTATCTAAATGAAAGAAAGAAAAGAATGAAAACAATAGAGAAGTTGAGGCACATGGGTTGGGCCCTAACCCATGAGCCGAGCTCTTTGGAACTAAATCAATAAAATGGATTTTTCTGCTCATTTTAGGAACAAAATAGCCTCGTTACATTTCTGAAAATTTAGTCACTGAGTACAATAATAAAAATATTAATAGCTTGCAGCAAAACTTCTGAATGGAATCGAATCCCTTCCTAGCTCTAGCTCTGCTTTATTTATTCTATAGGACAGCTACCGACATCTCCCTAGAAAATTTTTAGGTCCCTATATTACTAGTGTAGTCCCTTAATTTTGTTATTTTAGCCCCCTTATTGTTATTTTTTACTCTTGTAACCCCAATATTTGTATTATTGTGCCCTTACATTATTATTGTTAGTTTGGCTAGGATTATATTGTGACCCCATGGACTCCTATATATAGAAGGAGGTTTTTTCATTTGTACTATCCAAGAATTGTTCATTTATGTAATGTAAACAAGGTTTCCCCCTTGAAGTGGCCTATTTATAAGGCATTTATCTCTCTTTTCTTCTATTTTTGGAGCTGGTTTCATAATATTTCGTTTCAGAGCTTTGGATTCTAGGTTTTCGGTGCTCCAAATCGGTCATCGTGGAATTTTTGCTTTAATTTTTTTTCTACAAATGTTAAGAAGCTGAAATTTTTATATAGCGTAGCTGCAATCCTGAGGAACGTCGTGTAGAAATTTTAGATTTTGGTTCGTAACATTTTTGGAGATATGAACTCTGGAATTTATGGTTTTTTTAGGCTCCCCAATTTAACCTAAATAGGTCATTGTGGAATTTTCACTATAAATTTATTTCTAAGAAGGTTCAGAAGAATAAATTTTTAAAGAGAGAAGTTGACATCCTAAGGAAATTCGTGTAAAAATTTCAAATCTTTGTTCACAATATTTTCGGAAATATGATCTATGGAAGTTAGGGTTTTTTAAGGCTCCCGAATTTCATCTTAAAGAGGTGACCACGAGAAAATTTTCATAACTCTCTCTCTGAGCATCGGATTGGAGTTATGTAAAAAGTGGACGCAGGTGCAAATACTATAGTTTCTTGTGTATCAATTTCAGAGCCGAAGGAGGAAACATTGACACGTGGCACACCGTACACTTTCTCCTTACTAAACCAATCCATAATTAGGTCATTGTGGGAGATTGGGCATAACTTTTCCTTCAAGAATCAATATCAGGTCAAACCGATGGCATTAGAAAGAAGATTCAAAGGGATACTACAATGATGAATTTGAAATATTGAAGATCTGAAAACATAGAGATAATTCAGTTTCAATATCAAGATCCGCAAAAGCAAGAAAAAGGTGTTTATTTTTTTTTCGAATTGCATAAGCATTGTTTGAAGACTCAGTTTGAATTGATTCCAAGGGAATATTGTAGAATAGATATCAGTATTGGGTTCTAAAATTCCCCCCTAAAAATAATTCATCACCCATTAAGCCTTCAGAAGGCTCTACCATGACTCATGAAGACGAAGAAGTGCAACATGACATATCAAAATTACATGAGCAAGTGCACCAAATTTCACTCTAGCAAAGAGCAACAAAAAATGAAATGGTAGTTTTGAAGAAAGGTGTGGAAGCTAAGATGGATGGTTTGAAGAAAGGCATAGAATATTTGATGAATGGCATGGAAGCTAACATGGATGGCATCGAAGCTAGCATAAAAGCTTCCTTGATTAGGGTTGTACTTGGCATGCAGTGAAAAGATCATTCAAGAAAAACATCTCAATTTCTACTCAGCAAGACATGGGCTCACCAACATCCTTAACTGGTTATACTCTGTTGATTCATTCTTAAACACACATTTAGAAGAAACATAAAGATAAAGCTTATCATTCAGAATTAGGGTACTTTAGAAGTAAATCCTAAGCTATATTTTACTGCTCTTTATCATAAAATATGAACAAAGTGAAAACATAAGGAGGATAACAAGAACAGTAAGAAAAACATCACCAATGATTTAGATCAGGATCCAGTGAATCTTCTTGTCTATTTGATGTCCAAAACTAGTTACATAATTTGAGTCCAATAGCTTTTACAGTCCAATAATTCTCTTCCCAGCCTGCTATATTACAAGTACTCAGCAACTCTAACTCAATAACAATTCAACAATTAACCAATTTCCAACCATTACAATGAGTTTTATATGAATACATATAGGTGCGAGAGGAAGAATGTTGAAGGAAAAATCATAAATATCAGTTAAGATAGAGGAGAAGAGGTATTCGAATGCCCATTCTGCTTAATGACCACAGCATTAACTGATTGTACCAATTTAGCAGTTTTTCTATCTTTGAGGCATATCTGGTAGGCATGGTAATAACTCCGAAGTGTGTTCTTTGGAGATAACCATGGCTTGAAGTACTCTGTTTGACTTCTGAAACAAGTAATTGTCATATTTCAGTTCTAAGCCCTCCCATGACTGTGCAATAACTGTTCTGACAGTTTTAATGAGTTTTTGTCATCAGGATGGCTGTCATGGTGTCTTTTAAAGGTGAAGTAGACTTCAGGTGTCCTTCCTAGTCTTCGGAGGAGTGAATAACCTTGATGATCTGGCACTTAAGGCGGTCTTTTGCTGATTTGTCATGCTTTGTGGCTTTAAACAATGATTTTGGATTCAATTGTTCTTTAAATCCTCTCTCTGCTTTATTCACTGCGGTGAGTCTTTTAACTTTAATCAATTTGTCTCCAACTGTGTATTTAATATTTAATCTTCGGACTAAGCCTTAAAATCTTCAGGCTTTAGGCTTTAATCCCTTAAACTCCATGAAACCTGCACAAAGCAACCAACATGTTATATGAAATCCTTCTTTTTTGGTTTTAACTTCTTTATAGTTGCTAGGGAGTAGTAGAAGAGCAGTGCAGAGGGGTGGAATGTAGGTGGAGGTTCAAAATTTGCATTGGCACGAAGAACTGAAAGCGGTATTGGAAAATCGGCAGCAGTTTTCGCGTGAGGTGAAGGGAGTAAGTGGTTTTAGCAGTGGGGAATGCGATAAGGTTTAGGGGTTGACACGTGTCACCCTAAAACCACCCATTTCACGTTAAAAATGGAGTTTAGAGTGTTATCGAGAAACGGGTGCGAAAATTCCTGTGGGTTGTTGGATCTGGGAGGGAGGGGCCAGATCAATGGTGGATATTGAAGGAAAACGTGATGGAAAAGCCCAGCGCAGTCGGGTTGGAATGGCGGGATGACAAGGTATGGTTTAGCGGGAGCTGTTGGATCTAAAGGAATGGACGTTCCAGATCAACGTAGAGATTTAGAATGGTGGATAAGGGTTGGGAAAAAATGAAGAGCCAATGGAGCGAGAGCCTTCTGATCTTGAGGTTCAACGGTGGAGGATGCATCACGATCTCGCACGAAGGCATGCATGGTGCGAGGGGAGGGGTGATCTGCGAATATGTGATGAAGCGAGGGCCGTTAGATCTTGAGAGATCAACGGCTAGGATTAAACAATGAAAGAGAATGAAGAATGGGGTTTTGACATGGAGGAGTAATGTGGTCCGTCGGATCGAGGAAAAGGATGGCTGAGATTAACTCGGTGGATCAGCCATCGGCGGAGAAGAGGGTCCAAGAAGGAGGAAAATGTGACTGTCGATGAGCGCGAACCATCCAATCGAGTGGAGATCGACGGTGGAGGTTTCATCGGTGGAGGATGGAAGTGGGAGCGAGGAAAGGGCGATGCGACGATGCGATGGAGCATGGACCGTCCGATCTAGATTAGATCGATGGTGGATATTAAAGCGAGGCATCAGCCATCGGCAGAAGAAAATGCAAGGGAAAAGAGAAACGGGGAATTGCACTGATGCGATGGAGCGCAGACCATCGGATCTATATTAGATCAACAGCTGAGATTTCATCGACGTGAAACCATCGGCAGAGAAAGGATATCAGGGAACGGGAAACACCGAAGTACGAAGAAGCGCGGACCGTCGGATGGAAATAAGATCAATGGTGGTGATTGGCTCGGGGGATTGGCCATCAGCAGAGAAAGGAGCATGGGAGTGACCCTTTATGGTTTGTGATGGAGCGCAAACCGTTGGATTTGCAAGATCAATAGCTCAGATCCCATCAGTGGGGGAAACCATCACGCGAAGGAAAAATAAAGAAACAAAGGAAAGGGGCGGAGCAATGTCTGATATCGTGAAACGGGCTAGAGACTTAAGCCGACGGTTGTGGGTCCTGGTTATATGGAGGAAGGGCTGAGAACTTAAGCTTGTAGGGGCTTAACAGGTCAGCATATGGAAAAGTTAGATTTTCATGCCGAAATGGGGGTTTTTGAAGGTTTTTAAATGTTCCGATAGAGTAAAAGAAGGGTTTTAAAACCAAATAAAGGGGGACTCAAATGGTTTTCAAGGGAATTTGAAGGAAGTGGAGGGGTTTTTAATGGGAAAATATGAATGGAAGAGGGCTTCAAGGCAATTTTCTTCAAGACAACAGCAGGGCTTTGTGAAGGATTTCTGATGAAGATATAAGTGAGATGGTTCCTTTGGAAAAATGGACACATGAAGGCTTCAAGAAGTCACAGATTTGCTCCAAATTTGTTTCTTGAAGACTAATAGACCTGTTTTAGCCATCATATTATATGAAAAATTTATAGATGGCTAACAGTGGCTCCACTTGGGGATGGCAGCTCCTTGGAGGTGTCAAGAACCTCAGAAATTTTATCTCTAGAATGTAGATCAATGTCCTACACTTTGAAAATCCTCTTCCTTCTTTGATCATGCTGCTTGAGAAATGATCGATCATTACATTATAACAAATCAATTTTCCCCAAACAACTACCTACACATTCTACTTTCCTAACATTATTTCTTCAGCAAGGTGCACTTGGACTTGCAAACCCTTGACATCAACATTTTATTCTCTTATTGAAGGAAAAAAAAACTAATCTACACCTACCCTTATAACTTCCATGAGTCCAGATTAAACAGTTGGACCCAAAAATTCTCTACCTAATCTACTATCTGCCAGGATTAAACTGGCTGACAAATATGCATTCTCTACATTCTAAAACAAAAATTAAAAACACAGTTAAACCAAGATTAAGCTGTCTAATTTGTTGTGATGGATATGACATCAAAAAATGACTACACATAGGCCTTTATTTGCAGAAAATTAAGACAGAACTTGGAAGGCTTAATATCTAAAAACAATGAGATTCCTTCCTTCTTTCAGCTCTGATTTTGATCTCTTAGAGCTATCTTCTTCTTTACCTGGTTCAAGTTTTCAACATGTTAGAACCAGTATTCTTTTTATCTTTGGCTCAGGTTTTGATCTGATTAGAACCATTCTTTTCTATCCTAATCTAATCTACTGATAAGCCAAGATTAAACAGTTTGGAAAATCTTCTTCACTAACCTATCAGCAGTAAATTGAAATCCATCTAGTCATGATTAGGCTATATGACTAAATAGGTGCTCTTTCAAGTAGTGGCATTTAGGCTTTCACACTTTCAGATTTTTTGTTTTTTTTTTGGTATGGGGCTGTACCTTTGTTGTTTTTCTAATCTTCCCTCTTTTCTCTTTTCTATTGTTTTTGTATTTTTCTTTTTTTTCAAAATAAAACAAAGCAATGATATTTACAGTGAAGAATGAAAGATTTAAACTAAGAGTTTAGCAGAAATAATGCTTGAGCATCCTGCCATTGACATGACCCCCAAAAATTTCTGTACCATCCATCTCTTGTAGAAAAAATGAGTTATGACCAATGGAAAATTGAATGATGTAAGGGCCTTCCCATAAATTGTCAAACTTGCCATGTTTCCCCTTATCTTCTCTCTTGGAATCCCATTTGAGTACTTTGTCACCAATCTTGAAATCACTGGCCTTTGTCCTCTTATCAAATAGATTTTTGCTATTCTCTTGTACTTTCTTTCCTCTGTTATAGACTTCTTCCCTGGTTTGCTGAAGATGTATGGTCTGATTTATCCTTCTCATCATGATATCTTCCTCTCATTGTATTTCTTGGACCAACTTCATCACTGGCACTCCTAAACTGGTAGGAAAAACTACATCTTCTACATAAACCAGCTGATAGGGAGACATTCCAATTGATTTATTTGTTGTCAATCTATCTTCCCATAAATCATGTACCAGCTTGTTGTGCTATGACCTCTGATTTTCTTCCATCAGCTTCTTTATTATGTTTATCAGGCTCTTATTGGAAGATTCTGCCAACCCATTACCTTGAGGGTAATAATATTTGGAATGACCAAGCACAATCTAATATCTGTGACAGAAATCAATCATCTTTTTAGAACCAAATGTAGCAGCATTTTCAGTGATGATGTTCCTAGGACAGCCAAATCTAGACAGGATATGGTCTTCAAGGAATTTTATGATAAATGAATCTGTGGCATTCCTAGAAGGGATGGCTTCTATCCATTTGGTGAAATAATCAGTGGCTATTAGTATCCATCTATGTTGGGAAGATGAGGCAGGATGGATTTCCCCAATGAAGTCTAGGCCCCACTGCTGAAAAGGAGCCTGAACAGTGATTGGTTGCAATGGTAAGGGAAGCAATTTTCTCTTGCCTTCAAATATTTGGCATTTGTGGCAGGAAACTATCATTTTGTGGACATCTTGGAAGAGGGTGGGCCAGTAATAGCCATCTCTAAGGATTTTATTAGCTGCAGTTTTCCAATTTAGGTGGCCTCCACACTCTCCTTCATGAAACTCATGCTTGATCCTATCTGCATCAACCTTGGGCAAACATTTAAGCAATAAACCACTGACATTTTTCCAATATAAACATTTATCTAAAATGCAGTAATTAACAGCCTTTAACTTCAAGAATCTTGCCTTTGTTTTAGACAAACCAGGAGGGGCATTGAGATTAGTAAGCACATACAAAATATCGCATACCAAGATGAATTTAGGAAATGATCCTCAATAAGTGGGGCCGATAATTCTTCCTGTCCATCAAATGCATGTATCATGTTTATATCAAGTGCTTGCAAGTTATATTCAGCCATTAATTGTGTTAGGCCTTGACCCATGATGAGTTTAGTGGGTTTAATTTCCAAATCATATTCCAATATCACAGCAACCCACTTTATTCATTTGCCATCAGGGTCTTGTGACAAAATGTTTTTTACCACTACATGAGTCAAAAATGCAATAATGTGAGAGTGTAAGATATAAACTCTGAAATCCTTCAAGGCTTTGACCAATGCATAGGCATGTTTTTCCATGATATTATATTTCAGAGGTGCATCTCTTAATGCCTTGCTAAAAAATGCAATTGGCTGCTCTTGTCCTTCTGGATTTTTCTATAATAGGACAATGGCCACAGTATGTTCTGATGCAAATGAAAAAATGAGGAAGTCCTTAGTGAAATCAGGATTGATAAGAACCGGTGCTTGGGTAAGTGCATGTTTGACCAGTTCAAAGGATTTCTTTGCTTCTAAGGCCCATTTAACTCCTATCTCTTTCTTTAGCATGTTTGTCATGTTCCTAAGGAGTTCTGCCAGGTTGGGCATGAACCTTCTTAAGAAATTAATCTTTCCAATGAAAGATTCAAGTTCTTTGATGTTTATGGGGTGACTGATTTCCAATATACCTTCAACCCTTTTTGGGTATATTTTAATCGCCTTTTCAGATATGATATGACCAAGAAGTTTACCTTCTTGGAGACCAAGCAATGTCTTCTTGGGATTCAAGGATAGCCCAAATTTTCTACAGTTCTCAAATACCTTCATTAGGTATACTAGGTGTTCTTCATCTATTTTGGAATATACTGTAATGTCATCTAAATAAATCACAATGAAGTGGCCTATTTCTTCTGAGAAAGCAATATCCATGGCTCTTTGAAAGGTGGCACTTGCATTCATTAATCCAAAAGGAATTTTCACATACATGAAAGTGCCCCAAGGAGTAGTGAAGGTTGTTTTCAGTTGATCCTCAGGAAGTACCAATGTCTGATTATATCCTGAGAATTCATCTAGAAAAGAAATCATTTTGGAACCAACTACCCTTTGTAAGATGTGCTCCATTTTAGGCAAGGGATAGTTGTCCTTTAATGAGGCTCTGTTCAAATTCCTAAAGTCTATACAGAGCCTTATTTCTCCTTTTTTCTTTCTTACAGCTACAATATTAGATACCCACTTTGAGTATCTCACAGGGACAATAATTCCAGCATCATACATTTTCCTAATTTCTTTCTCAACCAGAGGTAACTGCACAGGGTTTATTCTATGTAATTTCTGCCTAAACAGTTTCTGGTTTTCTTTAAGTGGTATCTTGTGCTCAATGGTATCTGTGTCATATGCCTTTAAATCCTCATAGCTCCAAGAAAATACATTAGAAAACTCTTTAAACAACTCAATATATTTCGGTTTCATGTGAGTTGGAAATTTCTTAGATAACTTGATCATTTTAGGCTTGTATTTACTAGCTATATTGCATTCCTCAATATCAGATTCAGTGGGTTCTATTGTTGGTTTCTTGGCAATGTCATTAAAATCAAACAAGTCTTCTAGAGGTTCTAGTCCTTTAGGTAACCCTTTGTATTTAGACTATAGTACCTTTATGTCTTCTTTTCCTGAGTTTATGTACTCTTCTCTTTGATTTTCGAACTCTCTGGTTAGCAGATTTATTTTTGTAATGGGAGGAGGTTCTTTTTTAATAGGTTGTTCCTCCTTAAGACAGTCTTTATCATACTTTGAGTCTGAATTTGGAAATTCAAACTCATTTTTGAACTGTAGGAAGTCCTCTATATTTTTATCTCCCTCAAAGACCTGCCAATACTTTTCATTTTCTGGGACAACTGATCTATATTTCACTTGGACTATGAACTGTTTGTTGTCATAGGGTATTTTACATGAACTGGCAGCACAAGCCATACCATTGGCAAGGATGTTTTGGTTTCTAGGGACAAAAACAAGTTCATATTATTGAAAAGTTTTCAAAAGGTCCATGGCATCATTTCTATAGGCTCTTAGCCTTGGATGTTTGGAAGTGTACTCTCCATTTATTTGACTAATGATTAGTTCAGAATCTCCATGAACAGCTATCCTCCTGGCTCCTAATTTCTTCAATAACTGTAGTCCTAAGAGGAGTGCTTCATACTCTGCTATGTTATTTGTGCATTGGAATTTTAGCTTTTATGAATGGCTTTTAGCGTAATTATTCTCTGTGTTGTGAAGCCACACACCTGCTCCTGCACCAATTCTATTACAAGACCCATCAAAACTCATACTCCAAAGAGGGCTAGTTTCGGGCTTGTTGTTGTTTTCATTCCTGTTCCCTTTTTCCTGGGTGTTCTGACTGTCATCATGCAGTTCTATGGGTTTTGCAGCATGTTTAAGTTGGTCTTGCTCCTTAAATTTTTCATGGAGTTGAGGCCTTTCTTCTTGACTTTCGTGATTCGCACTAAGCTGATGGATAGTGGGTGGTTCATACTCTCTGTTTCGTTTGCTGTAATTTTCATATTTGGCAAAATTTTTGAGATCCTCTCCCTCCATATTCTCTCCTTTCATGTTTTCTATTATGTTGGGTGATTTATTACTATCCAAATCTAGCTCACCAAAGCTCTCATCATTGCAAAGAATGAATGAGTCTAGGGCTGTATGGACAGAATAAAGGGGGGAATTTTCTGATTTTTCTTGACTACTCACCATAAATTTCATGTGTGATTCCATTTAAAGTCTTCTAAGTTGACTGAAAACAGGGATGGTGGCATATGTGATGTCCATTTGCATGGTACCTTGAAGCTTAGCACCCCATGGTCTTGAAAGAAGCATGCCATATTTGGGGGGCACATCAACCACTACCACATCCATCACTATGCATTTGGCTAGGATTTGGGTCAAGTTTACACAAAGATCTTTGATCGGGCCTAGGCATTTTACTCTACTAGAGTTGAAAGAATACAAACCTTTATATGGTATGGTTATCTCAAGGCCTAATCTCTCCATGATTACTTTGGGCATGAGGTTATGAGAATCCCCTGAATCATGCATAGCATTGTGTAAAATCTTATCATGGATATTCAAACTGACATAGAAAGGAGGGACCACTCCTTCTTGGAACTTTCCTTCAATTTTGGGACCAAATAAAAGGGCTGGCTGATCATCATTTAAGTTGACAGAGTCATTATTTTCTTCTATGTTCAAATCTTTTAATACTTTAAATTTATATACATCTTGAGTGACTAACTCAGTGAGGGGGACAGAGATCTTGATTTTAGAAATTTCACTTTCTAAATTGAAAGGGAACTGATTCTTTGAAAGGCTCAAATCTGTCTTGTTAGTCACTAACTTATCAGCAAAATCAACTTGCTGGTTTTTACTATGTACATCAATTAAAACTATTTTTCCATGGGCACTAGCTGAAGTGCTAGCGCTGCTAGGGTCAACACTCTGTTTATCAGTGATTGGAGTGCCTTTGCCCTTGTTTTTACCAGAACTTTTAGCTGTTTTTTTGTTTTTTTCAGTTGCCTTTCTAATCACCTTTTCAGATCTGTTTTTAATAGCAGTTTCAGAGGTATTTGTTTGGGGATTTTCTTGGTTCCTTTTGCTCCCGAGGTCATATTGTTTATGGAACTCCATGATGGCATTCTGAAAGCATTGCATATAGTCCTCAAACTCTAAGCCTTAATTATCATACTAGGTATATGTGGCCTAGTCATCCTTTGTGAAAAAGGCAGGGTCTTCATTACTTACTCCCAGCATGTTTATAACAGTTCCCTCTGGATTTTCTATCGTTACCTCATCTTCATCAACATAATTTTCTTGGAATGGAGGTCTGATTTGTTGATCAAAATCTCTTTGTCTAATCTGAGGGGGGTTTCTACTAGAGTTTTGGTTCTGATTTTGAGGTTGGCTCCTATTTTAAGCATTTGATTGGACAACTAACCTCTCCATCATTCTTTCCAACCTATTCATGTTCTTGGCTAGATGGTCTAATTTTGAGTCAAATGTGGAAGGTGCAATGTCTTCCCTATATGTTACTTTCTTTTCAGTCCTCATCCTAGCTCTCTTCTCAATAAGATTGGCTTCCACAATAAGAGCTCCCTTCTGCATGTCTTCTAAAGTTAAGGGATCCCTTTCTCTTAGCTGATAGGCCATTTTGGGATCAATTCCTTCAGGGAATTTGGCCAAAGCTAAGCCTTGTGGAGGTTTCAAAATTGGGGGTAGTGTGTTATAAGCACTATTGAATCTAGTGCAATAATTCTGAACACTTTCCCCCGGGTTTCTCTTGAGGTTGTTTTAATATGAAAGTATTTGGAGAGGGTTCTTCCTAATTTCCCATTTTTTTATGAATGTTTGATGTAAAGAAGGGAGATCATTAATACTATTAGGAGTTAAACCCTTAAACCATTTCTTGGCTTCTCCTCCTAAACTTTGGGAAAATATTCTCATCTTAATGGTCTCATCTTCTATTTCCATATAATCAAAGGCATCATTCATTTTATCTACGTGCTGTTCAGCAGTAGTGGGTTCATTTCCAGTGAAATGTGGAATTCTGGACTAATATTCATTGGGTAAAGAAACCAGAGGTTGTGGTAACACTAGGGGAGCATACCATGCTTCCATGATAGGATTTTGTGGGAGGAATGGAGTGGTTTGAATAGTGGGTATATGGATGCAGAAGTGCTTGGACTAGCAAGATACTGTTGAGCAGATTTGGGTGTGAGAAACCAAAGTTATGAATGAAATGAAGATTAGGAGGTGTGGATGGAGGGGTTTCTCTGCTGCTAATTTGTTGGCCACTATGTTGTGGTGAACTTGAAGGCTCAAAGTCTGTATGATCTATACCACTAAGTGACTTGGTTCTTGGTAAAATTCTTGAAAAGGGTGAGTCAAATTGGGTATCTGATAGAGCTGTAAGGACCTCAGGCATAGAGTTGGCTCTATGAATGGGTCTGCCAATAGTTGTATCCCTAAATGCAAGAGACTTCCTAAGAATGCTTTCTGGATTATCAACTATCTCAGGAGGATTTGGGTCAGGATAAGCTCTAGTATGAATTCTTCTTGAAGCCAATATGTTAAGATTCAGACCCAAAGAGAAGAAATTTAGCTAGATATGACAATATTTAGAGGAAAACTAGTCTTTAACAAAGAAAACTTAATCCTTAAAGTTTCCTAATCATGGGTGAGCACGATGTTTTAATGGTAGTGTGGGCTGCCCTAGTGGAGTCTTTATGAAACCAAGGGTAATCATCAAGCCTGCTGATCACCAGTGGAGTCTTTGGTATTTTAGGAGTTGTGGAGTCGCCAGGTGGATGATTTCAAATGTTTTAAGATAATTTGTTGTCCACCATCAGTAATTAACTACCAATCTAAGGATGTTGTGGTTCTTCTGAGCTCTTGAGGATGTATAAGATGCAATTTACTCAGAATTCCCCAGTGGAGTCGCCATTATGTTGGGGTCTTGTGATTTGGCAGATTGGCATACCAAATGACAAGGCAACATTAGAACCACTTTGGAATCCTAGGATATAGCCCTCCTGGATTCAGAGAGGGATCTCTCTATATGTGTTTAGAATAATATACTTTAAGGCTTATGATATGATATTAGGCTAGTTATGAAGCACAAGGGATTTGTTTTTTTTAGGTTGGGGATCATTAAATGAGAAGGTCATGTGAAGCGAATGAGGGAAAAAGTAGAAGGATGTTTCAGCATGGGAAGATAGGCAAAAAAACAATGTTAGACCATTGGGCTATGGAGTCATAAAATGGTTTACTTGCACATCAACTATCCAAGGTTTTCCATAGGGAAATTCATCTATATTAGAAGATGTTTTAAGTTGAGTTGGTGGTATGGAACATTAAGAAATGTGGTGAAAGAAGCAAAAATGTAAGAAAAAAAAGGGCAGCCTAAGATCAGGTAAGGAATTTTAACCTATCCTGCTTTTGGCATACTCTCAAGCAAAAATATTTAAGATAAACATAAAAAGCAGCCTAAGATCAAGTAAGGACTTTTAACCTATCTTTCTTTCAGCATACTCTTAAGAGAAATCTTCAAAACAGTTTTTTAAGACTAAATAAGGGACAGGGCTAACCATAAGCTTCCTTGATTAGGGCTCTACTTGGCATGCAGTGAAGAGATCATTCAAGAACAACATCTCAAGTTCTACTCAGCAAGACATGGGCTCAACAACATCCTTAACTGGTTATACTCTATTGATTCATTCTCAAACACACATTTAGAAGAAAACATAAAGATAAATCTTATCAGTCAAAATTAGGGTACTTTAGAAGTAAATCCTAATCTATATTTTATTGCTCTTTATCACAGAATATGAAAAAAGTGAAAACATAAGGAGGATAACAAGAACAGTAAGAAAAACATCACCAATGATTTAGATCAGGATCCAGTGAATCTGCTTTTCTATTTGATGTCCAAAACCAGTTACATACTTTGAGTCCAATATCTTTTACAGTCCAATATTTCTCTTCCCAGCCTACTATATTACAACTACTCAGCAACTCTAACTCAATAACAGTTCAAAAATTAACCAATTTCCAAATATTAGAATGAGTTTTCTGTGAATATATATAGGTGCAAGAGGAGGAGTGTTGAAGGAAAAATCACAAATATCAGTTAAGACAGAGGGGAAGAGGTATTCGAATGCCCATTCTGCTTAATGACCATAGCATTAACTGATTGTACAAATTTAGCAGTTTTTCTGTCTTTGAGGCATATCTAGTAGGCATGGTAATAACTCTAAAGTGTGTTCTTTGCAGATAAATATGGCTTGAAGTACTCTGTTTGACTTCTGAAACAAGTAACTGTCATATTTCAGTTCTAAGGCCTCCCATGACTATGCAATAATTTTTCTAACAGTTTTAATGAGGTTCTGTCATCAGGATGGCTGTCACGGTGTCTTTTAAAGGTGAACTAGACTTCAGGTGTCCTTCATGGTCTTCAAAGGAGTGAATAATGTTGATGATATGGAAATTAAGGTGGTATTTTGCTGATTTGTCATGCTTTATGGCTTTAAACACTGATTTTGGCTTCGGTTGTGCTTTAAGCCTCTCTCTGCTTTATTCTCTGCACTGACTCTTTTAACTTTAATCAATTTGTCTCCAACTGCATCTTTAATCTTTAATATTTAGACTAAGCCTTAAAATCTTCAGGCTTTAGGCTTTAATCCCTTAAACTCCATGAAACCTGCACAAAGCAACCAACATGTTATATGAAATCCTACGTTTTTGGTTTTAACTGCTTTACAGTGGCTAGGGAGTAGCGGAAGAGCAGTGCAGAGGAGGTGGAATGCAGGCGGAGGTTCAAAATTTGCATTGGCACGAAGAACTGAAAGCGGTATTAGAAAACCGGCAGGGGTTTTTGTGTGAGATGAAGGCGGTAAGTGGTTTTATCAGGGGGGAACGAGATAAGGTTTAGGGCTTGACGTGTGTCACCCTAAAACCACCCATTTTGCGTTAAAAATGGATTTTAGAGCATTATGGAGAAACATGTGTGAAAATGCCTGTGGGTCGTTGGATCTCGGAGGGAGGGGCCAGATCAACAGTGGAGATTGAAGGAAAACATGATGGAAAAGCCCAGCGCAGTCGGGTGGGACCGACGGGATGATAAGGTATGGTTTAGCCGGAGCCGTTGGATCTGAAGGAACAGATGGTCCAGATCAACGCAGAGATTTAGAACGGTGGATGAGGGGTTGGTAAAAAATGAAGACCCAATGGAGCAAGAGCCATCTGATCTTGAGGATCAACGATGGAGGATGCATCGTGATCTCACACAAAGGCATGCATGGTGCGAAGGGAGGGGTGATCTGCGAATATGCAATGAAGCAAGGGCTGTTAGATCTTGAGAGATCAACGGCTAGGATTAAACGATGAAGGAGAATGAAGAGTGGAGGTCTGACATGGAGGAGTAATGTGTGCCATCGGATTGGGAAAATGAACGGCTGAGATTAACTCAGCGGATCGACCATCGGCAGAGAAGAGGGTTTGGGAAGGAGGAAAATGCGATGGTCGATGAGTGCAAACCGTTCGATCGAGTGGAGATTGACGGTGGAGATTTCATCAACGGAGGATGGAACTGGAAGCGAGGAAAGGGTGATGTGCCGATGCGATGGAGCATGGACTGTCCAATCTAGATTAGATCGATGGTGGAGATTAAAGTGAGGCATCAGCCATCGGCGAAAGAAAATGAAAGGGAAAAGAGAAATGGGGAACTGCGCCGATGTGATGGAGCGCGGACCGTCGGATCTAGATTAGATTAACGACGAAGATTTCATCGGCCAGAAACCATTGGCGGAGAAAGGATATCGGGGAATGGGAAACGCCAAAGTGTGAAGAAGCGCAGACCATCAGATGGAAACAGGATCAACGGTGGAGATTGGCTCGAGGGATCAGCCATCGACGAAGAAAGGAGCGCGAGCATGAACCTTTGTGGTTTGCGATGAAGCACGGACCATTGGATCTATGAGATCAATGGCTCAAATCCCTTCAGCGGGGGAAACCATCACACGGAGGAAAAATAAAGAAAAAAAGGAAAAGGGCGGAGTGATGTCTGATAGCGCGAAAGGGGCTAAAGACTTAAGTCGATGGTTGCAGGTCTTGGTTATATGGAGGAAGGGCTGATAACTTAAGCCCGCAGGGGTTTAACAGGTCTGCATATGGAAAAGTTAGATTTTCATGCCGAAATGGGGGTTTTTGAAGGTTTTTAAAGGTTCTGATAGAGTAAAAGAAGGGTTTTAAAACCAAATAAAGGGGGACTCAAATGGTTTTCAAGGGAATTTGAAGGAAGCGGAGGGGTTTTTAATGGGAAAATATGAATGGAAGAGGGCTTCAAATTAGTTTTCTTCAAGACAACAATAGGGCTTTGTGAAGGGTTTTTGATGAAGATATAAGTGAGATGGATCCTTTGGACAAATGGACACAGCAAGGCTTCAAGAAGTCACAAATTTGCTCCAAATTTGTTTCTTGAAGACTAATAGACCTATTTTAGCCATCATAGTATCTGAAAAATTTATAAATGGCTAATAGAAGGTAATATGGATGACATGGAAGCTAATATCGATGAAAAAATGGAAAATATGAAGAATGATCTAAAAGTAGACATGGCAGGTTTGACAAAGTTGATACAAGAAATGTTTCCTAATGGCAAAAATATAGTAGAGGAAACTCACGATGAGTACAAAATAAATTTTAATCATGATTTCATAAACTCTAATGTTGGATGGAAGACCCACCATATTCGAAAGATCAATATGAGGAAGTTTGATTCCAAGGATCCTGTAACATGGACACTACAGATGGAGCAATATTTTGATCTCAATAATGTGCAAAACACATCAAAGGTATGCATTTCAACTTTATATTTATATAAAAATACATTTGTATGGTATCGAGGGCTTTGCTCCCATAAAAAAATTGTCACTTGGTCAATTTTTATGGATGAAATGATAGCACATTATGAGGATACAAAGAGCAACACATTTTTTAGCCAATTGATAAATCTCAAACAAAAGGGTTCAGAGGTGGAGCACATTGAGGACTTCCAAAAATAATCAGAGATAATTTTTGGTTTGCGGGAACATATACCCTCCTCGAGCTCTATCGACAGAGATGAGAGAGGAAGGATACCTAATAGTTTTATGGAGTTCATCAACTATTCTATAGTGCATATAAGAAAATTAAATCTACAACAAAAAACTATAACATAAATGAAAATATCAGAAATAAAACTAGCTAAATGACAGAAAGAAAAGAATGAAAACATCAGAGAAGATGAGGCACATGGGTTGGGCCCTAACCCATGAGCCCAACTATCTAGAACTAAATCAATGAAATGGAGTTTGTCTTCTCATTTAAGGAAGAGAATAGCCTCGTTAAATTTCTAAAATTTTAATCATTGAGTACAATAACAAAAACTTAATAGCTTGCAGCAAAAATTCTGAATGGAATCGAATCCCTTCCTAGCTCTAGCTTTCCTCTATTTATTAAACAGGGAAGCTACCAATAGCTCCCTCGAAAATAGTGATTGAGTCCATTTTGACTCCAAGTAAACCATAGTTTGAGTGCTTTACGTTCTCAGTTTGCTTGGTTGCCTTTGATAGTTAAGGAGGGTGGAAAAACCCCTTGAATCACTCCAATATTGGTACAGGACAAATGACCTCCTCATCAGCTTAGAGGAGAAGGTAACATGGAAAGAAGAAAATGACCTAGACAAGACCCATTTTTCTAAGGTAACACACCCCAGAAACAACTAGGTAGAGTTATAACACACCTGAGCCATGCAAAGGGAGTGTTAATACCTAGGGTAACACTCTGTCTTGCTCAGGGGGCAGTGTTATCCGTGTTTGAATGTGAAAAGGGAAATATCTTGTGGAAAAATGACTGGAATTTCCAGGTTTTTCTCAAAAGGAATCAGTTCAAAATAGAAACTAAATGGCACAAACCTTTTACTAGGCATTTCCAAACATAATTGAACTCCTATGGAAGGAAAATTCAAGGAAAATCGAAGGCACATCTAAATATTTTCCAATTTGAACAGGTTGAAAGAGTTGGCAAGGTTTGTCCTCTCCATCTCCTATAAATTGGAGTTGTGGGCTCTTGGTCTAAGGTCGAATGTTTCATTATATGTGGAGAAGAATTTCATTGTTGTAGTGTGAGGCTTCAAGATCAGCAAAGTTCATTGAGAGCTTTCTGCCTTGAGCATCATCACACTCAGAGATAGAGAACGAGAGAGAAGAATTGGGAGATTAAGGAGGGCTTGGTGCAACTGACAGTTGTAATCCTCATTTTCATAAATAAATATAACTGTATCTATTTTTTCCATTCGATGCATCAATGTCACAATTTTTGTTCAATAATCTATGTAGCATGATATGATTGGCTTAGATCTACATTGTTTTATGTTTCTTACATTCTAGTTTAATCAATAAGAATCTATACTATTGTGGAGATTACGCGGGTGATTTGATTGGTTGCAGGATCTGGACTTGGAGCCAGTGAATAAGGATATCTACTTCACTTCTTGGTGTTCTCCATAGGATTTGTTGTCCACAAAGATGTAATCTTCCCATATTTCTTTGTCAATTATATATCTTAGTATGAACATGCATGCAACATCTCTGGAACTTTACAGCTAATTTGACAGTTTGCCTCAGGCACCGGAAAGCCCTGAGAGGGATACCCAATAACCACCACTCAAGCATATTACCCTATAGTAGAAATGGTGAATCCAATGGGGAGTAAACCCCAAGTTTCCGGGTTGTTCCTATGACTTTACATCTTTCATTCTGTTCACATATCCTTCCGACCAATTTATATGCTCAGTAATCATCTCAAAAGCTCACAGAGTCCAAATTAGACCCTTCTTAGCCATCTATGCAACTTTACCCTACGTAACGCTTCCTCTCTAAGTGTTTCAGTGCATTATAACGTTGCTTATGCTCATATACAGTGTGTTAGTCTCAATATTAATGCTTTGTAGCCTCTGCTTGCCACTGTTACCCAGCCAAAATCTGTTGTTTACACCTCTTTTATGTTTCCCCTTAAGCTGTGGAGTTATTGGCCATCAAATTAGCTTATTTTTCTGGATCCCTATGCTTGTTTACCATTTAGCATTTTTGTCTTTAGTTACTGTTTAAAAATTTAATCTTAGTCACATTTTCTTTTTGAAGAATAATATTTTTTTTGTTTTCTAAACTTAGCTGAATTAATTCTGAAAACTTTTGGTTAAAAATATGTTAAGGGAAGATAGATGGATGTCTGAATCTTTAAAGTTGAACTGTGTTATTTGAATGTTTGGTGCACGGATGTTGAAAGAATCTCTCCTTGTAGAATAAACTCTTCATTGAATTTAATATTTAGAGCATGTTTCTGCATGGTTTTTGAGTCAGAGTCTCATCACATTTCATACTTCCACTCCTCCTCTGGAAGACTAATAATCAAGTACACTAAGAATCAAGTGATAATAAAATTAATCATACAACTTTTTCTAATCTCACACCAACAATAGTTCAGGCTACGATATTGGGGTAGGAGAAGTAAGAAAATCACCCAAGATCTCAAAACTTGAAACTAGAGTCATTAAAAAGTGAAATCCTACTTTACTCATATTATCAGGACCACTCCACTAGCACCGGAGTTAAGCGCGAGACAACACCAGGGTGCATGAGAAGGTAGCCGACCTTCGAGTGCATTCAGTGGGCATTCTATATATTGGGGTTCCCTTCAGGGATGTAGAAATTAGATCGGGGATCTAGGTGTTCTGCCCATATAGCGTGCTGTCTATGATCGTGACCCCCCTGATGATGTTTGTGATTTTAGGTATCTTTAGTTGCCAAAATTTTTAGGGAATTACATGAGGTGACTGGGACAGGCTATCTTGGTACCTAAAACAAACGGACCTACTCTGTCTTCAGTCTTTGGGAGGGTACTCGTCTTCACGAGAGTGCTTACACCTATTGTATGAGGTTCGGGTGAATCTCTAGAGTAACCGTAACTATGTTTACGACTAACCCTCTCTGTATTTTATTGTGATAGTGGGTTTCATCTCCAGCAAACGGTAGTACTTAGATGGGGCCACCCTGTTCTAGCTACTTGTTGATTGATTTTAGAAAGTCCTTTATTCTTTTTTCTTTTTTTAGGTGTGTGGTTACTATCACTGAGACTTTATAATACATCACAAATAATTAAAATTTGCTAAAAATAAATAGGTCACCGTGGCATCCTTTGACCCTCGTCATCTGTCTTGATGACAGCGAGGTCTCCCTCCATTAACACCGGAGGAGGAGTCGAGACTCGATGAGCCTATGCCTTCTTCAGAAGAGCAGTCTCCAGTGACAACCCCTGATTTTCACATAGCCCCATATCACATGGGGTTTCCAGAGGATCCTCTTATGGAAGGAGTCGTACCTCCTTGCAATCCTCCTCTTACTGACCCGTCGGTACTAGTGTTAGTTCAGGTTACACCAGGCCAAGATATGTCTTCCACTACACCAACATCTATTTAAAAACTGGCATCCATGGGATCGATGCCAATGGTAACCAACTCTGGTTCGCCGCCATCTTCCCCACCGGGGAGTCAGTTCTACGCAAATGATCGGCAACTGCAGTAGTCAGCCTATACCCGGTCCCAACACTGCGGTCACCTCAACTGTCAGCAGACCTCCAAATCCTTTGGGATCTACTCCTATTGTGACTGCACCGGGACCCACAGTTTTCGCCCCTGCTAGCTGGGATACTTTAGTTCCTTTTATCAATCCTTTTGGTTGGAATCCTTTGCTGAGTTCAAACCCCTTCGCTACCATGCCAGGGGGTAGTGTCACCAACACATATATGATGGGGGGCACTTCGGTACCCCTGAAATCATTAGAAAAAATAGGACAGCCTATTGTTAATGTTGTTCCTTTGAGTTGTCAAAGTTTTGGTGTAGGGTCTATGTCGTTTCTTAACTATGTGAATAGCAGTGTGCATTTGGCTAGCTCTATCGCATCCATATAGGAAAACCAGCCCCAAAATCCATTTGGACAAGGGGGTAACTTTTACACTGGAGGCAACCAGCAGTTCACCCCCTAGTACAACATACCCTACGGATAGCAACCATACACCCCTACACCCCCACCCACAGGGAAATTTTATCAAAAAATTCCTACTTATCCTATTGGTAACACATTGATGGGTGGACCCTACGGTCCAAACGGTCAACCAATACTTCCTTGGCTAGATCCAGGGGAAAACATACAATTTCCATTTTTGGTAGCTCTAGACATCCTTAACATCTATAAACTGACCAATGATCCCATCAACCACAACCCACTCTCGCCTCCAGTACTGCACAATAATATTTCTGACATCCCTAAATTCAACTTGAAACAAGAGGATGATCTGGGTACACACGTCACCACCTTTCATCTATGGTTTGTTTCTAACTCCATGGTGGATGACAGTATCTGGCTTCAAATTTTCCCCCGCACTCTCGCAGGAAACGGTGCCAAATGGTACATTGAGTTACCACATGGGGCCGTCAACACTTTTGGTGCCTTAGCTATAGAATTTCTTAAGAACTTCCAGTTACCTATTAGTTATGAAACCTACATGGAACTCTTAACCTTGTTGTGCCACGACATCGCCACCCATGTCTCCGCTCATATTCATGTATGGAGACATAGGAGGAGGATGCTCAAAGTGCCAATCCCAAATCATCTCTTATCAAACTGGTTTTGTAAGTCACTCTTACCAACCCTAGCTAAGGACATTTTTCTATCCGATGCGGTCATGCAAGATCAATCCATTCGCCGTGCACATCATTTAGATCTAATATATTTGCAATCTAGCACGCTATATTATTTTCTCCCACATGCCCCTGGTAATCCGAATCCTCCTGCTACTCAAAAACATGGAGCCCACACCGACGACCTCATTGGTGCAATCTCCAATGTAGCCATAAAACAGGCTAGTGGGCAAACCTCCCATCCATCTTTGGCTACCACTGCCCCTAACCAATCGACTACTCTTCCTACCGCCGAGTAAATTCTATGAAATTTTCACAAAAACCTAGTCACAAGAACATGAAGAACAAGAGAAATACCTCTTCTTCGGAAGAGTAGCCGGATAATCAGAATAATCCAAGTCAGAAAAATGTTGCTAAGAACGAAAAAGGAAAGGAGAAACCCATGAAATTTCCTTGCAAAATCTGTGCGGAGGACCGCTTGATAGACAAATGTCCTTGGTTGCAGGAATGCATAGATTTTATCACAAACAAGGACTTTGGGAGGACACCTATCGTTCTTCATAATCCCTTCCCTAATCCATAGTAGCAACAACAACACATGGTGGTACATATCCTTTCGGTGAAGGATCATCTGCCATTTATGGCGTTGAAAGTGTTGAACTCCAAATAGGAGCCAAACTCTATGGAAATCCTATCATTGATGCTCAGGAACCTAGTACCAATTTGAATCCACTGCTGCTGAACAATTTGCATATCGAAAGGCCTACCACTGACCCTGTGATCATCCCCCCAAAGGGACACTTTGATGCATGACTCATAACACCTCTGCACGTGCTGCCCAAAAATACAATATTGTAGAAGATTTGGTGCAAGCACCATTAGCTATGTTTGCACTCGAAGTATTGCAAATGTTTCCGGTGCAAAGGAAAGCACTGCTTTTGGCCATTGGTGGAATCGACCCCTAGGATTCTACACTAGCCATCTTTGACATGGAGAAATCTAAAGCTTGCCTCTCACACCAAATTGAATTCCAAGTGCAAGTTGTGTCGAAATGGAGACCAATCCATCGCACTATCATAGACGAAGGTTCTTCAACCTACGTTATGTCAACTACTTGTTAGCTCGCTTTGGGTTCTCCTACTTTGTCTCCACCGTCAAATTCCCTTAAAGATTTCAATGGCCACACTTTCCTCTCAAAAGGCTACCTTGCTAGCTTTCCCATTTCGTTTAGTGGGAAAATGATAGCGGTGGACATAGAAGTTGTAGATCATCATCTCGACTATAATCTGTTACTGGGTCACAGTTGGTCTTACGCAATGGTTTCCATTGTTTCTTCGGTCTTCTGACTCATCCTCTTTCCATTGGATGGGAAAATAGTCACAGTGGATCAATTATCCTTTTGCACCCCTGACTATTCCACATTACCAAGTAGCACTGTACCCCTAGTAGGAGGCATTCCTGACTCATACGTTAGTATTGGTACCGATCTTCTGAAGGCATCTTCCCTGATGGGTTTCTTTCCTCTCCCACTGCCTAAGGTTCCACATATGATTGCAATGATATCCACCATTTTGGATGGCTCTATCGATCCATGGATCCTACCGGTGCCTTCAGACATTAATTCCTATGGAGATCAGATGTTGCTATCACCGGCAGAGTTGGCTTATCAAACCATCCAAATCACATCTGAACCCTCCACAATTTTGGTTTCGACCAATGGTACCAACCTCCTGTCCATCACGGTTCTTTCTAAATATATCCTCAATGAAGTCCTACCTATGGACAAAGATATTCGAGAGGTCATATCTCTAGAAGAAAGACCTTGGGGATAGTTCCATCATCGTGCTTCGATGTTCGATTTGGATGCGATAAATACTCAAAATCCCATCTTTTGACCCACCTGAGATCGTTCCCTCCATTTACACGACTGTTCAAACTATCGATTTGGAAGGGACCATGGGCAATCTTTCTAAGACTATGCTCATCGATATCTCGGTCAAAATGGGTATCGTGGAAAACATTCAGATTGGAGCCAATTGCAATCCCAAGGAAACTGCACACTTCACATCCCTTTTTAAGGAATTCCGCGATGTGTTTGCTTGGTCTTACGATGAAATGACCGACATAGATCCATCTATTGTCGAGCACGAAATCAAAGTTTATGAAAATGCCAAGCCTGTTTAGCAAAGAATTTGACTTGTCCACCCTTGCAAAGCAGCCGCCATTAATACTGAAGTCAAAAAACTCTTACACGTTGGTTTCATCTATCCCATTCCTTTGACAGAACGGGTTTCCAATCCGGTTCCCGTAGATAAAAAACAAGGCACCATCCGATTCTGTGTTGACTATCATGATTTGAACGCCTCTTGTCCAAAAGACAATTATCCTACACCATTTATAGATCATATTCTCGATGATTGTGCTAGTTGTGAATCTTTCTCCTTTATGGATGGCTTCTTGGGATACAACCATATTGTGACTAAAAAAGATAACGAACATAAAACCGCCTTCATCTGTCCTTGGGGTACCTTTGCGTATTGTAAACTCCCATTCAGTCTGAAGAATGTGGGAGAAACTTTTCAAATGGATATGGACTATGCCTTTCATGATACTTTGCATATTGTATAGGCTTACTTGGATGACTTTCCAGCTCACTCCAAGAAGCGCACCCACCACCTTAGGCATCTGAAGCAAATCTTCGCTTGGTGTAGGTTCTACAATATACGTCTAAATCCACATAAGTGTGTATTTTTTGTCGAGTTTGAATGCCTTGTAGGTTTTATTGTCTCCAAGCATGGGATTAGGGTTGATACTAATAAGGTTAAGGAATTACCCGCACCAGAATCCATTTTTCAACCCCAACATTTGCAAGGGAGGACAAACCTTTTACGTCATTTCATAGTAAACTATCTCGAAATGATGAAAGGCTTTATGAATTTATTGAAGAAAGGAACACTATATTTTGGGGATGACCAAGCTCAACTATCATTTGATGCCTTGAAATGAGCACTTGTTTCTGCCCCACTTCTTGGTGCCCCCAACTACTAACATGACTTTATCCTTTATCTGGTAGCCTCACCATCCTCACTAGGAATGGTTTTGGTTGAATTTCACGATGACGATAGTGAACATGTGATATATTACTTCTCAAAAGGTCTCATTGGACCCTAACTACGATATTCACATGTGGAGAAACTATCTTTCGTAGTGGTATTTGCTGTCACCTGACTCCGACACTATATATTGTTGCGGCAGACTACCGTCATTGCTTTGGAGAACCCCATGGGACACATTTTGTCTCAATAAGTTATTGGAGGAAAATATTCCAAATGGATTATAATCCTCCAACAATTTGATTTGTTTTTCACTACTTCCAAAGCAAAGAAATCTCTAATCTTCATCGAATTACTGTCGAACCTTCCCAGAATTGACCTGGAAGATGTAGCTCATGATCCATTTCCTGATGAATCTGTCTACCTAGTCAATTCTTCTTATCCTTGGTATGGAGAAATTTTGGTCTACCTCCAAACTCAACGTTTTCGCCCAAATCTGACGTCAGACGATCGTCGTCATATTCACCACAAAGAGAAACACTACCTCGAACTAAATGATACTCTATATTGTCACGGTGTCGATATTATTCTTCGCTGTTGTCTCACTCTTAACGAGGTAGAACATGTTTTAAATGACTCTCACGTAGGGGCATGCGGCGGGCATCTTTCTAGCATAGCTACTGCCCATAAAATCTTTCATACAGGATATTATTGGCCCACTTTGTTTAAATACTGCATCACAACAGTCCAGAAGTGCCATCCGTGTCAAATTTTCATGAAGAAAATGCGCGCCCACCCCGCTCCTCTCCACCTAGTTGTCTCCATTGGTCCTTTCGCTAAATGGGGAATATACTTCGTTACATGAAATCCTACTTCTGTGAATGGACATAACTACATTGTAGTTTCGGTTGACTACTTCACAAAATGGGCCGAAGCCATTCCCACTTTTAGGGCCGTTGGAGAAACCGCCACTATGTTCCTGTTTAATCAGGTTATCTATCGTTTCGGTGTACTCTTCTCAATCGTCACAAATCATGGATCACATTTTTAGAACCATATGATGATGAAATTAACTTCCATGCTAGGTTTTCGACAAGATCAGTCTTCATCCTACTATCTGCAAGCGAATGGTCAATTCGAAGCCATAAATGGTGTCCTCAAAACCATGATTCATTGGTTAGTCGGCAACCATAAAACCACGTGGCATCGAAAGTTATATTCCGCGTTATGGGAATACTACATGTCAGTCAAAACTGCTACAGGCTTCACGCCATTCCAACTTACATTCAGCCTAGAAGCAGTCCTCCTAGTCGAGTGTGAGATTCCATCACTCAAGCTCGTTGTTGAACTCCTTCCTGGAACCATCGCCACAGAAGAGTGCTTGCTCTTGCTTGATAAATTAGATGAAACTCGTCGAGATGCCACACTAGCACTCGAAGCTCACCAGTGCCGAGTCAAATCTCAATACGACAAATATGTCAAGCCATGTTCTTTCCAAAAAGGTGATCTCGTTCTACTCTATGATCAGAGACATGACCTCTTGGGGGCAGGAACACTCCAAAAAATATGGCTTGGTCCTTACATCGTTACAAAATTCCTCTCAAAAGGGGCTTATGAACTTTAGGACCGTAATGGAATTCCACTCACGGAGCCCCGCAATGGGCTCTATCTGAAGAAGTATTTTTCCTAGTGTTCCACTAGGCATATGCTTTGTAATTTTATGAATATCAGTTTTGCCTTTGTTTGATGTGTCTCGATATTTTGGGTTTTTGAGTGTTTTTCTCATAAACACTTTTTCTTTTACACAGATGCTTTTTTTATCCTTATCATACATTGGATACGCAGATGTTGCCAGCCATCATATTCGGCACATTATGTCAGTTGCTTGGGTCCTCTACACACCCAAGGCAGAACTCCTTGATTCCGGGGAATCTTGCTGGGCAATGCCACCAACAATATTGTTGAATACATGTTGGTGATCCAACTCCTCATGAAAGCTACATCTTGCGACATCTCCAATTTGGTGGTTAGGTTAGATTCTCAACTTGTTGTTATGTAGTTAAACAATCATTATCACATCCATCATCCAGTATTATTATGTTATTACTTAAGGGTACGACTTCTAGAACGTCAATTTCAAACCATCACATTTGAGCACATTCCTAGAGAATTTAATACATTAGCTGATTCATTGGCAAATTATGTATTAGATTGGCATTTGACACATTTATTATAGGAAGAGTCATACATGAATGTATATTTCTACCATGAAAATAACATAAAAAATTAAAAACACATAAATCAAAATCGCCAAAATATGTATATGTATATATATATATGTCGTGTCCAGTCAAGTTACATCAAAAAACTTCTCAAAAATTGGTGTTTTACAAAAAACAAATTGGCTCTGCTAAGCCTCGCTCTGACATCTACACATCTATTCATTATTCCTCCTAAGCCTGTTGCTTGAAATAGCAGATAAATGCTTTGGAAATCATCTTAAGAGGCACTAAGAACCTCTTTGGCACACCCATTGTGTGTCGCTATAGGTGAACCAAAATCTCCCTCATGGGAAGAGGTGGCATGCCCATGCTTAGACCCTCAAGGTTCCTAGAAAGCTTGTGCAAAGTACGTGCGTCATCGCCCTCTTTAGCAGCTATTGTGGCCTCTGCTGCTGCACCAACCCCAGGTAGCTACATTCCTCGCCTTGCATAGTGAGGGGCATGGAATATTTTAGGGGCTAATATTCGTAGGTGGGCTAATTTTCCATGTTTTTTCCAAAAAATATATTCGCCAATTTCCATTTTTTATAAAAATGATTCGCCCAAATTTTACAATATAAAATTATTTTATGTTAAAAATCACCAAAATTATATAGAGAGTATATATAAAGTCATTATAAAATTGAATAATTTTATAATTACACCAGCAAACATTTTATAGTTTACATATTAGGGACTAGTGAGATTCGCCAATTTTTTAAACTTCAAGATAATTTTTTATCCTTAAAATTTTCCCTGGTGAGGGGCTCCAGTTGGACAGATAGGTGCCACATCTATGTCAAGCCACAAGCTTCATGTCAAAAAAAATTTCACCCATTAAACAAAAAAGTTGCATAAACATTCAAAAGATAAAAAATACTTCAAAAAACACTGATCAAATTTTTTCTTACCATCAAGACCCCACTGAGTGCCCGGTGGCAATATCAACTCCGGATCTCCTGTGTAGTTCATCCCTGCAGAGGGATAATCCTCGATCATCAAGGTTTGGTCGTCTAACCACTCGAATAATGCGTCATCAAAACAATGATAGATTGGACCCTCTCTAGTCTACAGTATCAAAGCTGACCAATGAGCCTGTCTAGGCTCCCAAGGTCCCAATGCATCTGTGATCATTCTTGGCCTTATTGCGGGCACGCGCTCTAGTATAAAATACACGATCACTATGCCATACCCAAAATCTCTTTGGGTCTGGGTCTTACATGCTGTTAACTGTTCTCGAACTCGGCAGACAACACCTTCACACCAGTTGAAAAGTTGAGGCTGCACGCAATCTAGTGCCAGTAATACCATGGCCTTGGTCACCACGTGCTGACTCTTGGCTCCAACCAAGCGAACTATCATCCAAAAGAGAGACCTCAACGGTCTCATTGTCGCCCATGCAATAGGCACCTGGTTACTTTCTGCCATGGTATTGTTTATTCAGTGAGTTTGGATTAGATCCACAGTAGTGCAGGGATCAGCCCTCAAACCTATATGATTTGGTATCGATCCTCTACATGATAGGCTATTCAAGTAGTAAATGTAATCTTTCTCGATCAAGAGTTCATTACCCCCGATGTGAAATACATGTTGCCGATCATCCCACTGTTGGATGATCCATCTCAGAAGGTCTTCCTGCCCTCTCATCAGCTCTAAATGAGCATACTTCAATAATCCGCATCTACGGAGAGCTAGCAAAGTAGTATCATTAGTAACCATTTCGTGTTCTTTCCGTTCATGCTCTCTTTCATGGAAAATACTCATGGTAAAAAACTTCACACCTTGCACAAGCAACATTTTCAAGGGATTAATTTTTGGCTAGAACACTTTAGAATGACAAAAAACAAGTTCGTAAATAGCTTCTACTGGCTAACGTGGGTCACAGTGCCAAAAAGTGTGTTCTAACGCTCTGTCTCTTCTCGGGCAGTGTGTTTAACGCGGCCAAAACACTAGGCACCCACGTTAGCAGCTAAATTTATTTAGGGCCTGCTAAAATTCCCATTTCCAGCAAACAAACAGAACTCAAATGATAATGAAATGTTATAATAAGGTTCAAGCTCTTACCTGGATCTCGCAAAATTATAAACTGTTGCTCGGTTCGTCCACAATCAATAGTGGAAGTTTCACCACTTTTTTCGCTCCAGAGCTCTATCACAACACTCAACACAATGAAAATGAAGGTTTGTTGCCTTCTTATAACCATTCTAGAGGTAAGAATCACTCAGATAGTCTATTTAATTTGGTAAATTCATGCTATATTTTTTCGCAGCTATTGGTTTTCAAATTTTACCGATGGTGTGATGGGTTGTCAATGTTTATATGAAGATCTGACTGTGTTCGACCCGATTTCGAGCTTTCTTTTTTGGGACTTTTTCTAGCTCGTAAAACTGAAAAAACCCTGAGTTGCCTTCGTTGAGATCGTTACACTACCACAACAAAGAAATAAGAGCCACTATTTTTCCATCTTTTTCAAAGCTCTTTAAACAAAAAAAGTAACCAAGTTTTTCTCTGTGGGACTCGCTAAAAATTCATGGAAAGCATCGAGTTTTTCTCCATGGGACTTGTTAAAAATTCATGGAGAGCATCGACTTTTTCTTCGTTGGACTCGTATAAATTTCACAAAGAACATTGAGTTTACTTTTTCTTTTCGTACTCATAACAAAATGAGGCAGATGTCCATCGAACATAGATTTCTCACTTTTCCGGATTCAATGGACTAACTCATGGAAAATGAAATGTTTTGGGCTTACTATTCTCCCTTCGTCATGCCTGGTTATCAAACATGACAAAGGTACCCCCTAGAGTTGTCTTTTACGATGTTTTTCAAACTCTCTAAATATGAAAAAATCATCGAGTTTACTCGTCTGGACTCGTTAAACTTAATCAAAAAGGGATATTAGTTGGAAAAAATGGATACGTCTTCTGTTACATTTTAAAGGTAAATTTGGTAGCACAAAATTTTGAACATGGCACTTCCCAGAAAAATCTCTCACATTTAGCCAAACCCTACCATCTATGATTTTAGCCTTCATATACCAATGTTCCTGCATTGGTGAATCCTAATACTCTTTTGTGTTCATTAAGCCTATGCTATCTAGTACCCTGTTAGAGTGCCTTCTATTGTTCAAGAGGATCCTGCTATCTACTGCTCCTTGTATCAACCAAAGCCATCATATAACAAAACTTATTTGTCGTCAATTATTCCCATTTACTCTTGATTATTTCCATAAACAAAATCATCTTTTTCCGTTTCGTGTCGACTGATGTAGGACGCCTCAGTGCCTACCTTTTGACAGATCTCTTCCTATCGACTTCAACATCTTATCTAGGAATTTGATCCAGAAACACGTTAGTACCCAGATACATGGAGACATCAGTGGCAGGTCATCTTATGCTTGGTTGGGGGCTCTCATTATCAGCTCTCGGTCGACTGATTCTATGAGTGTTTGACATCAACTCCTTTTATTCACACTCACTAGATTGTACTGTGCATCTTGGGGACCATCATCATTATCAGAGGCCACCCTCATGTTTGTTAATAGTTTTTGTTATTTACTGGTAATCAGATGATTTCCCGCATGTTTGACTACAACTCATTCATTCACATGTGTGGAAATATGCAATTTAGTGAAGCGACGACCAAGACCTTGGGTTGATGTTTACACCGTTACAGTTGTGTTTCCTCTCCCAAGTTGCGATATTGTTTTTGGAGACAACTTATCATTTTGATCCTGTTATGACAAATGCTTTCATGTTATGATTATCAGTGGACACACTATTCATATCTTTGTTTTAGAGAAATCATTTTGATTAGCTACTGAGCATGGGAATGTCTGACTCAAGACAGATACTATATTTTTTAACATATGTTGTTGTTTAAGGTTTTCCTCAGTCCTCCAATTTCTCTCATTCTACTACACTTTTTATAAATTATTTTGGCCATCGTCTTCATCTATAACCTCACACTTTAGGGGGCATCTGTTACAGGACAGATGACCTCCTCATCAGCTCAGAGGAGAAGGTAACATGGAAGGAAGAAAATGACCTAGAAAAGACCCATTTTTGCCAAGGTAATGCACCCCAGAAACAGCTAAGCAGAGTTATAACGCACCTAAGCCATGCAAAGGGAACGGTAATGCTGAGGGTAACGCTTTGTCTTGCCCAAGGGGCATCATTATCCATGTTTCAATGTGAAAAGGGAAATATCTTGTGGAAAACTAACTGGAATTTCCATCTTTTTCTCAAAATTAATCAGTTCAAAATATAAACTAAATGGCACAAACCTTTATTAGGCATTTCCAAACATAATTGAACTCCTATGGAAGGTAAAATAAAGGAAAAGTGAAGATACATCTAGATCTTTCCCAATTTGAATAGGTTGAAAGAGTTGGCAAGGTTTGTCCTTTCCATCTCCTATAAATTGGAGTTGTGGGCTCTTGGTCTAAGGTCGAAGGTTTTATTATATGTGGAGTAGAATTTCATTGTTTTAGTGTGAGGCTTGAAGATCGGCGAAGTTCATTGAGAGCTTTTTTCCTTGAGCATCATCACACTTGGAGATAGAGAAAGAGAGAGAGGAATTGGGAGATTAAGGAGGCCTTGGTGCAACTGACGGTTGTAATCCTCCTTTTCATAAATCAATAGAACTGTATTTTATTTTTCTATTCGATGCATCAATGTCACAATTTTTGTTTAATCATCTATTTAGCATGATATGAATGGTTTAGATCTGCATTGTTTTATGTTTCTTATATGCTAGTTTAATCGATAAGAAGCTATATTGTTGTACAGATTACGCTGGTGCTTTGATTGGTTGCAGGATCTGGACATGGAGCCGGTGAAGAAGGATCTCTACTTCGCTGCTTGGCATTCTCCATAGGATCTGTTGTCCACAAAGAGGTAATCTTACCATCTTGCTTTGTCAATTATATATATTAGTATGAACATGCATGCAGCATCTCTGGAAATTTACAGCTAATTTGACAGTCTGCCTTAGGCACCGAAAAGCCCTAAGAGGGATACCCAATAACCACCACCCAAGAATATTACCATATAACAAATATTTATCCATAATTTCCTGACACTGTGCTCATTTATTCTTCAATATTGATCTTCCAGTGGTAGGGATAAAGTTCCTAAATTATCTCCTTCTCCAAATCTGCATAATCTTCCCAATATTCTCACAATATTCTACAAAAATAACCAATATTAGGCACACATATGCAAGTACCTTTAAACCTTCCTAAGAACATATTAAAGCATAAGAAAGCATTGTTAAGTGTAGAAGGAGATATTTAAGATATCTTTTATGTGCATAAGGAAGGTTATATGGGACTAAGAAAGGTTAGATGGGCTTTATTTTATGTCTAATTTAGAGGCCCATGATCACCCCCCTACTGAAAATGTTGCTCATCCTCTGAGCAACCTATCCATCCTCCCTGCTTTCTGGTTCTTCCTGCATGCTAGCTTTTTTTTTTTTATGTTTATTGGCCCATGTGCTGCTCCTCATGCTAATATTCTTGTATTTCTTCTTGTGGGTGCTGCATGGGGGTCCTCAGATGCCTTAAGAAAAATTGTATTTTACATGCAAAGAGGTGGTGGGTCTACCTTTTATTTATTTTTTTCTATTTTTTTCTCTTTTTTGTTCTTTTTTTTCCTTTTATTTTTATTGCATGAAAAATAAACTCAGAGTTCTTTTTCTGTTAAATGAGTTCACCCTTGGTTACCCCTTAGCACTCCTTGTGTTCCATTACAATTAACTTCTTACTACCCACTTCCTCAAGTCCTTTTTACTTGTTTCTTATTCCTCTTCTTGGTGGAAAAAGTGAGCCTAGTCGCTGGATAAGGCTGAGGTTGCTCTGCCACTTATTTTGGCTATATCAAAAAAAAAAATTCCTTCTCACACTTTTTAATGTTTGTTTAAGATAAAATAGATTTGAAGAAAGGGTTAGATTATTTCATACTTGAGCCTTACCATTGATTTGTTTTTGTAGGTGATATTGAAGCTGCTATTGAAGCCGCATGTGGCGATATTCTTGAGGCCCTTTTGGAACATCTGAGCACATGAGGAGCAAGTCAAATTTTGACTACCTTTGACTAAAGTGTTGACCAAATTTCCTTTTTGTGCCAACTTCTTGTTTTATGCTTGCAACGGTTGGAGAGCACCTATATTCATTAGAGAGAGATACATGGAGAAATGCATTTTTTTAAAGGCCTACTAGCTACTTTAATGAGGTTTTCAACTGGGAGGTCTACCTAGGCGCCTCAAAGGAAGTTTTCACTTATGATATTTTATTTTTCTCTTTTTTTTTTCTTTCTTTTTTCAACCCAATGACCACCTCATGGAGGTTTTCAATCAGTGAGCCAAACTCAAATGCCTCAAAAGAGGTTTTCACCTGAGATTTTTTTCTTTCCCTTTTTTTCTTTTTCTTTTTCTTCATTTTTCACTTTCCTACTCTAATTGAAAAGAAAAAACCTTTTTCAAGTATATGAATACTTCCAATGGAGCCATGTACACATTAATATGACAGATAAAATCATGTGCACATTTGGAATACATGCTTTTACATGTACCTGAATATGAGAGATGAATTCCTTTGACTGGGATTGTATCAAGTACTGTTGGAGAAGAGAGCGTTCCTACAACTTAATGATTTTTTGGAACCATATGTCAATATAGTTGTGATGCCCCTAGTCCATTTGTTGAGTTGGATCACCTTGGATGTCCTATTCTATTATGACATTCAAATCTTCCTCGTTTTTTTTATTGTTCTCTTGAACAAATGGAGGAAAGGCAGGTAAACATGAGAAAATTTTCTCAACATCGGATTCTAATGCGGACTCTTCATCCAATGCAACCTTTGATCTTATTATCTCCTCATTTGGATCTTATTCTTCTTAATGTTGTCCTTCAATGACATTAATAAAATCTCTTCTTTGCAATACCTTTCCTTAACTAAGATGAATACCATCTAGATCAAGAGGAGATGTTTGGAAGTGTTGTACCTTACCATTGTAAGTGAGATGAGATACTTCATTATATGGGTTTGGAAATGGTGGTACATGTAGTTGAGTGGGGATGGATATATGAGATGGATGTGGTTGAGGTTGTGGTTGTGTTGGAGGTGGATGGTAGGGATAGCATGGAGTTGGGTATGGAAGATATTAAGGGAAGTATTGAGGATGTTGTGGATTTTCCCAATAAGGTACTTGCCAACCATGTTTCCAAGTTTGGTTTTGGGATTGAGATGGATAAGGTTTCCAAGGAGGGAGTGCATCCCAATTAGTTTCAGATGGATGTGAATAAGATTGAAATTATGAATTGGGTCTTGCATCATATCAGGTTGACTAGGCTACCAGGGTCTCCTTGGAGCTTCATATCATAGCTTCTTTGGTGATTTCCTTGCTCCATTGTCTTCATGCTAAACTTATTTAAACCTGGGGAATGATGGACAACATTTAGTAGCATATGATTTTGCATGGATAACAAAAATATCAGCATCTTCTTTTTTCTCATTTTTCATTCTTAACCTTTCTACTTGTTCACTTATATTGCTAAGCATTTCTGTTTTAAAGTTGTCAAGAAAGTTTCCAAGTTCATCTTGCCTTACCAATGTTGAGGTAGATTTACTTACTCTTTCCATTCTTCTTGATATGAGCTTGCATGTTTCACAAATTTCTTCAAATGACAATCGATATACATCTCCTCTACTCATGATATTAAGGATCTCAATCCACTGATCCCTAATTGTTATAAGTAAGAGGGTTTTTAGTGTGTCAAATCCTAGATGATGCAATTTTTCCCTCTTAACATTATACATGAACCTCTCTATTATATGCTCAAGGATCTCATCTTCTTCTTGGTTCATTCTAAAAATTTATTCTCTAAGATCATGATCTTTATATTTTTCTAAAAATATCTTTTTCATATCATTCCATGATCTTATTGAATTAGTACCTAGACTCATGAACCATTTAAGAGCTCTATTCTTCAATGTTGCAGGAAAAAATCTTAGTTTTTGAGTGTGTGATAAGTAGCCATAATATATATAAATTATCTCAAATTCAAAGAGAAATGTTTTTGGATCCTCTGTCCTCATACCATGGAAGTTGGGAAGGAAAGATGGATGGATGTTCCTCATGTATACACTGATGTCCATATCTTGAATGGGAAGCCCAATAAGATATTATTCATTGCCATCATATACATATATCTCTTATACCTTCAAAACTGTATGGTGTTGTGGTTCTTACTACACCACGTGGTCAAGTGGGCGGATTTCTATGGGAGAATAATTTTAAAAAATTTCTGAGTATCCCTACTCCTATGAGGCATGAAAATCGTATTTCTTTGTATTTTTCAATATTTCAGAAACAAAATTGTTATGCAGAATTGTGATATATGGATAAACCAAATTCCCTAAGTGTGGTGTTTATCACTTAGAACAACATAGGAAATAATAACTATCACTTTCTCTAAAAAAAGCAGATATATAGAATGGGAAAGGAGCTTACTTGTGATTCTTTCAATTCTCCTTCTCCTTCTGTCGTTGTTGTTGTCGCTATCAATCCAACTCAAGATGCTAGATAGATTCCTACAAACACAAAGAGAGAACAACAAACAAAATACAACATACAAATATCTACTTATCTTACTAAAATCAAATCGATTAGATGTAAAATACATACATCATTCAAGAATACATTGCACAAGAAATAGAGACATATGTATGGGAAAATGAACATCAATATTTATTAAAGATTATAAGAGGAAGACTAAAACCAATGGATCGATTTTTTGTCAACTGACTCCAGCCTCATTCCAGCCTCATCACATCCAACATTATACCAACAACGTATTAGTAATTTCACTCTCTTATCAAATGAGAATCCAACAGCATAACTTTACCAAAATTATTCCCTCCCTAGAACTAGGATGAGTGCTCAATTTATAGGGAAACTAATGGTATTTTTTCAACGAATGCCTTTCTAATAATAAGTGAGACACGTTTTCAAGTTTAGTGTTGTTAGATGGACACTTGGATTTTAATTTTGACACATATGGACTCTTCTAGAAGGCACTGGCCATGTGGAGATTCCTGAAACAATGATAATTCCGCTCCCAGGTGTGTTGGGCAGATAAATCATTCTTGCAGACAAGACAGATCTCCCTAGTATCCTACAATAACTAGCAACAAACAGATAGATGTAAACTACTTTATCTAGATTATATTTGATCTAAAATTATCTATAATGAAGGATTTAGGACTTACCTGTAGTCCAGCGCTGATTGTAGTCTTCTTTCCTGCCACTTTGAATATGTCTCCTTTCGGGATCTGCAATAAAAAGTATGAAAGAATCAAAAGCACCTGCATAATGTAGACTAATTCATAAACCACAAATATATCTTTATGATCAAGGAATTCAAGAGATAAGGCATTTAAATAAACAACTCATTGAGAAAACAGGATCCATTTGTATTACCTTAGATGAAAGAAGGAGCCTTACAACCGTGTTCACCTTGATGTCGTAATGGTCCTTCCGGGGTCTGAAAAAAGTGTTTTCTCTACTTTGACAAGACTTTGCACTCTCTCAACTAACATACACATGAGTATGTAATCATTCCCATATGGTAATCAGTTAAGAGATTCTGAGTTTATCCAACAATTCTCCTTAAAAAATCTCAAAGCCTAACTCCCCCTTGAGGCTGAACTATGGCCTCAATTCATAGCAAAAGAGAAGAGGTTGCAGCTCCAAATAAGAGGGGATAGAATCCTCTTTAAAAGGGAATAAGCTCCACATACCAAGGGGTAGGTTCCTTTAATGGAGAGATGAATGTACATGAAAGGAGCGAACTTTCCACCGAATAATTGCTTCTAAAAGCTTCCAGATTCAACCAGTTGGGCTTCCAAATTTTACTTCCGCCTTCACTTTACCTTTTACAGGAATCCACACTTTTAATGAAGAAAAAGTGTGGCCAGTTCCGCATGTTCTAGAACAAACAAATACGGCACCGTAGGTAATACTAAGAGAAAGTGCAGTACAAGTATTTTTATGACTTTTATAAGCTTTTCTCTCAATTTCAAGGCTTGGTTTTAGGAACTTGATGTTTGTAGACTTCTAAGGGAGTATTGTATGAGTAATGATGAACCCGTACAGATAGTAAAACGCCATGGTGACAATTTTAGTGTAACAGATTCCCCCCTAAAGTGCGAAGTCTGAGACCATTCGAAGAGTGATGTGCTTTATCATTTCAAGGATTAGCTTGTGGACACCCCAATTGGAATCTTGTAAAAACATTCAATGCAAAACACACACACACACATATATATATATATATATATATATATATATCATCGCTGAGTTAGGCATTCCCATACTTAGATCAAACACTAACTAAAACTTGTTCTTATGTAGAAATGATTTTACTATTACATCAATAATGTAGACATAGTATGGACGCGAATATCTTTTTATGAATATTCTACTACATAATGAATAATAAAACTCCTCGTAGCCTGGATGGTGGAAACTAGATCCAGGGTCTTGATTTCTGCTACCTGAACTAGTACGATTCTATCCATGCGATTGATTGTGTCGAAGTCGAACATGGTAGAAACCACTTGATTACTAGTCAATGATGTGAACTGTTAACAAGTGTGAGAGAAACCACCAATAATGACAATGGCTCTCAAAGTACTCAGTACAATCCATGGAACGTGAATAAATGATCTGAAGTCGAACATTTCACGAAATCGTTCGATCGAAGGTAAATGATGCAACTTGTCGTCGAAGGCGAGAAACCTGCCATTAAGCCATGCAGATTCCAAGGTAATAAAGGATTCTAGATCAACTTCCTAGATGATGAGCCGTTGTCGATAGAAAGTGATCCATTGTAGGAAAACCTACGACACAAAACCATTAGATCATGTTTTGTAGAAATATTTTGCAAGGACTAACTCAGGGATGGTCAATTCTAATGGAGACAAATGTTTGCAATGAATAGTTTATTTGAACTGTCCTCTTGAACACATAACGACACTGTAGATGGTTTGGTAACAATTGACCTAAAGCTAATACCCAAAAACCGACTGAAGACTTTCAATATGGTTTGATTAACTGATAGGCAAAGGATTTTCCCAACACAGGTAGAAGTGTGACAAAAAGTGTCATGTTCAAGAGTGGTAAACTTCTTTTAAAACAAAGTGGCACAAACGGATTCATTTTCTCTCTTTTCCCCCACCATTTCTGGCAAGTACCTCTTTATTTTTGACAAGATTGAGGAGGATAACATTTGCTTGTTATATAAGCTCATCCTTCGGATGATTCCAACTTAGTTTAAAATTGAACCCTAAGAACGAGTGGTTCGTTCCTGTTTGTAATCAATAGGGCCTTTACTATTAAATTTTAATGAGCCAAGTATAGGAGAAACTCGGTGTTTTTCAATTTTAGGGAGTCAGAAGAAAAACTTAAGGAAACTTCGTGGGTGTACCTTTTCGTAAATTTAGTCTCTTAAGCCCGGAAAAGGATAAAACAATACAGGAGAGAACTCTATTGACCATGATTAGTCAACGTATACCTTTTTCATAAATAGTCCATTTCAGTCCGGAAAAGGGGTAAAATTATACTAAAGGGACGACTGTTCATTTCCTTTAATGAGTTCGAATAGTCAAGTACTTGGCAATCTTTTCATGTTTAGGAAGTCTGAAAAGGGCTTAAAAGAGAACTCCAGGGTTTCGCTTTTTCGTAATTTTCAAGAGTCCAAAAAAGTGATAAAAGTATACTCAGTAGTTTCTCTTTTTCTGTAAGTTTTGACGAGTTCGAAAAAGTGATAAAAATGTACTCATTCGCTTTTTCATCATTTTTACTGAGTTTGAAAAAATGATAAAAAGTATACTCTTTTGTCAAAAGGACCTGTATAAAAATCTTGTATTCTGCACAAAAACTCAAAAATTAAGCATACCTGTTTATGATTAATAAAAATAATTTGGAAAACAACTTTTCAAATGTTGAAATTTGGTTACCGGAGGACAGGTGGTTCCCTAAGGCTTTGATCTTTGGCCTAGGGAAAAGTGTCCAAAAGAATTTAATTTTTCTCCTAAAGTGACTTTATAATTTTTATAAAGTCAAATCTAATTTAAAAGTGACTTTAAGTGATAAAGTTACTAAAGTCTAATTTAAAAGTGAGTTTAAGTGATAAAGTTACTAAAGTCTAATTTTAAAGTGACTTTAATAAAGTCAATGTAAAATTAGAAAGGAAAAGTGACTTTGGAAATAAATGACTAAGTGGGTCTTTATTAAAGTGGGGTGAATTAAAAAATAGAAAGTGAGATTTAAATGAGCATTTAATCTCAGCCCTAGATCTCAATCTATTTTAGCCATTGGATTTAGGGATTCCCCAAAAGTCACTTAGGGTTAGATTAAAGGAGGGAAAGGAGGAAAAGGTCATTCATTCTTTCATGAGCAGATTGGGAGAAGGAGAGAAGGAGAGCTGGAGATTTTTCTAGGGAGTGAGAAGAAGGAGGGTAACAGTGAAGAGATTTCAGCAAAGGTACAGTAGCATTTATTGGCACACATACCGAGGCAGAAAATTCGTACAGCAAAGGAGAGGCAGTGTTTCCAAGTGAGAAGGCACAAAATCAAGGAAGAGGGTACAACAGCAAGCACGCACTCTAAGGCACAAAAATTAGGCATGTTTTTCAAGGAAGAGGGTGGCTGTCATTTTTGGCACAAAAACCGAGGAAGAGGACAGCAGCTATAGCTCTGTTTTTTTGGCACAGATTTCGAGAGAGGTTGCTATACAAAATCTATATAGTCTGTACAGCAAAGTACAGTTGTTCCGGCATGCTTCTCGAGGTGGCCGTACAACATTTAATGCTATCCTAAGGTGATGTAAATTTTCTATTTTCTATTGTTGCTGATTTGGCACAATTTCTGAGGTGGTGTGCAAGCACGGAAATCGAGATAAGTCTGTAAATTGGTTGCTGGAATTTTTTCTGAGTTTTTCCTGTTTCACTGTAAAAAGCAATATTCAGATAAATAAAAGAGAAGCTCTCAAACTGGTTTTCCCCAAGAGTTGTAGGGGGTTTTTTCAGGGTCATGTTGACCAAAAATATCAGTGTTAAATGTGTTGAATGGTTGTTTTATGCTTGCTAATTTTTATTTCTGCATTTTCCAGCATTTTGTAAATTTTCCAAAATTTGTGTTTTCAACAAAAAATTATTTTCCAGTTTGTTGAATGTAATGATATGGGAAAGGGCATTTAACTATTTGGAGAAATAAGGTGAAACTGAAAACTGGGGTGGGAAACATGAAATTTCTACATCAAAGTGGAAAATAAACAAAATTATATTTTATTTATTCAAAAAATCTTATAAAAAGGAGTTTTCTAAATCATTCTTACCATTTTCTTTCTGAGTGAAAATTGAGTGCTTTTGGTAAAAAATGTTCCGGAGGAGATTACGAAAGGTTTTCCTGTCAGAATCAATAACCGTCAGTTCCAGGTAATCCACATCATCCTTACCTTCATTTTTTTCCATTTAATTTCTTAATTTAGGGCTTAATTTGATTTTTAAGGAGGAAAATATGTTCAAAAATTCGCTCACAGGGGTCCGCAAGTAAAACACATGATACATGCGGACCCTGACAATTTTGCAAAGGGAAAATTGTCGTGGTCCCGCACTTTATGCATAAGACGCATGTGGATCCACACATTTTTTTTATGCAAAAAGTGCGGAGGAACCGTAAGAAAAAATAAAATAAATAAATCTCCCAAATTAAACCAAATTTTCTCCCTCAAATTGTTTCTGATCTTTTAATTTTTCCATTGCAGGATACCTACAATGCTTGAGTGGAGAGAACGTGAGCATGAAGAGGTTGATGATGTGGCCATGTTAAATCCACCCACATTACGTATATTGACAGAATGTGGTTTGTACAAATTTTGGGCCATTCAGGGTATGAGGGCTCAAGTAGATTTACTTACCTGGCTAGTAAACAAATGGGATGTCCAAGAACAATGCTTTATCATTGGAGCTCACCGGCTCGAAATTGAGTTGGAAGATATATACTTCCTAACTGGTTTATCAAAGAGGGGCGATCCACTCTCTTTGTTTGGGGCTAGGGCAGGTGGCCAGTCTGTCGCTATCCTTTAGGAATAATTTTGCAATGAAGAGGCAGACCCCAAAGATAAATGTATTAACATATAAACCATTATTTGTCCTGAGCTCAAAGTGGTTGCATTTATAGTAAACCAGTTGTGTGGGAGCACAGCTCCACATGTTTCTAAAAGATCCCAAATGCAAACTGTTGTTGACTGCTTTAGATGCACCATTTTCAATTGGTGTGAGGCAGTGTTGGCCAATGTCAAAGGCCAACTGACTATAGAAAAAAACTTGAAGTTGAAAAACTTTGGGTATGGATCGATTGTGGTCACATTTTCTCTAGAAATAATTCCTTCACTTTCCCCACAGCTGATTTCAGTTGATCATGGTAGAGTCAAAGAGCCTTGGATGGTCTGATGGGTTGCATTGATGACCTGCCATAGTGAAGGAGTTGAGATTGTACGTTTTAATCTAGCTTACTTTCATTGGTTGGAGAACCAAATCTTCGCGATAGAAGATTTCATTTATGCTGGGATAGATTTCCGTGGCGACCGAGAGATGTTTCTTCCTCCAGGGACACAGTGGGATGACTCAGGTAAGAATCATTTTGACATTTTCTAAATTTTAATTTTAATTTTGTTTTTAAAATCGTCCAAAAATTATGACAAAAATTTCAAATGAAAATGTGGGTCCATGTCGACCAGCCACTGTCCGTCCTTTTGACAGGAAGCCAGCTGCAGCACCACCACCACCACAGGATCAGACAGTGGAGATCCTTACCGACCTGGAAAACCATCTGGAGTGGTTGACTTTAGATATTCCAGAGACTACCATATATGACATTCAACTCCGCTTACAGAGATATGTTATTGGGGTTCCGGGACCGTTCATGAGATTTTTGAGCAAGGTGGCACGAGTTCTAGTGTTTTATCGTGATCATCACCAAGGATAATGGATGATTGACATTTTAGACTTATATCATTTTTTGTATCACCTTTTTTTGATCATAAGGCATTTTGAACCTATGATCGAGGACGATGTAATATTTTTTGAAAAAAACTACTCTTATGCTATGATATTACTACTATTTCCAGTTATCTGTCTTAACATGTTATTGAATGTTATTTTGATCTACTATTTTAGTTATCGCAAATGTCTGTTTATAACACTAGAAGCTACTGCATCAGCTAATGTGTTTAAATTTCTCGGAATGTGTTGATACTCAATATAATCAAGTTCTCGTTCCAAGAGACGAACTTTCAAAAATAATCTTAACAACACTGGGTTTTTAATTGCATGTACTCTAGTCAATTGTAATACAAGTTCAGAATCTAACCTAACGATCAAACTTAAAATTCCAAATGAAATGGATTCAGACAATAACCCAATAATTGCACTATATTATGAAATATTGTTCGTCGTTTGACCGAGGCTTACCCCATGCAGAGATACTAACTCATCAGTGGGTGAATAAATAACCCAAGCTGCAGAAGAAATGTTCTGTGTACTACGACAAGCACCATCAGCAAAACCAATGTATGTTTGAAGGGATGTTGACATCTGCAAAATCAAGAGTGATCCAGATAAGCAGGGATAGTAGTAAAGTCACACTTAGACTAGGCACGCACTTCTAATCTACAGCACGCCAACTTATGAAAATAACTAATATACAGGGAAGATCTCCACACAAGGATCAAGCATAATATCTCTTCAGATAAAGCCCATTTCTGGGTTTGTCGAAAGAGACCCCATCAAAGTCAATCAGTTCATAGGCCCCTTTTGCAAGCTGTCGCTTGACAATATAAGGACCATGCCACATGGGTTAAAATTTCCCAGCCCCTAGCTTATCATTAGCTTGATCATAAACTACAACTAGGTCTTCTTCTGAAAAAATACGAGGTGTAACACTTCTATCATACTGAGCTTTCATTCGTTTCGCATGAGCTTCAGTAGCTAATGCAGCGGTACGCTGATTCTCATCTAATTGAGCTAAGTATAAAAAGCATTTCTCCTCTTCAGAAGTGGCTGGTAGTAACTCTATGGCTAGTTGGAGTGACGGTATCTTATACTCAATCGGTAATACTGCTTCTAAACCGTAAACTAGTTGAAAAGGGGTAAAACCTGTCGATGTTTTTGCTGAGGTTTGATATGCCCAAAGTGCTGAAAAAATCATGGTATGCCAATTTGATTTATGAATTCCAATGATTCGTTTGATCATGGTGACTAATAATTTATTGATAGCTTCAATCAGACCATTAACATGCGAGTAATATGGTGTAGAACTGTCATAGTGCAGGCTGAGTTGATCAGTTAGTTCGGTCATCATGATGTTTTGAAAATGACTCCCATGGTCAGTAATTATCGCTTGGGGTACACTGAAATGAGAAATCACATGATTGAACACAAAAGTAGCTGCATTTTTTCCATTTGCCGCAAATGTAGGCATACCCTTGGCCCATTTGGTAAAATAATCTACTGTGATAATAATATACCCATGCCCCCCGGTCGAGTGAGGGTTACATGTAATGAAGTCAATGCCCCATTTTGCAAAAGGACCGACAGCAATTATAGGGTGAAGACGGGCAGGTGGTGCACGCATATTTCGATCAAAGATTTGACAGTTGTGGCATTTTCGGATAGAAGAAATACAATCTTTAAATAAGGATGGCCAAAAATAGCCAACACGCAATATATTTTGGGTTGTGGCATACCAGACATATGACATAGAGTGACAGTCATTTAAAACCTTTTCAGCTTCGTCAAGTGTGAGACAACATCGAAAAACATAGTCTGCACCACGACAGTATAGTGTGTCACCAACAATATGATATTGCTGAAACTGGAAATAGATTTTTCGTCATTGTGACCATGAAAGGTCGGGCTGAAAAGTTTGGGTTTGGAGATAAATGCTAATATCTCCATACCAAGGATTGATGGTACTGATAAGAAACAAATATTCATCCACGATCAGATGTTCGGCCATAGTTTCTGTGTCAGCACTTGGGAAGTCACACATAAGTGCAGCGAATACCAATGATTTCTTTGATTTGGATTTTTCAAATTCCAAATCAAACTCTTGTAGGATAAAAATCCATTTGGAGTATTTTTCCCCTAGCAATTGTTTGGTCAAAATATACATCATAGCGTTACAATCAGAAATCACTGTTGTTTTGCGTAACAAAATGTAATGACGAAATTGTTGGACAACTTGAACTGCTGCCAAGGCCAATTTCTCCATATGTGAGTACTTGATTTCGGTCAGACGCAGATTGCGACTGAGATAATAAATCACATGTTCATTTTGGAATTCATCTTCCTGAACTAAGACCATGCCAATCATAGAATTGGATGCTGCTAGGTATAAAAAGTAATCATGGTTGTAATTGGGAGGATGCAATAACGGTGCATGGGTCAACGCGTGTTTAAGAACATAAAAAGATCGATCAACGATCTCGTCCCAAAAGAAAGGAATATTCTTTTTTAACAACCTGGTAAAACCTTTAGTTAACTCAGCATAGTTAGGAATGAATTGACGTAAAAGGTTCGCTTTCCCTTGCAGAATTTGGAGTTGGAGAAGAGTAGAAAGAGGAGGTAAATTGATGATAGCCTCAAACCTGTATGGGTTGACACAAATGCCTTCCTTTGAGACAAAAAATCCCAACAATTGTCCAGATTCAACACAAAAGACACATTTGTGAGGATTCAGATGAATCCTATAATGCCTACATCTCATAAAGATGGCTCATAGATGAGTAAGATGATCTGCTTTGCGCGATGAATGAGTAGGTAAATCATCGAGATACGGTTGCACAATGTGTTTAATGTCATGAAATGCATAAGACATCGCCCTCTAAAAAGTTGCAACAGCGTTCTTAAGTCCAAAAGGTAATTTGCAGTAAGAAAAAGTCCCCCACAGAAAAATGAAATTTGTTTTGGGTTGATCAGCATGGAGTATGTTGATTTGATTGTAGCCCGAAAATCCATCCATAAACGAAAACATTTCACTTCCGGCACAATCGTCAATAATTTGATCGATATAAGGGGTTGGATAATTGTCTTTTGGACAAGCTCGATTTATATCCCTATAATCAATACATACTCGGATTGTCCCTTGTTTTTTATTAACAGGAACAATATTAGATACCCAATCCATTACAGAAATTAGATAAATAAAACCTGCACGAAGTAATTTCTCAACTTCTACTTTAATAGCGGCAGCTTTTCGCGGATGTATCTGACGTAATCTTTGTCGGACAGGTTTAGCATCTAGGTATGTTTTAATTTCATGAACAACAATTGATGGATCGATTCCTAGCATTTCTTCATATGACCAGGAAAAAATGTCATATAATTATTGAAATAAGGCTTTATATGTTTGGAGTTCATCTGGCGTACAGGAAGCACCTATATGAATGTTTTCAACAATTCCTGGTTTCACTGAGATGTCAATAGGAACTGCCATAGAAATGTTTGCTAAGTTCAATTCAGAATCAGAATTCGTGAGAGGATTTTTCGGTTCGTTGACATAATCAACCATAAAAATGGAGGAAAAATAAGTTTCAAAATGATCAAGATTAGGTAAAAACGAAGATCGATGATGCAGATCTTCCCATGGTAATTCTTCTATAGACAAAAATTCACGAATATGCTCATCATTATTGAATACTTGTTGAACAGGATCCCGAATTGATGACGAAGTTGAGCTCGATATGGAAAGTGATTTCTCATTGATCACATTCACTAGATCAGGTTTAGTTGAAGGAGACTCAGAAAATACTGTACGACCTGATATGCTAATTCAAAAGGACTCAAAGACATCGCACCATCGAAAGAATCCAGTTCTGATTCTAAAGGTACTATCCAAGGATCATCAAAGGAAATAGTATTGGATGTAATCATATTGATATTAGCAATGGGAGGCAGTACGTTGGGAGCAGGCAGGGAAAAAGTTCCCATTAAAGTAGAATCTTTAATTAATCCTACTCCAACATCTTTATAAGGGATAGTCAATTTTCTTACATGTTGGATGCTATCAATAGTGGCTGGGTCAGATGAATAATATGAGAGCTGATCTATTTTAACGATCTTTCCTTTATGAGGAAACATGATGAGATGAAATGCCGACGATACGACAATAGTCATGGCATAATATCAACTGTGACCCAGGAGAAGGTTGTAATCTAGAGGGGCATCAACCACCTACACATCTAGATTAACGGTTTTTCCTTCGACCTCTATAGGTAGATCCTATAAAATACCGTACGGATGGAATCCTCTTCCATCAAAAGCTTTGAGGATAGTCGGCGATTGGCTAAGTGTCAGAGACCCAAGATATTTCCAACATTTTAACGACATGATACATGTAGAAGCCCCTTCATCAATAACAGTACAAAAGCAACGTTTGTTTTTGACTAAAACTGGAATTTGAAAATCCATTTGATGAGGTAGGCGAGGTATAAAATTTTCCAAATCGAAGATCATTAAGTTTGAATCCTAAAGATCTATGGATCCTATGGCTGACAATAGTAATTTTCTTTGGGCTGGACATGATTGCAGCACTTCCAAAGCTAACATTGCTGAAGGGGAAATCGCCAAGACTTCAACAATATTGTAGTTCTGAGCAGCTCTCGCATGTGGATTGAAAGATGATTTACGAAGTACACCTTTAGCAGGCAGTTTGATTACTAAGTCGGGATTTTTTTTCTCGATCTGTAGTGGATCAGAAACTGAGAGAGATGTAGTTGATGTTAAATTAGAATTTTCTACTTCTTTACCACCGACAGGATTTTTACTACCATAATATTGCAGTCGCGTTGCAACCATCAAGATATCTTCTAGCATATTCGAGGAAGATCTAATCATGTTGCTATCTTGAGCAGGAAAGGGATCCTTCAAGACAGCAGGTATGGGCGAACCCTTAATGAATTTCGATACCTCGACTCTATGCGGGCACTCTTTAGTAAAATGATCCTCATCACAGATTAGACAAGGATAACGAGGTTTTAGTTTATCATCAGTTGGTTTAGTTTTATCGTTTTTATCTTTTGAAGATGATTGTTTGTTTTTATTCTTACCTTTATTCTTACCACCAGTTTTAAGTTTGGCTGTAGATGATTCTATAACATGAATATCAGCAGAAGTTTCAATGGAAGAATCTCCTTTTGGTGAAGCGGGTAAAGTTATAATAGGAGAAGTCGTCTTGGAAGATTTCTTCTTACTCTTTCTAGTGTTAACAGAACCAATTACACCATCAGCAGTATGAGATCCTAAAGGAGTTGTAGTTAACCGATCAGGTCTTGGTAAATCGGGAATTTTGTCATACAGAGTACCTGACTATGTATATACAAGGTCAAGGTACTAAGCTTGAGCAATGACTTGCTCTTCTGTAATGATGCCTCCTTTGGCCACATCTTCAGTAATTTCAGGCAATAATGATTTGATAAACCATTCAACCAAAATCTAATCTGGAATGAAGAATTTCACTAAACGTCTCCTACGTTGCCATTCATGAATGTGATCAGATATGTACGTAGATGTAGATTGTTTTAATGAGGTCAAAAATTCCGTACCATTGTCGTATTTGACAGGTAACTGAAAATTGGTTAAGAAAGCAGTAATTAGTGCATTAAAATTATTAAATGAGCCTCGTGGTAACTCAATGTACCATTTGGCAGCTAGACCAATAAGAGTTCTCTGAAAAATATGTAATCGAATCGAATCATCGATTAGTGAATTGGATGCACACCAGAGGTGATAATTCATAACATGATTAGATGGATCTTCTCCTGACTTACCTTCAAAATTTGGAATATCACTGGGTAAATTATTAGGCATCGGCGGCCAATACGGAAGATAAAAGATAGGATCATTCGTAAGGCATGATAGATCAGGTAAATCTAAAGTTTCTATGAATGGTAATCAACGGCTAGGGTCTTGATAACCTTATGTGATCAAACCAGTTCCAGGAGGAGGATATCCAGGATATCCTATAATTGGATGTGCATTGGGAATTGTGAAACCTCTTAGATAACCAGGATTAACCGGACCAAACTGGGGTTGTTGAGGTACTAGATAAGTATACCCAGGATACGGCTGATACTGATATGTTGGATTTTGTGTAGCCTGTCCAATTTGATAATACCCCTGGTATGATTGATAAGTAAATTGTGGTTGACTAGTGAGAATCGTACTTGTACCAGATTGTCCTGTAGGTATCTGGACTGTAGTCTGAATTTTAGGTCCTGACTGTAGCATAGATACTTGAGTAATTTTCACTGATATAGGGGTAGTAGAAATAGGAGCTGCAGATACTCTAGAAATAGGTGTGGTAGATTGAACAGAAGTTGTAACAGCAACAGAATATTAAGGTGGAGTTCTAGGTGTACTAGGCCTAGGCTGCTGAATAGAACTAGGTGCAGAGACTTGAATTGTAGGCTGGAAAGGTTGCTGGGTTGGACCAGAACCTATAGGTTTTCCAGGTTGATTAGGTAACTACACATTGGGTTGTAAAGTCTCTTGAATTTGAGATGGATCCCACACCATATTAATTCCGGAATATTGACCCATAGAAGGTTGTGCATATGAAAGACCATAACTAGGTTGAACGTAAGTTTGATAATTAACTAGAAAATTTCCAGCTCCTTGTAATAATGGTTGACCGGAAGGAGGTTGAAAACCTTGAACTGGGTACTAACCTTGAGGTTGATATTGACTTTGAGGCATGTACTGAATCTGGGGTTGATATTGACCTTGAGGTATGTACTGAATCTGGGGTTGATATTGATCCTGAGGTATGAAGTGACTCTAGGGTTGGTATTGACCTTGAGGTATGTATTGTCCTTGAGGTTGATATTGACCGTGAGGTATGTACTGTCCTTGAGGTTTCTCCCCAGGCTGTAAATATTTTCCTACAGGTTGACCCCCGGGCGGTAACTGACTACCTTGAGGTTGCCCCCCAGGCGGTGACTGACTTCCTTGAGGTTGCCCCCGAGGCGGTAACTGACATCCTTAAGGTTGAGGATTTGGAATACTTCCAGACATCATATAAATCTGCTATGTGTTCAAAATTTCAATATTTGTTCCAATTGTACCAGATGATAATATTTGTTCAATTGGTTGAGGAGATACTCCTGAGAAGGTACCACAGAGCGACTAGTATCCCAAAGGAACAAATGAACCACCATATAAAAATGTTTCTGGAGATTCAGAAAACATAGATGACTCACCCGACATAGCTAATGAAGGTTGATAACCTCTCGGTGTAGGGTAAAAAGGAATTCGGGGTGGTGAATAAGTAAGACCTGCGTTTTGTAAAAAATCTGTCAATGATAAATACCAAGTGTCAGTTCTAAAAGGACTGTAGAATATTGATTCATGCTCTCTAAGATTCAAATTTTCTTGGGTTTCGGGAAGAACTATGTCTTCGTCTGGACCAACAAGTTCTTGAATGCATATGAGATCAGAAGGAAGGTTTTCGATAATGCGATGTCTTACTCTAGGTGAATCAGGATCAGTAGAAGTCAGAGTAACAAATCTTGAAGATGATTCCAATGCGGCAGGTTCAATTTTTGGCTCAGAAATTTCAGGTTCTTTAGCTAATTCACTAGTTGTAGAAGCAATGTCAGTGATTTCAGAAATTGAAATTGGCTCTTGAATATATTTTGTTGTTTGTGATTGATTTACTTGATGATAATCAGGATGAGTAATTATGGATGATTCTCCTAGTTCTGTCGATCTAATTTTGTTGATACTATGCGGTACCAGAGCTTGCAGTCCCTCAAGTTGGCTTGGTGTATACTTAGTGGGTTTCCCGTGAAGTCTACACGATTGTCTTGGTAATTCAGCCACGATTAAAAATTATTAATCACACACAATCAAAGAAAATTTCAGTCAAAAATCCTAAAGTCACTAAGGAGACAATCAAATGATCAAACGCTTATAAAATCTAGGAGATCAAACCACACATAAATAATAGATTCCCACACTAAAAACACTAGTTGTTGATGAAATCCAACATCGTAGTATTTTAATGTAGAAATGGCAGTTGGAACAGTTACCCCGACAACCTTCTTAATGAAACAAACTGGTGCAAGTTTCTCCACTTAAACTATCTCGAGTGAAGATAACCCTCTGGAGAGTCCAAGTGAGTCTAGTCGACGTCTACTCTAGGTACAGTGGGATCTTTCCTCCACCGTCACCTTAGGAAAAAATCTTAAAGTTTATGGCCACTAAGGTTACCAACAGGAACAAATATACCTGGGGGAACAGTCTACGATCCAATATACGTGCAAGGGCAGAGTAAAAAAGCTCAATCCTCTTGAAGGCTTCTTGACATAATGCAAGGTATATCGACAAGTGACCCTAGCCTCCTCGACAATGGTCAATCTGAGGTTTACAGTTGTTAATATGCGCACATCTTCTATCATTCCCAATGAGATAAATTGATCACCTCACTGGTTCGGATATGATCTCGTGCTTGACTCCTTTAGGAAGAGCTTCCTAGAGCATACAAGCTACTATTGGATTTTTCCTACCGCAATATCAACTACTTGTTTGTTTTAATTGTCTCAGAGAGTTAATTACTCCCTACTCCAAGACACTAGCCTAAGCAATGTTGGTGAAAAGAGTCCTAGAAATATAAAAATTTACTAGATTGATTTTAATTTAAGCATTTCTTTTAATAGGATGTTTCTTAGGAAAATAGGTGCGAAAGTGAAACTTTGATGATATGTAGTGACCCGACTCAAAACACACTAAAAATGCATCTATTATGAGAAAAAATTCATTTCGGTTCAATGAATCCTATCTAAAAGAAAGAGTTAAGAAATGCAATCTTTTAAAACAATTCTTTCCTCCGAAACAAAAACATATGAAAAGAAATCTTATCTTATGAGAACTCAGAATGATCAATTGCTCAAAAATAAATCCCTTTATTCTTCAAGATCAAAACTACAATCAAACATTCTCCAAAAGAAAACTACAATTTCTAGAAATAACACTCGAAACTAAAAACACTAATTTCGAGATCTAAAAATTCTAATAATTAAATCTGAAATCAAAACTTTAAATATTTTGAGGACGTTTTTCTTAGTTTGTAATCTAACTAAGAAATCCTTTGTTGAAAGCAACAAAAACTCAAAAACATCCAATTATGGTTTTTGAAGTGAAATTGAAAACTTAATGAAAAAGTTTTTAAAGATTTACAAATGAGAAAATGGGATCTAATTCTCATAAAACAATTTCTGCTATGAAGTCAAAGACTTAGCAAGAAAACAATGAAATACCAGTGATCTAAGGTATATAGAGGATTCTAATCTTTGAGTGACACAAAGACAAAGCAAAAATCACTTATAACATGCAAATCTTGTAGCAAAATCATTCAAAACTTAAAAATGCTAAAAGAAACTCTCAGACAAAGTTTTCTGATATAACATACAAGTCTGGGTATATACTGAGAATCTTGCACGGCGATCCTAGAAAAGAGAATTTTAAGTTTTTCAAAAATTTCTTAGGGTTCGCAGGTTTTACTGTAAACAGGTGCGGTGCCGCACTATGTATACAGAAAAACAGCGGAGATGACTGCACTGTGCCTAAAGACAGAATGCGGGTACCAGAAAACTTAAAGAAAAATAAAAAAATCTAAAATAATTTTCAGGGATTCTACAGGAATAAATTACCCAAGCCAATATCAATCAATCGAAATCAGAAAAAAAAATTTCACAAGTCAAAAATAAAAGAAAACTAAGTTCAAGATCCACTCCCCAGTGGAGTCGCCATTTTGTTGGGCAGATAAATCGTTCTTGCGAACAAGATAGATCTCCCTAGTATCCTACGATAACTAGCAACAAACATACATATGTAAACTAATTTCTCTATATTATATTTGATCTAGAATTATCTATAATGAAGGATTTAGGACTTACCTATAGTCCAGCGCTGATCGTAGTCTACTTTCCTGCCACTTTGAATACGTCTCCTTTCGGGATCTGCAATGAAAAACATGAAAGAATCAGAAGCACCTCCATAATATATACTAATTCATAAACCATAAATCTATCTTGATGATCAAGGAATTCAAGAGATAAGCCATTTAAATAAATAACTCATTGAGAAAACAAGATCCATTTGTCTTATCTTAGATGAAAGAAGGAGCCTTACAACCATGTTTTCCTTGATGTCGTACAGGTCCTTCCGGGGTCTGGAACAAGCGTTTCCTCTACTTTGACAAGCCTTTGCACTCTCTCGACTAACATACACATGAGTGTGTAATCATTCCCATATGGTAATCAGTTAAGAGAGTCTGAGTTAATCCAGCAAGTATCCTCAAAAAATCTCAAAGCCTAAATCCCCCTTGAGGCTGAACTATGGCCTCAATTCATAGAAAAAGAGAAGAGGTTGCAGCTCCAAATAAGAGGGGATAGAATCCTCTTTCAAAGGGAATAAGTTCCACATACCAAGGGGTAGGCTCCTTTAATGGAGGGATGAATGTACATGAAAGGAGCGAACTTTCCACCAAATAATTTCTTCCACAAGCTTCCAGATTCAACCAGCTGCACTTCCAATTTTACTTCCGCCTTCACTTTACCTTTTACAGGAATTTTCACTTTTAATGAAGAAAAAGTGCGGTCGGTTCCGCATGTTCCAGAACAAACAGATGCAGCACCGGAGGTAATACTAAGAGAAAGTGCGCTACAAGTAATTTTATGACTTTTATAAGATTTTCTCTCAATTTCAAGGCTTGGTTCTAGGAACTTGATGTTTGTAAACTTCTAAGGGAGTATTGTATGAGTAATGATGAACCAATACAGATAGTAAAACATCATGGTGAAAATTCTAGTGTAAAAAGGTGACCAATGCACTCTTGCGTGTTGGAAAGTGCACTGCAGTGCACTCTTGAATGGAGGATTTGGCACTGCAACGCAGTTATTCCATTGTAGAGGAGTGTTGCTCAGTCAGTAGGTCATATAGAATATACTTCAAATCTTGGACATCTCACAATAGAAGCCATTAGAAGCCATTAACGAAATGTTCTTCTCTTAGGGCATATAGAAACTGAAATATAAGGGGATGATAGACCTTATATCATTGGTCTTGGGGATTATGTCTAATTTGAACAGGTCTTGGGGAATGGTGCCCAAATTGACCTGTAATAGCTGCCCCATAAAGCATGACATCAAAATAATAATAGTATTTGGATGATATGCTTTACGATGTGATGATATGGAACTGAAGTGGACAGTGACCTGCATCAATCTTAAAATACATTACATCATGATATTTTTAATCTTGATCACGAATTGCTGAGGGAGGCATTCCCATGCTCAACACATGAAATATCTAATAACATTTACATATTTCAAAAATTCGTCTACATTGGAAAGTTTCCCAATATAGACATGCTTACAGATATAGGCCCATGTTTGGATGATGATCTGTATGTAAGGTCGTCGTACAGGTGATGTGTACAACAATTCTGAAATCGCAGCCCTAATGGATGAAAATAGAACCAGGGTCTTCTTATCTCATTCACTCGATTGTTCAGGCACAAGTCTAGCCATGTGGATATATGATTTGTAGTCGAACTGGGGAAGACATCGTTTGATTACCAACCAATGATGTGAACTCTTAACAAACGCAAGAGAACCACCATTGATGTTAATGGCTCTCAAGGTACTACAGTACAGTTTGCAAGGCATGAATAGATTATTTGGTGTCGAAAAACAAACAAAATATTTCAGTCAAAGGTCCAGAAGCAAGAAACTTGTCAATGATGTAAGAAGCCTCAAGGTACTGGAAGATGTTTCTAAGTAAACTTCCTAGATGATGAGCTGATGTCAACATGAATCAAATTTATCGCGAAATGGGAGTTATTGATTTCAAAGACAAAATGTGACTCGATATAGCAATTTTCGAGGATGATTGTCATGAAAATGAAGGTTTATGAGTATTTCAGAAGGATAAGGATTCACTGGATGACTTCTCTTGAACATATCGACGATACTGAGATGAGTTGGTAGCATTGAACCAAAACCGAAGTGAAGGTATGATGAACCATAGGTATGAATGAACCGTCAAGAAGATTACCCAACCCAAAAGTCACGATGAGGGATTGAAAGTTTCATGTTAAAGAGAAACCTGCTACCATAAAGTGTTATGTTCACTTTCCCAAATTTTCCCTGGTCATTTGTCGACCAATACCTCTTTATTTTCTAACAAGTTTGAGGAGGATAACATATGATTGATCTATAATTCAACACTTCAGGTGAATGCATCACTATTTAATAATTTAATAAGTCTAGCAATAAATTAAACTCGATTCTTTCCATGATCGACAAGCCCGTCACTATTTTATGTTTTAACAAGCCTAACGACAGTGACAACCCGATCCTTTTTCATATTTAAAGAGTTTGAAAAAGTGGAAAAAAGAAAAATCCATGAGTCCTTTTTCTGAAATTTGTCACTCAGGTCCAAAAAAGTGTAAAATGATACCTGAGAGAACCTCTTAGCCATGTTTGACTAAGGTTTTCCTTTTTCGTAAATAATCTATCTCATTTCAGAAAAAGGGTTAAACTTATACTGAGTATATGTCATTTCATTTACTTTTACGAGCTCGAAAAGACATTTGCTTGGCAATATTTTCACATTATCAAAGTCTGAAAAGAGCTAAAATAAGACTCTAGGGGTTTCTTTTTCGTCATTATCAAAGCTCGAAAAAGAGATAAAAGTGTGCTTCAATTCCTTTTTCATTTTTATCAAAGCTCCAAAAATAAGGATAAAAGTATGCTTTGTGGTGAAATCATTCATGAATAAGTGTGCACAACTAATCTACTGTATCAGCTATAAAACCTGTTTAGAACACCATCAAACAGATTAAAAATACCTATTTCATAGAAAAAATGAATAAAAACCATAATCAGAGCATTAAATATGATTTGAAATAATGAAATGACTAATTAAAAGAGTTTTTACCATCTGAAAGTTACCAATCGAAAATTGGAGCTCTGAACCAGTTCTTGCCCCTGAACTTTAGTAGTTGATTGTGATAGATTCTATGGACAATTTTCCTTGTCGTTCGATCTAGGTTGGAGCTATGAAACTTCTCTTTCCTTTAGTAGCATTTATGTTTCATTTCATTGCAAATTTTTAGGGTTTTGATACCCTCAGGATAAATATATTATAAACTGAGGGAAACACACCCTTGAATGTTGAAAGGTGCATTACAGGGAACTGAAATTAAAGGCCAGATCCACTGCAATTCTCTATCCCTTGACCTGGGGTGCGTTGGGTGATTTTTCCATTCTTGTTTTTTGTTGTGTGCCCAAAATTTCCCTATTTTTTTGCATAAAATGGATCCTAATGAGTCTTATGATTTTGTTTCAGGTATTCATCGAACCAAAATGACGCTTACATGGAGGGAAAGAGAACATGAAGAACATAACATGATTTCCCTAAATGATCTAGGTACGATAAGAGTCCTCAGAGTCTGTGGGTCGCTAAATTACTTCAGATTATCGGGTATGAGGAAAAAAATGGAATTATTAGAGTTCCTTGTTCGTTCATGGGATCCAACGATACAGGCTTTTCACATTGGGGACAAAGTGGTCCCAATATTAGTGGAGGAAATTTGTTATGAAACCAGCTCCAAAAATAGAAGAAAAGAGAGATCAACGCCTTAGAAATTAGCCACTTCGAGGGGGAAACCTACAATACATTACATAAATGAACAATTCTTGGATGATACAAATTACTAAAACCTCCTTCTATATAAAGGAGTCCATGGGCCCACAATATAATCCTAGCCCACCTAACAATAACAATGTAAGGGCACAATAATAACAATATTGGGGTTACAGGGGTACAACAATAACAATAAGGGGGCTAAACTAATAACAATAAGGGAATAAACTATTAATATAGGGACCTAAAATACCCCTCTCCTTCAAAAAAGTGTTGTCCTCAACGCTTGAGTAGCTTTGGGTGCTTCTGTATAAAATTCTCATCCTCCCGTGTAGAATCTTTAGTGGGTAAGTTCTTCCACTTGATGAGATACTCTGAAATTGATCGATTTCGTAGTTGTCGATTTCTTGTTTCCGTTACTTCTTCAGGTTCCAATATGATTTTTCCTTCCTCATCAAGTTCTGGAAATATTGTTTGAACTAGAAGATTTTCACCTATAACCTTATTTAAGCATGAAACATGGAAAACTGGATGCACTCGCGAAGAAGCAGGAAGCTCTAATTTGTATGCCATAGTACCAATATTTTGCAACACCTTGTAAGGACCATATTACTTTGGCAATAATTTACTATCCTTCTTAGCTTGCTTGAGGGACATTTGCTTGTATGGTTGTAGCCGTAAAAATACCTAGTCTCCTACATCAAAACTTCTCTCGCTATGATGTTGATCTGCCTATTGCTTCATTCAATTTTCTGCCAAATTTAGGTTATCCTTTAAGAGTTGGAGAACTTCTTGTTGATGCTCGATGTGATCTTCCACTGCTTGAACCTTATAATTTTCTCTTAAATATGATGTGATAGATGGTGGATAATATCCATAAAGTGCCATAAATGTGGTCATTTTTCCTGCAGTATGGAAGGAAGTGTTATACCACCATTCAGCGAGAGGTAACCACTTGACCCATTGTGTTTTTTTATTAGATACAAAACAACGAATATATCCTTCCAAATATTTATTCACTATCTCAATTTGACCATTGGATTGAGGATGATAAGATGAGCTATGAGCTAATTGAGTACCCAAACAAGAAAATAACTCCGTCCAAAAATTTCCAGTATAAATGGGATCTCTGTCGCTCACAATAACCTTTTGGTTTCCATGTAGCTTTTGAATTGTGTCCATATATGTAGTAGCAAATGTACTTGCTTTAAATGGATGAGATAAGGCACAAAAGTGTGCATACTTAGTAAGTCTATCAACTACCACCATGATGACACTCTTTCCTTCAGACTTAGGTAAACCTGTGATAAAATCCATTGAAATCTCCTCCCAACGTTGAATTAGAATCGATAAAGGTTATAGAAGACTCGAGGTCTTAATTGTCTCAACTTTATTTTGCTGGAAAACCAAACATTCTGCCACAAAATTTTGAATATCAGATTTAAGGCCATCCCAAAAAAATTCTTTCTTCACCCTATGGTAAGTTTTTAAAAATCCTGAGTGTCCTCCTAAAGGAGAAGTGTGCAATTCCAAAAGAATATTTTATTTTAGTTGGGAATTCTTACAAAGATATAAGCGACCTTTGTACCATAAGGAATCATTTTTCCAAAAAACTGTATCAGATGTACTAGGATCTTGCTGCAACTTTTGAATGAGTGTCCACACTTCTTTTCCTTCTTCCATTCATACCTTTCTTCAGTTATCCAATCTAGTTGGATAATAGAAATGGGACAAAGCAATGCTTCCACCTCTTCATTCTTTCTTGAGAGTGCATCTGCAACAACATTTAGCTTCCTTTTTTGTAGATTATTTCAAATTCATAACCCAACATCTTTCTAACCCATTTTTGTTGCTCTTCTGAAGATAGTCTTTGTTCCAAAAAGTGTTTAAGGCTATCATGATCAGTTTTTACCTTGAAGTGTCTTCCCATTAGGTAAGGTCACCATTTCATTAGTGCATGTAGTATTTCTAACATTGTCTTCTCATAAATAGCTTTCTGTAAATACTTTCCTTTGATTAGATGACTTTCAAAATCAATGGGTCTTCCTTCTTGTATCAAAATAGCACCAATTCCATTTCCTGAGGCATCACATTCCACAATAAATGGTTTTGTGAAGTCTGGTGTAGCTAAGACCGGTGCTAGGCACATTGTCTCTTTAAGATGTTCAAAGGCCTTAGTTGCTTCAGGAGTCCATAAAAATGCATCTTTCTTCAATAATGTTGTTAGAGGTGCTACTATTCTCCCATAATTCTTAAAAAACTTGCGATAATACCCTGTTAACCTGAGAAATCATATCAAGTGATTTATGGTTGTGGGGACATTCCATTCCTTAATGGCTTTAATTTTTTTAGGGTCTACCTTAACACCCTCGTGAGATAAAATATGACCCAGATATTCCACCTCTTGTACTCCAAAGAAACATTTGGATGTTTTTGCATATAGTTGTTTCTCCTGCAATAGTTTGAGCACCCTGTCAACATGTTGAACATGATCCTTCCAAGACCCGTTGTAGATTAGTATATCATCAAAAAATACTAGCACAAATTTTCTAAGGAAGGGTTTGAAAATGGAATTCATAAACCCTTGAATGTAGAAGGTGCATTGGTAAGGCCAAACGGCATGACCAAAAATTCATAATGACCCTCATGAATTCAAAAAAAAAATTCAGAATATCTTCAGTCTTCATTATAATTTGATGATATCGTGAACAAAGATCCAACTTGGTAAAATAAATTTCTCCGTGTAATTTATCCAATAATTCATCAATCACGGGAATGGAAAATTTATCTTTAATGGTGAGCTTATTGAGCTCCCTATAATCTAGACACATGTGCCATGATCCATTGTTCTTTTGCACCAATACTACTGGATCAGAGAAAGAACTTTGACTAGGTTGAATTATACCAGCCTCTAACATTTCTGCAATCATACGTTCAATTTCACTCTTTTGGACATGAGGATATCTATAAGGGTTGATGTTTTGAGGAACACTTTCTGGAATCAATGAATAGCATGATCATGATCAGGAATAGGTGGGATTCCTTATGGAGTTTCAAACACCTTCGAATGATTATCCAAGACTTTTTGGAGATCTGCAGAAATAAATGATTTTGATGATGGAACTTCTACTAAGCATAATTGTGCAATTACACCTCGTTGTTTTTTCTTCAGAAGATTTGTCATGACATTAGAGCTTGTAATATTTCTCGGCTTCCCTATGATACCCCATAATTCGACTTCCTTTCCTTCTGAAAAAAATTCAAGAAAATTTCTTGAAAATGAAAGCTATCGTCCCCAAAGATTGTAACCATTGTACTCCTAGTACAACAGGAACACCTCCCATAGGAATGGAAAGCATTGGACTATTCAATACATACTCCCCCATGGTTAGCTTAATATTATGGCATTTTCCAAATAAATTTATAGTTCCTCCATTTTCAACCATCACTTGACATTTTGGTGCTGGGTATAGGAAATAATTCAATTCCTTGGCTACCTTAAAATGAATAAAATTATTGGTACTACCCGAATCAATCAACACTATTACCTTTTTCTTCTTGATATGTACTTCTATCTTGAGAGTTTGAGGAGTGCTAATTCCTGCCAATGCATTACATGATATGGTCGAACTCATTTGTTCCTCTTCTAGGGTTGGTTCATGGTGTTTATCCTCTTCTTTTGAGGACTCTTGTTCATTTTATTCTTCCTCTTCACAATCTATGTAAAATAATTTCTTCTTAGCACACTTATGATCTTTAGTGTATTTTCTATCACAACTGTAGCAAAGCCCTATTTCTCTTTTTTCTTCCAATTGTTTTGGTGTCAACCTTATAGGTTGTGGAATTCTAGGAGTAGCAACACTTCCATATTTATATATGTGAGTGGTAGGCTTCCTTGTCGCCATAAGTTTACATTCAATTTTTATTTCCAACCTGAATGCCTTTTCTAATGAATCATGTTCCCAAACAAAAACTTCATGTTGGATGTTATCTTTTAAAGTCCCTATGAAGACATCAATCCTATGTTCCTCTGGAATATCAATTACCCTTATATTCATTTTTTGGAAGTCCTCAATGTGCTCCACCACTAAACCCTTTTGTTTGAGATTTATCAATTGGCTAAAGAAGGTGTTGTTTTTTGTATCCTCATAATGTGCTATTATTTCCTCCGTAAAAATTTACCAAGTGACAATATTTTTATAGGAGAAAATCCATCTATACCATACAAATGTATTTTGTCCTAAATGTAAAGTTGCAGTGTGTACATTTTATGTGTTTTTCACATTATTGAGATCAAAATATTGCTCCATCTGTAGTATCCATGTTACAGGATTCTTGCCATCAAACTTCCTCATATCCATTTTTGGAATATGGTGGTTCTTCCATCCAACATTAGAGTCTATGAAATCACAATTAACATTTATTTTGTTCTCATCATTATTTTCTTGTACTATCTTTTCGACATTATGAAACATTTCTTGTATCAACTTTGCCAAACCTTCGATGTCTACTTTTAGATCATTCTTCATGTTTTCCATGTTATCTTTCATTTTTCATCAATCTTAGCTTCCATGTCATCCATCTTAGCTTCCATGCCATCCGTCTTAGCTTCCATACCCACTTCCATGCCATCCATCTTAGCTTCCAAAACATTCATCTTAGCTTCCACGACTTTCTTCAAACCATCCATCTTCATTTCCACGCATTTCTTCAAAACTTCCATTTCATTTTCTTTTTCTCTTTGAGATATCGAAATTTGGTGCACTTGCTCTTGTAATTTTGATATCTCATGTTGTGTTTCTTCATCTTCATGGGTCATAGTAGAGCCTTCTGAAGGCTTAATGGGTGTTGAATTCTTTTTAGGGGGAATTTTAGAACCCAATATTGATATCTATTCTTCAATATTCCCTTGGAATAAATTCAAAAAAAAAAAAAATCAAATGAGACTTATGTAATTTGAAAAAACACACATATTTTTCTTGCTTTTGAGGAGCTCAATATTGAAACTAAATTATCTCTATGATTTCAGATCTTCAATATCTGAAATTCAGCCCTGAAGTATCCCTCTGAATCTTCTTTCGAATGCCACAGGTCTGATCAGATTTGGATTCTTCAAGGCAAAGTTATTTCCAATCTCCCACAATGACCTAATTATGGATTGGTTCAGTAGAGAAAACTTTTACAACTTTCCATGTGTCACTGTTTCCTCCTTCGACTCTAAAATTGATATACCAAAAACTACAGTCCACGTAATTGTCACCAATTTTTATAGAATCACAATCTGACGCTCAGAGATAGAGTTATGACGTTTTTCCCACGGTTAACTCTTTGAGATGAAATTTTGGAGCCTAAAAGAATCCTAACTTCCATAGATCATATCTCCAAAAATATTGCGAACCAAGATCTAAAATTTTTACAGGAGGTTCCTCAACATTTCATCTTAAATTTGTAAACATTTTATCTTCTGAAACTTCATATACAAAAATTTAGAGTGAACATTCCATGATGACTTTTTTTTAGTTGAAATTCGGGAGCCTTAAAAAATGCTAACTTCCCCAGATTGTATCTCTGAAAATATTGTGAACCAAGATATGAAATTTTTACAGGAGGTTCCTCAGGATTTCAACGCCGCGCTGTACAAATTTAAGCTTTTGAAACTTCTTATAAAATAATTTATTTCCAAAATTCCACTATGACATGTTTGGAGAGCGAAACCCTAGAATCCAAACCTATAATACCAAATGTTATGAAACTAGCTCCAAAAATAGAAGAAAAGAGAGATCAAGTCCTTAGAAATTAGCCACTTCGAGGGGGAAACCTCCAATACATTAAGTAAATGAAAATTTCTTGGATGATACAAATGATCAAAACCTCCTTCTATATATAGGAGTCCATGGGCCCACAATATAATCCTAGTCGACCTAACAATAACAATGTAAGGGCACAATAATAACAATATTGGGGTTACAAGGGTACAAAAATAACAATAAGGGGGCTACGCTAATAAAAATAAGGGACTAAAATAGTAATATAGGGACCTAAAAATATTTATTTTCTCACAGGATTATTGATGTGAGGTTCGCCCATTTCTCTTTCAGAATCTTCTCTTGGAGGCGAGACAGTGAGAGATTACATATTGCAACACTGCTATCCTAGGACTGAACCTAGTAAGGATGGGAAAATAAACATCTGTGATGTATGTGATTTTCCTTTGAGGACCATCCTATTGACTATCGCAAAGCTTTCCAGTTCTGCTAAACTTCTTCTGGAAAATAGATCATACATGAAGTATGCACTAGAGTGTTTGGAACCAACAATATTTAACTGGGATGAAGTTGTCCTCTTTCAGATGAAAGAAATACTGAACAAGGAAAAGGGAGAAAGGAAGAATAATTTAAACTATGGCTCGATCGTGATTTTCTTCTCTTTAGAGCAGATTCCATTAATGAGTTCTCAACATGTTTCACTGGGTATATCTGGCCATAGAGATCCAAATATGTAGAGATGGGTAGAGTTGATGGCTAGACATGCTTGTCAATCAACCATCTTATTCTGTATTGCATTCTTCACTTGGTTTAGATGACAGATGCTTTCCATCAATGATTATGCCTATGCAAGCATATAATTCCAAGGAGATCCAGACTTGATTCTACGAGATGGCTCTCAATGGGGTGCAATTCGTAAGAATTTTTTGACCATATTTTTTTGTTTTTCTAAGGTTTATACATGTTTTTTTATTTTGATGTTTCACAAGAATAAACTAAAGTTCTGATGTATGCAGATGTAGGTTGATTTAGACCAGTGGGTCAGCCATAGCAGAGAGTAGAGGAGCCAGCAGAGAGGGCTGTTGGAAGAGAAGTCCTTCGGGATTTAGATATGACCGAGACTCATACTAAGCTACAGAAGCACATAGAGGGATCGAATCTAGGGATTTAGGATTGTCAGATCAAAGAGTTACCCATGAGACTGCAGCACCATAGTATTGGTGTTCCTAACTATTGGATGTGGTTATTATGTAGGATATCTAGATCAGTAGATTTTTATCACGAGCATCACTAGTTTACTTTGACATTTTTCATACATTTTGAGGTTAGATGACCAATGTGTCTTGGGCACAATTTTTTAAAAAATCTATAACTATCCATCTATTTTTTTAATGTTTTCCTATGTTTATTGAGCAATCATATTCAATTATGCAAATTAAAAATATGTATTTACATGTGTTGTAAATGTATGTCTATAACGTAATTCGCTAAGGAATCAGTTAATGAGTTCAAATTTCTGGAAATGTGTTGATATTGAATGAAATAAAAATGTCTTTCCAAAAGTCAAACTCTTAGGAACATACGATGCAGTGTTGGATTTATGACAGTATAAACACTAGTAAGTTGCAGTACAACAAGCTATGAGTCTAACCTAACGATAATGTGGTTAATACCAAATTAAATGGCATCAAGGAGAAGTTTGATCAACGCACTATACTCTACAATATTTTTTGTAGATAAACCGATACAAATCCCTTGAAACCTTACTAACTCGCCATTCGGAGCAAAAATGGCCCACACTACAAAGGATGGATTCTGCATTCTACGACTAGCACAATTAGCATACCCAACGAATGGTTCCAAAGATTCAAAAATTTGCGATGAAATGTAAAGCGTATTACTAACTTCAAGAAAACTATAGAAAAACAAACTAAGACAATAAATGAAAATCAAAATCTTACATACAATATAATACAATGGTTCACCATGCTCATGTTTAAGCATAGTAACATTTCAGATACAACACATTTCGAGGCTACACCAACGGAATTCCCTCATAATATACCAACTCGTAAGTGCCTTTAGCAAGAAAACTTTTGACAATATATTGGCCATGCCATAACGGCTCAAATTTTTTTGTACCTATTACATCAGCTTCCTGATCATAAAGTAAGACTAGGTCACCCTCTTAGAAGATGCGAGGATGGAAATGTGTGTCGTATTGTGCCTTTATACGTCTCTTATGCAATTCATTGGCCAATGTGGCTTCACGACGCGTTTCATCAATATGGATGAGGTTAAAAAGACACACTTGTTTAGTAGAGGTGTCAGGTAACAAGTCAATGGTGAGTTTTCATGATGGTATTTCACATTGGATAGGAAAGACAAATTCCAGAACATACACCAATTGAAAGGGGGTAAATCCGGTTGCGTTTCTCACCGAGGTTTAGTATGCCCACAAAGCCAAGTACAGGATAAAATTCCAATTTCATTTATGAACTCCTATCATTCGTTGAAGCATTCGTTTAAGAATCTTGTTAATAGCATCAACTTGTCCATTGGATTTTGGATAATAAAGAGTAGAACTATCATGCGACAGTCGTAATTTGGCAGTCAGTTCATTCATCATGTTATTGCGAAAATTCTTACCATGATCTGTGACTATAGCCTGTGGAACACCAAACCGTGAGATGACATGATTGAAAAAGAATAATGCAGTTGTTTCGCCTGTGTTGTTGAATGTAGGCATCACTTCATCCCACTTGGTAAAGTATTCTACTATGACAGTAATATAACCATGACCCCTAGATGAACGAGGGTTGTATGTCATGAATTCAATTCCCCATTTGAAAATGGTCCCACAGTGATAACATCATGCATCAGCATTTGTAGTTTTTGGGATTTACGATAAAAAATTTGGCATGCATGACAACTTCTGACCGCGAGGATGTAGTGGCGAAGTATGGTAGGCCAAAAGTAATTGGCACAGAGTATCTTCTACGGGGTATCATATCTAGACAAGTGTCCACCACACACCCCAGCATGACAATCATTTAAAACCTTCTCGGCCTCCTCATGAGTGAGGCACCTCGTTAAAATCATATCGACACCATGGCGATAAAGTGTATTGCCGACAATCAGATAATATTTAGCTTGGTATCGAATATGTCACTGCTGAGAGTGAGAGGTATCAAGTCGGAAAGTATGGATTTGGAGATAAATGATATAATCCCCATACCAAGGATCAGATGATCCAATCAAAAAAATAGACAATCATCATGAATTGATGGTTCCGATGTAGTAAAATTACTATTAGAGGGAAGGTCACAGAGAAGCTCAGACAAAACTAAATACTTATTTAACTTGGATTTGATGAATTCAAAATAAAATTCCTATAAAATTATGATACCTTTTGAATATTTCCCCCCAAGAAATTGACGTGACAGAATGTAAGTCATTGGGTTGCAATCTGAAATAAAAATGGTCTTCCAGAATAGGATATAATGGCGAAATATTTGGACATCTTGAACAGCTGCCAAGGCAAGCTTTTCGATGTATGAATACTTCACTTCGATATCATTGAGATTATGAATCAAATAATATAGCGGATGTTCTATCCCATCTTCTTCTTGGACCAATACCATAGCAATGGTCGTATCAAGCACAACGATATATAAGAAATAATCACTATGATAATTGGGGGGATACATTAATGATACCCGGACAAGTGTATCCTTCAAAACATCAAAAGAAGCTTGCACAACCTTACCCCGATGCAAGGGAATCACCTTTTTCAAGAGACGAGTAAATCCTTTAGCCATTTCGGCATATCTGGGTATGAACCTCCTTATGAAGTTAGCCTTTCCTTGAATTTTTTGTAACTAAAGAAAATTTGATGGCGCAGGAAAATCACGAATGGCCTGGACTTTCAGTGGGTCGATACGAATTCCTTATTTTGAGACAACGAATCCTAGAAAATGACCATAATCAACACAAAAAACACATTTATGTGGATTGAGGCGTATTTTATAGTGTCGACAGCATAGAAAGATAGCTCTCAAATGCATCGGGTGATCAGTCTGATTTCGTGAATGTGCTGGTAAATAGTCTAGATAAGGTTGAACAATGTGCTTGATGTCATTGAAAGCATAATCCATTTCTCTCTAAAATTTTTACCCAATGTTCTTTAAACCAAATGGGAGTTTACGATAAGCGAATGTACCCAGGGACAGATGAATGTTGTCGTATATTGGTCCTCTGGGAGTATATTGATTTGATTGTAGCCAGAAAATCAATCTATGAACGAAAAAATTTCACATTCGGCACAATCGTCAATAATCTGGTCGATAAAGGGAGTAGGATAGTTGTCTTTTGGAAAATCAAGATTGAAATCCCAATAATCGACACACACTTTGATTGTCCCTTATTTCTTCATAACAAGAAAAATTTTGGAAACCCAATCAGTAAGAATAATAGGGTAAATAAAACCAGCATGCAAAATATTTTCAACATCTGCTTTAATGGCAACAACCTTCTTTGGATGAAGAGGACGAAGGCGTTGACGTAATGGTCTGACATCAAGGTACATTATAATGGTGTGTTAAATGATACTAGTATCTATGCCTGGCACTTCCTCATAAGACCAAGAAAATATATCACGGAATTCATGAAAGAGGGAGCGATAAGTTTCAAGTTATAATAGAGAACAAGACATGTCGACATGAATTTTTTCTACAACGTCGGGTTTGTTTGAAATATCAATAGAAATGGTTTCTTAAATATTTGATAAGTTTCACTCAGATTCAATTTCATTAATGGGAAAATAATTCGCAAATATTGTTTTGATCGATGGGTGATATAGTTCAAGATTATTATCTTCTTCGTAATCCTGAATATGGGAACGATGATGATGATCTTCCCATGGTTCTCCTTCTAGCATCATGGATTCCACAATGCTCTCATTATTTAAGAAAGTGGATGAACAAGGATCAGATGGAGTACCAAACTCTAATGGACGATCTACCCAAACGACCGGCGACGATGAATTTAGATTCGCCACCCAGCTCAATTGGACTGGGCGGCAAGAATTCATCCAACGTAACAACTTCAGAATCACCCATAATATTCTTTAAGCCAGATGGAGTGGAATATATCATGTAGCAAGTTATTTTTTCAATTTATGCCAACGTCGTAGGCAGTGGTAATGCAAAGGTTCCCATGAGGGAAGAATCCTTTAAGATTCCTACACCAATGTTTTGAAGTGCTAATTGGGGTGCGTGAACTAACAGAACACTTCCAGTTACCTGGGAACTAGAGGCAAAGAAGGAGTGTTGATCGATGACTGTAATAACACCTTTGTGAGGAAAGGTGACCATTCTAAAATATGTAGAGATGATCAGAGTGATAGCGTAAACCCATGGCCTTCCTAGTAAAATGTTGTAGTCAAGGGGTCCATCAACGACCTCAACTTCAACATTCATTGTTTTTTCCCCTAGTTCGAGATGCAAGTTATTGATGATACCGCAAGGCTTATATGTACGACTGTAAAAATCTTTCAACATCATAGGTGATTGAGATAGGCATGGCGAGCCAAGTTACTTCCAGCAGTTTAGAGACATAATGCAAGTAGATGCTCCCTCATCAATAATAGTATGATGAACGAGGTGATTGAGAAAATTTTCTTGGATGGAGAATTCCATTTCTACTGGTAATTGCAGCACATAGCCCATATGATTAAATACTACAAGATTGGAATCTATCAGATCGATTCCACCAATTTCTGACAAGAAAATCTGCTTCTGGGAGGGACAATTTTGAACTACCTCAAGCGTCAACATAGCTGAAGGGGATTGAGCCAAATCTTCGAGTATATTATAATTTTGAGCAGCTCGGGCCCGAGGATTGAATGTTTATTTATAGACAACACCCTTCAGTGGCTTTATTGTTAACTTAGGAATAACAGTTAGAAGAATAGATTCCATAAACGGATTCGTGGTCGAGGTAGTACGTTGATCAGTACCCTGACTACCATAATATTTATTATGTGTTGGCACCAATACATCAGTTTTTGGCTTCGTGACAGAAATCATAAGCACTTGGGAACTGGAAGTTGGATCTGTAGCAACCAAATTTGTGTCTAGATTCAGAAAAGGATCTGTAAAAATAGCGGATGCATGCGAGGTCTTAAATGTAATATTCCAAAAATTTAGCCTTCAAGATAAATGGAATATTATAGTTGATTTATCACTAGGTAGGTGAATAAATGGGTAGGAAGGCCCATAAGTAACCTAAGCAGCAATAAAAACACTTTGAGTATGAAAGGAGACACCTTTAGCAGCTTAATAAAGCACCTCCAAGTATGAACAAGGATTATATCATGTTGATTCAGTCAACTTTGACCAAGTCAACAGCGCTATTAAGGAGTGGAGATTAATTGAGGAATAACACAGTTTTGGAGGGAGATGGATCTCATGAAGGAAATTACCTAATTGAGTGAGGCCAAGGGCAATCAAGCTCACATTCTATTTAAGGAAGAGGATGACAGCCATATATGTTCATGTTTTAGATTATTATTTTGATATTGGTCTACTTAGACTATTGCTTCCTCTTGTTGTTTAGCAGGGTTGTTGTGCTGTTTAGCACCAGGTGTTCTCGACTGGGAATCCCACCTATTTCCTTGAGAGGCCTCTTGGAAGAGTATTGTATTAATTTCCACATCATGTTTTCATTCCAAGCTACAACTTTCTTCATCAGCGCAGTTTCTGCAGGTTATTGTGCTGTGTTGCAGGGTGTTGCAGTGGAGGGGTTAGAAACCCACTTTTTGAGCTATTTTCTCATAGAAGGAAGGTTTCCTTCTCTTGGGAGATCTGTTTGGAGAGATCTTGGGAATATCTCAGATATTTGGCATCAGGCCAACTATTTCCCATCATTTCCAGCGTTGTTCCAGCTAGGTATTGGGTTATTTTGAGGGCAGTTTTCAGTGAGGGATCTTATGGCTCCTTTGGAGTGTTTTCTTGTGATTGGAGGGTTCAGCCTTTCATGGGAGGATACCTTTGAGGGGATCTACATCAGATTTGATATATTTCAGCCTTATACACTCATGTTCTTTAGTTTTTAGTGAATCTTCAGCCCTAAGGCTTTAGATCCTATCTTGTATATAGTGTATTTATGAAAACCCCTTTCCGGGTTCTTGTAGGATTTTGTCTTGAACTTAGATATGTATTGAGCATATATTTTGAGGCCTATAACAGCCCTACATATTTTTTACATCATTTTTCTGTAGCAGTGTGTTTTTTAACTGCGATGTAGTAGTTTCTGGCATTCTTGTATTGTGACAGCAGTTCATTTGTGGAGTGATTTCTTATGGGAGACTTGTTCCTTCATTGTATATGATTCATGACTCACTACTATGTATTTATTTTCTGATATAATACATGATTTTACGTCTCCATATTGGTCTCCAATTATTATGAGTTGATTTACACTGCTACTTTAAATTTTGTGTTCATGTATTTCTTCATTCCCCATTTGGGATATTACATTAAAAAATTTTGAGACTTCGGCACAGTGAGGACAACACGAACAAGGTGCTCCTCATTACATATTATGCAAGGGTAATGAGGTTTTTTATTTCCATTTTGTTCATTAGATGATCGTTCCTGTGGGGTAGAATTTTGCTTTTTCTTTGATTTCCCCTTTTTCTTACTTCTGGGTTGCTTGTCACTTTTTACTTTGTCAAATGACACGACATGGATTTTAGAAGAAGGTGCAGGATCAGATGTAGTAGATTGATGTGTGCTTTCAATACTAATCATAACTTCACCAACATGAGAGTCCTTAGATGGAGGAGTAACAATAAAATTAGATCGTGGCGCGTTGGGAATTTTCTCATAGAGTGTTTCAAACTGAGTGTAAATCAAATATAAGTAATGGGCATGAGCAATGACCTACTCTTCAATGATGACACCACCCTTAGCCACATCCTCAATGATATATGGCAGTAAGGACTTAATGAACCACTCAGTAAGGAACTGATCAGGAACAAATGTCTTGACCATTCTACGACGACAATGCCACTCATGAATATGATCAGAAATGTGAGTAGCATTAGTTTGTTTAAAATTGGTCAAGAGTTCTATTCCAGTTTCATATCGTATGGGTAACTAGAATTGGGTTAGAAAGCTAGTAGCTAAGGTAGTGAAATTATCAAATGAAGCTCGTGGTAACTCAATGGACCACTTCGCGGCTGGACCAGTGAGCGTACGCTGGAAAAGTCGTAGTCGAACAAAGTCATCATTTAAGGAGTTGGATGAAAAACACAAATGATAAGTCATAACATGCGTCAAAGGGTCTTCCCAAGGGCTTACATTGAACTTAGGAATATCCAAGGGTAATTTATGTGGTATCATTAGCCACCAAGGAGAATATATGATTGGATCATTGGTAAGCCGCTTTAAATAAGGTAATTCTAAAGTTGCAACAAAGGGAAACTGTCGATTTAAGTCAAGTTGAGAATAGCTAGGGTATGAAGAAATTGCTTGGGAAATAGGCCTTTGAGCACCAACATAAGGAATTGTTTGTTGGTAACCTAGATACTGGTTGTTTTGATAAGCAAACACTTTAGGATTCTGTTGACCAAAACCTGGGTACGGTACTTGTTGTTGGAATGAATGATGTGGAATTTGTGCTTGTGGCTGCCAAGGTGTATGTCCGGAAATATTATAGCCCAAAATATAATAGCTTGGATTCAGTTGTGAATAGGTAAAACCCGGTTGTGCCTACGACATCCCATAATAGGGTAATCCAACTTGTGAATAAATAATTCTGGATACAGGAGGTTATTGTAAACCAGCCAAAGGAGTTGGAGTCTGAGGGCCCAATACTTGAGGGTATTGGGTGGAAGGACCTACCTGAGACAGTTGAGGTACAAGAATTTGAGCCTGTAACAGGGGTAAGGATGTATTAACAAGTGGAGTAGATGTGGGTGCAACAGGTTGAACTGGTTGATATGAATGCACAATCATTTGTGGTTGGCTGGGTAAAGTGGGCTGCCACTGACAAAAAATCATTCCAACATTAGTATTACCATATAAAGACGGAGTACTGTCAAAATGGGTGACCATAGATTTCCCCCTAGCATGAGGAGTATAATAGGATGGAATATATTGTTCTCCAAATGTCGGGAGTCTAGTTGAGATTGTACTAGATGGAATATACCCAGATGGACCAGCTTGATATTGCACTGAAGATGTATATAAAGGATCAATCCGTTCAGTACTCATTAGAGATGTACCAGATAGAATAGAAGATGATGACATGGGTGAGGTCCTTGGGTTTGAGGATGCACCAAAGAAGGTTCTACATAAAGATTGGTAACCAGGTGGGACGGAAGGGCTACCATATAGATGTGACTCTATTAAGGTGGTGAAAAATGTATACCCTACAGAATCTACAGGGACTCGAATTGACACAAGATCAAAGAAATCACTGTGAGGTGATTGAGGAAAAGTCTTGTAAAGATAAAGCTCTGGTCCAAAATGAGTTGGAGTTGAAGGTGTTTTGTCTGTAGTATTTCTTCAATCGAAATCAAACTAGGTGGATGGATTTCTCTGTCAGGCCCGAATTATATTTCAAGTGGTTGATTGTGTGATATGAGAGACTCAATGGCTAAACAATCGATTGTGGAGTGACCGACACAAGAAAAACTTCTAGTTGTTCAACTTTGGGATCTAGATGTTTTGGTAAAAGAATGAGGAGATCCGGATCAACTTCTAGTTGAATAATGTCGGGTTCGAGAGGTATGGTCTCACTGACTGGATGGATCGTGACCACAGGTAGTTGTGAGGACTTCGTCTCGGCAACAGTAGATGAACCGAGATTTTTAGAAACAACTCGAGATGACTCTAGTATATGTGAGGATGATGTCACACCAGAGGTACTGATAGCATTGGTTTCGATAGAATGATAGCGCCTTCGCCGACCAAAAATGCCTTCTGGTGGTAAAGGTGGCTTAAGTGTTATTCTACACGAACGACAGGGAAGGGGATTTTCTTCTTCCACAATTACAGATTGATTTTATGACACAAAAAAATAAACAAAATAAAAGGGTAATTCTGGGCAAAATGTTTACCAAGTAATTGTGAACTGCAGAATACCACCTGGTGAACCAAGAAGTACGGGCAGGCAGTATCCCCGAATGCTATGTTCAGTGTATCAAAAGCTACAAGGTGACTGACTCAGTTACCTATGGATGGATAGAAACCTAAATTTTTCCTCCCAAATATACCCGAAGGTACGTGGAGGCCCAAGTCTATATTAGCGTTGTCTAATGCGAAACCACACAGTGAGAGCACCCCCTTATACTTTTCATACTATAAAACTGCCCTATAGACCCAAAGGTTCGTGGACGAGCTACGATATACTTACGTATATGGAGTGAGGTATCACACTCAAAATGTACCGCAGACAAGTTAACAATAGCTGCTATGTTTAACGATGCTGGAACACGTCTCTAGCCTAAACCTTCTAAACGTTATCGTTAATGTTCCAATTCCTTCTTAGGTTGATTGATGTAAATTTTATGTTGATCTTGTTTAAAAGTTTGTCTTTGAGGTTCACTGCATGATGTAATGGAAATTCCTAAAAATGAAAACTAAATGATAAGAAAACTTTTCAATTTAGCTTTTTCAATGAAAATCCTAGTTATTAAGGGAAAGAGTAATCAATATTTTAGGAAACAACAAAGAGAACAAAATAAATGCAGCTTGGGCCTAACTTGTTCCTATGAAACACACACAATTCACTATATGAAAATGTAGGTTTTTCAATTTTATTTCCCTTAATGTAAATGAAATAAAGGAAACTATATGCATAAATCAATTAAAATAAGTGTTTTCTTATGAGTAACGAGGAATGAAACAACAATTTCTCTTAGGAAAAATGAAGAATGGAACTACCATTTTTCCCACATGAAATGAGGAATGAAACAACAATTTCCTTTTCGAAAACATAACTATATAATGTAGAAATAAAATACTTTAAATTTGAATTTCCAATGATAAAGAAAAACACTAAAGAGACATTGAACAAATTTTCTTTTCAAAGGAGGAAGAATAGGAAATTTTACTAGTCTCTAAGAGGTATCAAAAATTTGTGAATACATAAAACAAGTGCTTGAGAATGAAAGAAATGACAAATTTAGATGGAATTTGGTTGGCTAAGGGGGAGACAGTGCATTGCAGATAACCCGTGAGTGGGAGACAATGCATTGCAGTGCACTGTGTCTTGACCAATAGTGCGTTGGGCACTGCTAAGATTGAAAATCAACCATCTAGACACAATTCTAATGCAATTTTTTCATTCAAATGACTAATAACTAAAAGTAGATGCTACTGATGAGTATAAACAGAGGCAAAAACACCCATAATGATAGGATACTTCCCATCGGAGTTGCCAATTTGTTATGTGGAATTGTGATCTATAGATAAACCAATCTCCCTAAGTGTGGTGTTTATCACTTAGAACAACAGAGGAAAGAATAACTATCACTTTTTCTAAAACAAGCAGACATACAGAATGGGAAAGGAGCCTACTTGCGATTCTTTCGCCTCTCCTTCTCCTTCTTTTGTTGTTGTCATTGCTTTCAATCCAACTCAAGATGCTAGATCGATTCCTTCAAACACAAACAAAAAACAAAAAATAACATACAATATATAGATATCTAGTTATTATACTCAAATAAAATTGATTAGATCTAAAATACATACATAATTCAATAATACATTCCACAAGATATAGAAGCATATGTATGGGAAAATGAACAACAATATTTATTAAAGAGTATAAGGGGAAGATTACAACCAATGGATCGATTTGTTGTCAACTTGCTCTAGCCTCATTCCATTCTCTTCACATCCAACATCATACTAGCATCATATCAGTACTTTCACTCTCTTATCAAATGAGAATCCAATAACATAACTTTACCAAAATTCTTCCCTCCTTAGCACTAGGATGATTGCTCAATTTATAGGGAAAATGATGGTACCTTCTCAATAAATTACTTTCTATAATAGGCAAGACATGTTTCCAAGTTCAAATGTGTTAGATGGACACTTGGATTTGAATTTTAACACATATGGACTCTTCTAGAAGGCATTGTACATGTGGCTATTCCCTAAACAATGAGAATTCCACTTCCAGGTGACCAACACACTCTTGAGTGTTGGGAAGTGCACTACAGTGCACCCTTGAATCGAGGATTTGGCACTGAAATAGAGTTAGTCCCTTGCAGAGGAGCGTTGGTGAGTCAGTAGGTCATATAACATATACTTAAAACCTTGGAAATCTCACAATAGAAGCCATGAATGAAATTTTCTTCTCTTAGGGGATATAGCAACTAAAATATAAGGGGATAATAGACACTATATCATTGGTCATGGGGATGATGTCCAATTTGACCAGGTCTTGGTGGATGGTACCCAAATTGAATTATAACAAACTTGAAAAATAAAAGAAGAAAAGAATGCTAAAATAGAATCAAAGCATATACTAGACACCTCCCCGACAATGACGTCAAAAAGTGGTGAGCCCTCGTATTGCACCAAGAGTGCTACAACTCCCAGGGGCTGCCCTACTTTACTTTATGAACCTGGCGTTCGTACAATCTTGGAGCTGACAATGCTATATACACAAAAAATGCATTCCACTCATGTCATCCTCTTCCACTCTATGAAAGGGTGCTAATTCTAGGGTTTATCAATGAAGTCTGTCACACTTCAATGAAACTAAGCTAAATTGCAAAAAGGAAATAATAGAAAGGAAACTAAATTAAATTGCTGAAAATAAATGACAAGAAAGGAAACTAATTCTAACCACACTTAATGGGCCAAATGGCTGAACACACTCTACTTATCCTATTATCTATCTACCATGCTACCATGCTTCTAACCATGCAACTATTCATGATCTAACTAAACTTGAAAAAACAAAATCTTGCATTTTCGAGGAAAAAGGGCTAAAGATGCTAATGGAAGTCTTAACACATGTGACAAGGCTTAGAGGTGGAAAGAGGGGTTTAGACTTCATTAAACCTTATTATCTTGCAAAATTTCTTTGGAGAGGGAGGCTTTGAAAATTGCGATGGCAGAATTGCAATGGGAGGATGGAAATGCGATATGTGATATGCAACATCGCAATTTGCAATATCGTAAAGCTGGAGGAGCGGCGGAAGTGTTGTTCGGGAGTGGGAGAGAAATGTGAAATGTGATGGGACAGGATTTGTGATTGCTATGGTTAACAGAAGTGAAAGATTCGATATCAAAATTGCAAGACTGCAAAGCTAGAGAGTAGCGGAAGTGTTGTTCGGGAGAGAAATGAGAAATGCGATATGCGACGGGTGATGTGGCGAAGTATGGAAATAATATCGCAATCGATGGACAGGAGTGGTATGTATTATGGGAACCAAATGAGAAATGTGATTTGCGATTGTGGTAAGGAATTGTGGTAAGTCTTTGAAGGAAAAAGGATCAGTTTCTAATGTTTATGAATTTCTTTTTTACTAATAAGTGGCAAAGGTAAGGCAAAAGGAAATATCGCAATCGGGGCTGGGAATGGGAGAGCATAAACAGAGAATGCAAGAGATCTGTGATTTGCGATGAACAAAGTATGGTGAGAGGGAGTTTCGAGGAGCAATGGAGGAGGTCAAAATTTTAATGTCTTTTCAAGCATTTTGTGAATAAAAAGGGTGACAGCTGCAATGAAAGAAAGAGGGAATAGAGCATAAGAGAGGTGTTTGGAAGTGTAATATTCCCACTCTAGCACACAGCTAAATGGAATATTAAATTTTTTTGTTTACACATAGGAGGTAAATAAATGGGTTTGGAGGCCCATAAATTTCAGAGATATGAATAAAACACCTCATAATATGAAAGGGGACAGTCATAAGAGCTGGATTTCACACCCTTATGTGTGAAAGAGGACATTTTCAAGGAGACAAGGTCAAGTTTGACCAAGTCAACAGCGTTGGGATAGGAGGTGGAGAACCCTTGGAGAGAAAGCATAGTATGAATGGGAGGAAGATTCCTGGGTGGAGGAAACCCTAATGAGTGGGACCCATGGTGAAAGGGATTTCACTAGTTTAAAAGGAGGGCAAGGCAGCCATTGCTAGGCATGCTATTGATTATTGATTTCTTGTTTGTTTAGACTTTGTGCATTCTCCTGCTGTTTAGCAGAGTTGCAGTGCTGCTTAGCACAAGTATTTCCTATTTAGGAATTCCTTCTTCTTCCAAGAGAGGCCTCTTGAAGGAGCTTTCACTTCATTTCTTCACATTCAGGCTTGAGGCCAAGCTACCTCCTTCAGCGACAACGTAGTTTCTGTTGAGAGTTGGGTTGTGTTGTAGGGTGTTGCAGTGGATGGTTGACAACACCACTTCCAGGGATTGTTTTTCAGAGGAGAAAGATTTCTTTCCTTTGGAACACCAGTGAGGAATATTCTAGAGCTTATTGTAGTTTTTGGCACTTGGCCAACACATTTCCTTTCTCCTACAGTGTAGTCCCTTCTCTATACTGTGTTATTTTCAGTGTGCAATTGCAGTGAGGGCTTGCAGGATTATTGGAAGGTGAGATCTTGAGTGATAGGATCAGCCTTTCACTTGGGAGATCCATTGGAGGAGATCTATTTATTTGATGCAGCATCTTCAGACATCTCCATCCAGTTCTAGTTCTTGAGTTGCAGCTGCTACCCTGCAACTCTGGCATTTCTATTGTTTTGCCTATTTCAGCCAATCCTTCCAGGATTGCCTTGAAATAGTGTTTGGGAGCATAGATATTCTCTCTCAATGTTGTATGAGCCATCTATATGCAAATGTATGTTACTTCACATTCGCATGTAGTAGTATATCACCTATGACTATGCAGTACATGTTCATGAGCACTCTGCAATAGAGCAGTATTCCACTTTTTGCATATGTATTCATGAGAGGCTTGTTTGCCTTAATCATTTAAGTTGTATTGTACATGTTTGCTGCTGATTTACATAATAAAATGGCTCCATGGTTTCCATACATTTTGGTATAATTTTTTCACTGTTATTTCCAGTTTGTGTTTACATATTGCTAGATCTCCAATTTAGGAATACTATAACATATTCCTAACATTGTAGAATTCCCCTATTTTGGGATATTATAGTGGTATCAAAGCATCAGTCTTGGCTCAGCCTGTGGATATCAGCCAATATTCTATCTAGAAGATAAGAAGACATAGATATGAACATAAAAGAGAAGACTCCATTATGTGGAGGAAGAAAGGAAGATAGGCTTACAAAGCTTCTTCCAAGATCTGTACAGAGCATTCATGAAGATTTCAAGAAGATAATAAGGGAGATGTATACAGAATATCCAAGAGGGTTTGAAACTAAATAAAACTCTAGGATTTCTTATGGGGATTGTGAGCATGTAGCCACACCCTATGATGCACAGCATAGTCACATGCCCAGTTTTTCCATGAGAGAAAGGGAGGAAGAAGGAATGCCTAAGAGGGGAACTCTTAGTGGTTTCTTGCATGAATATGAATCTCAAACTCAGAAGTTTAGAGATAATATTGCTTTTCTAGATTTTTTCAAGATCAAGGTGAAGAGAAGCAAGCAGCATGATAGGGGTAGATTCCTTCTATCTACTTTTGATGGTTCACCTACATGTTCAGCCGGAGCTTGGGTGGAATAACTAGACACATTTTTGCAGAAGCACCAAACTTCTGAAGTTGAAGCCATCAGATTTGTAGAGTTGCATCTTGGAGGTAAGGCCTATGCATGGTGGACATTTGAGTCTTTTTCTTTGAAAAATAAAAATACTACTTCCTATGCAAGGTTTATTAAGACTTTGGTGGAAAGGTTTGATGGAAAACTTTCTGCAACACATGTGGTGAAGTTAAAAAGACATAAACAAACAAAAACCTTTCATGTGATGGAGAAAACTATAAATCCACTTCAAAAACCCATGGAGGAGACTGACATCTTATAGCATACCTTGTTAGAGGCAAAGCCTCTATTTACCTTGGGAGGTTTCCCATACATGTTGATGAGGAGGAGGGCAACAACGCTGACATGTCTAGAGTTTATCTAGCACCTCATGTAGAGGAGGAGGGATATCTTTCTCCAACTAGAGGGATTCTTGTATCATTGCAAGAAATTCTCCAGGATCTCACATGTGGAGATCAAAGCACAATTCATGATTCACATGTGCCATTGATGATGAGGTGTGAGACTATGGAGATGAAAGGAGGAGATAGGGAGGAGGCCCAACATCATGTGATGAGGAGCACACACCCCTGTCTATTTCATGAGGTTGATACACATAAGAGGGAGACTAGATTGCGCAGTGGGAGCAGGGACAAGTCTTTCCATTCATATAGGCAGTCTACTCTTGATGATGATGTCTCGTTGCATGGAGGCATTGCACCAGGGAGACCACTAGATTAGTAGAGGAGGATGGATAATTCACATTTTTAGGCATCATTCATTGATTTAAGAAGGGTCGATACCCTGGGAGATCTTGGTACAATGTTGGGAGTCTTGGGTAGACTCAAGGAGAAGAGAGGCATTCTCTCAACATCATTTTTACCCACTCTCATTTCAGATTCTGCGTTGTGGAAGAAGCAGCATTGGAAGGATAACAACCTTCCAACTTGCATCTTTTTTATGGGAGATGTCAAAGAGGATGATGACCATATGACAGATGTTCCTCATGAGAGAAAATCATCACTGTCACTATGGAGGATAGATCCATATTGGAATTCCCAGCTATTGGTGGAGTATTCCAAGGATCTTTTTACTTGCATGATATTGGATGACCAGTTGCATGAGGAAGTATATTCAGTCAAAGATGGGGTCATCTACTATCATGGTAGGATCTTATTATCTGTAGCTTCCAAGCTCAAGGAGAAGTTGTTACAAGTAGCTCATGGAGATTTCCTTTTCAGCCACACTTATTCTGTGAGGACATACCACACCATCATGGAGGGGTATTTTTGGGAAGGCTTTGAGGGGGAGATATATCAGCATATGAGGAGATGCATGGATCATGTGTAGATGGAGGAGATACATAACTATTTGGAAGAGTTAGCACAACCACATCTTTTCTCTTTGAGGATGAGAGGAGACTCATCTATGAGCCACTCCATTTGTATGAGCAAGACATATGGTAAGGGTATTTTTTGTTTGCATAATGACTTGTATGATGTATGTATGCATCCCTTAACCATACATGTGCAGGATGTTACTCCAAGGAGGAGAATTCTTTTTTCTAGACTTCATGGTCTACTTGAGGCCATGAGCAGTATTGATGACTATTCCTTAGGAGGACTTGGGGAGGAGGTGTATTTTGGAGAACATGCTCACCTTGTACCATACATCATTCTCTTTCTCCAAACATATGAGGAGAGTGGGACAGTAAACAAGTGGTTGAGAAAACACACTTTTTTTCACTCTCTTTTGCAGTTGAGGGTCAAACTGTGTTGGTTACATTTGAGGGATCATTGTCCTTCTCCCTTACTACATATGGAAGCAATTATGGTTCTCATTATGACTCCTTATGTTTTTCTTGTTCTTATTTTTATTTGGAGCATGATTGAGGGAATGGCACATGGGTTGGATGTATCCCTTGGGGGAGAGATTCCTTGAGGGAGAGATTTCCAACATTGTTTGCATTGCATGTTCTAATGGGAGCATGAGAAGTGATATGGCCACCACAGCCAAAAATTTGTTCTTTCATGAGGTGTGCCATAGGATTGAATGTATGCCATATGATGCTAATTTCCAACTCATCACATATGAGATGGTTTGGGCCAGCATGATTCATAACGTTGGAGGGAAGGTCCTTGAGGATCTAGCTTTATTCTTGCCACTTGAGGGAAACATTATTGCAGCCCAGGATAAGCAAAAAATCTACACATATCTTAAGTGGAGAGGAGGACAGCGTGGGGTAGGCTATTTTGTCTACCACGAACAAATTTCCAGCCCACCTACATTGCATGAGCTCAAGGTGGAGGAGCATTTTTAGGAGTTTACATGTTGGGAGGTAACTCATTTTGTGTGGATTATTGCTTGGGCATGGGAGCTTCATATGGGGATGGTAGATCCCAATTCATATCATACCTCATGCCTCAAGAAGGCCCCTCAGTTTTATCTTTTTCAGTTGCTTGAGGACAAGCAACATTTGGGAGGGGAGGATTGTAATATTCCCACTTTAGCACACAGCTAAATGGAATATTAAATTTTCTTGTTTACACATAGAAGGTAAATAAATGGGTAAGGAGGCCCATACATTTGAGAGATATGGATAAAATCCCTCTGTAATATCCCAAAATAGGAACTGCTAGCAAGACATGACTGGAAAACGCATTTTCTAGGAATGGTTGCTACAGGATTTGAAACTAAGACCTGGATCCCTTAGATCAATGTATCTAAGACCGAAATCCAAGTGGAGGCTCAAAATAAATCCCTCTAGCCGGGTTAAACAAATCTCCCACACCTAGTTGTCTTCAGTATGTGCCCGATGAAGGGACTGTAGCAAATGTAAGAACATCGAGTAAAGAAACAACGTTATTTTATAGAGCCTAGGCACATGGAGATGTAGATAGCAAAAAAATTTATATTATAGCAGCAATGATATACAAATCCTTGAGGAAATAGTCACTCAAGCAAATCAATGTAGCCTCAAAGGGACATGTACATGAAATAGATGCTCACTGCTACACTAAGAATATTGCAAGCTAAAAGGACGTAGTTTATAAGAGGCACTACTCCATACTACATAATAAAAGAAGGATATGACAATATATGGCTCAATAAATAAGGGGGAGTAAGCTCTCGACCCCTGAAAACAATAATACAACAATCCTCGGAAGGATTGGTTGAAATATAAAAAATGGAAAAAATGTCGAAGTTGTTGGGTAGCAGCTGCAACTCAGAAACTGGAAATGGATGAAGATAGATGAAGATGCTACAAATGATGGTTGATTCTCATCCAATGTATCTTTTAGGTGAAATGCTGATCCTATCACTAAAGATCTTGCCTTCCAATCAACAATGCAAAACACCACAGCAAATGCTCAATGAAAATAACGCAGTTACTGAAGCAAACTGTGTTGTAGGAGCAAGGGAATGAGTTGGCCCAATGCCAAGATATGAAATAAGCTCCAATGGCTTCCAAACAGATCTCCAAAAGGAAAGAGACGCTCCTTCTTTGAAAAATAAGTGATGGAAGAGGTGTTGTGATCCCTCACTGCAACACAACATTATTCTGCTATAGAAATAATGTTGTACTGGAGGAGGATGCTTGGCCTCAAGCCTGGATGTGAGGCATACTAGTAAAACTCCTTCAAGAGGCTTCTTAATAAAGGAGAAGGATTCCTAAATAGGAAATCCTTGTGCTAACCAGCACTGCAACTCGGCTAAACAACTGAGACTACAAATAGTCTAAATAGACACAAATTCAATAATCATATGCATGAGTAACAATGGTTTCCTTTCCCTCCTTTTAAACAACGAGAGCTCCCTCTCCATGGGTCCCACTCTTTTAGGGTTTCATTCATCAAGGAAACTTCCCTCCTCTTTCTCTGCGCTATCTTCCCAAGCAAGCCACACCCTCTTAGGCAGTGTTGTTTGACTTGGTCAAACTTGACCTTGTCTTCTTGCAAGGGTCTCCTTTCACACATGAGGGTGTGAAATCTAGTTCCACTGATGATCCTATTTCATACTAAGAGGGATTTCATCCATGTTTTTATTTTTTTTAGGCCTCCTCACCCAATTATTCAACTCATAAGTGAAATTAACAAAATTTAATATTCCAATTTATTGAAGGAAGAATTTGGAATATTACAGTCCTCCCCTCCCAAATGTTGCTTGTCCTCAAGCACCTGCAAGGATAGAACTGAGAAGTTTCTCCCAAGGCATGGAGACTAAAAATTGTTGGGAAAACATCTTCCCTAAATGGATCCTCCATCCCCAATAAATCATCCAAACAAAATGAGTCACCTCCCAACATGGCAACTCATGGAAGTCGCCTTCCACCTCAAGCTCCGGAAATGAAGGTGGGATGAAAATATGAATATGGTAAGCATCATGGCCTACCCCATGCTATCCTTCCCTCCACTCATGATGAGTGTAGACCATGTGCTGATCCTGGGCTGCAAAATTATTTCCCTCAAGTGGAAAAATGAAGAACAATCCTCCAAGGATCTCTCCTCCAACATTGAAGAACAAGCTGGCCCAAAATAATCCATCCATGACGAATAGGACATAGTCATCATAGAGTACCCCAGTGAGAATTTTTCTGCAAGTTTTACATGATGATGCATGGTACAAACAATATCTCAAGAGGACACAATGCAGTCTCATCCACTGCAACTTCAAAAAATAGTATGGAAAGTAACATACAAAAATCATACGTCAACAATACATGATCAAATACGTGCCCATGGCTATACAATGGATGGCTATAGAACTCATGGCCCACCCTAAAAGAAAACAAATAGGTGGCTGTGGTGGCCATATCTCCTCCCATGCTCCCATTAGAACATGTAGTGCATAAAATGTGGGAATCTTCTCCCCTCAAGGACACATCCAACTCATGTGTCAATCTCTCAATCATGCTTCCAATACAAGTCAGATCCATATCATAAAATGAATTCATGATCAACAACAAAATGAGGAAAATGGTGAAGATTTCATGTGGTGCAAGAAGGTACCAACATTTTTCCCAATAGTGACAGTGCAATTTTACAAACTGCTACTTCAAAAATTTACATGGCAAAATGTTTCTTGTTACAAAGTTAATCATGTATGTCATCATATGGAAAATAGTTGGATACAATAACTAAACATACATGCAATGAGAAATTTTTTTCCCAAGGCCACATAAAAGATGGCTACCTCCATCATATGGTTTGGCCCAACATTGATCATGGAGCAATGTGAAAAGATTTCCCTCCTGTGGAGCAATGCACTGCATAGTGATGGTAAGAGTATGCAAATAAATAAATGTGAAAATAGATTCCTTACCATATGCCGGAAGTAAGATGGTACATGGATCCATGAGTAAGTCCTCCATGGTGTTTTGGCATACTATGAAGAGGAATGGACCATGTGCTGCAAGAAGATCATCCTTCCCAAGCTTGGGAATCTAAGTCAAGAAGAATATGTCATAGTGATAGATGCCTCCATCCACTACTCTATAATCCTCACCTCCTCCTTGTTCACCAAGTGCATCCAATGTGAAGTGATCCTAGGGACACTCCATCCATAAGTCCATGCTCCAAAGTGACAACGATGTGAGCTCATGCAAATAGGCTCCTGTCAATACAAAGCTCTTTTCTTTGACATGCTCCTTGTCAAAGACTCCTCTAGTAATGCTACTGCAAATATGGAATACCTCCAAAGATGGAAGTGCTCCCAAATCATCCAAGGCCAAGGAGTAGCCCCTTTTCACCATGAGAGTGCCCTCTTCTACTCCTGCAACATCACATAGCATGTGAGAGCAATTTTTCCCTTGCTCTCTCAAGCACAAATCAAGCAACCAAAGTGCTTGTTGCCTCCTTATGATCCCATCATAGAACTCTTCTGATGAAGACACAATGAATGATATGAATGTCACATCAATATCATGAATCCATACTCCATGCTACCCAATGATGCAAGCATCCTGCCATCTCTTCTTCATCCCCATCCTCTTTGGAAAAGGATATGCCAAGTAATGACCAAACTCCTTCAAGAGGAGCCAGCGTAGCCAAGCCTCTTGCTGCCCAGTGTCATATAATTTCAAGTAGCCTCCCAGCTCCTTACTCATCAACCACATCCACTCAATCACTTGTGGATGCCTTCTTCTATTCCCCTTGGTACTCCTCTCATGAGGGCTACCATCCTTCCAAATCAATTCTCTATCTTTTCATGCCATGAAATTTTGGAATGCAGCTCTTTGGAGACCTCCTAGAGAAGATCTCTCACCCATGACTATGTTGAATCCACAAGGATCCAAATATGATGAAGGTAACATCTCCTCTTCATCATTGTTTGACAGCACTGTTAATCTATCCAAGGATGCAATGGGTGTCTCATACTCCAGCTTAAGGATGGTTTCATGAGTTTTCATAGGAGTGTCATGGTTTGTTTCATGCCCCAAAAGTTCACACCCCAATCTCAAGGATTGTGTGCAACTCAAAAAAAGTGCATGAGGATGACGGTTCATCTCCTCCTTGAACCATTTGCACAGCGCAGTGCAATCATGTTGCTCTAGATCAGCAATGGGATTTGACCCTTGGTCATGTAAAAGAAAATTTCCACAACTACCAAAAGGATTTGCTGCAATAATAGATAGTGGAAATCTTTTCATACCTTGATGGAACTTGGGATCTCCTTGTATGGCTGCAATAGTTCTTTCCTCCAATGAAGTGGCTGCCCCATTTGCAGATGTAGAAGGCTGCTCTTCCAAGGCTATGACAACGCTGGTACAAGTATCCTCCCATGGTGATGAGGGCTTCCTCTCCTCTGATCTCTTGCTGTCAAAGGCTCTAATCAACCTTTGAATGAACTCAGAAAAAGAAGTCACTCTTGTATGGCTTAAGTGACTGAACCACCAAACATTGGCTTCACCCTCCAGGTGCTTCGCTGCAACTTTTACTACCTCCCTCTCTACTACTGGATGTAGTAGGAAGAATGCCTCAAGCTTCCTTGCCCAAGCTCTTGCTGTAGTTGACCCATCAAATGTAGACAATAGGAATCTATTTCCCTTGATCTCTCTTTTGTTGCATGGTCTCTTGTCTTCCTTCCACTGGATGAAATGTGGAAAATATAGAGTCTCCTTCAAGGCTCTAGGTTGAGATGTGTACTCAACAAGGTAATCACTTAGAATCTGATGATCCAAGTATCTTTCATGCCTATCTTTCTCTTCTTCATGAGAACAATAAGTGCATATTCCTTCCTCTTCTTTCTACTCCTCTTTGGAGAGGCTCTTCTTATTTCTGAACACTGATGAGATAAATCTCATCTTCTTCATCATTCTGATCTTCTTTGGCTGAAACTCACAGGCTGAGCCAAGAAAGCTACTTTGATACCACTGTAAAATACCAAAATGGGAACTGCTAGAAAGGCATGACTAGAAAATGCATTTTCCAGGAATGGCTACTACAGGATTTTAAACCAGGACCTGGATCCCTTAGATAAATTTATCTAAGACCAAAATCCAAGTGGAGGCACAAAATAAATCCCTCTAGGTGGGTTAAATAGATCTCCCACACTTAGTTGTCTTCAAAAACTGCCCGATGAAGGGACTACAGCAAATGTAAGAACATCCAGTAAACCAACAACGTTATTTTATAGAGCCTAGGCACATGAAGATGTAGATAGCCAACAAATGTATATTATAGTAGCAATGATATGAAAATCCTTGAGGAAAGAGTCACTCAAGAAAAGCAATGTAGCCTCAAAGGGACATGTACATGAAAATAGATGCTCATTGCTACACTAAGAATCCTGCAAGCTAAAAGGACATAGTTTATAAGAGGCACTGCTCCATAATACATAATAACATAAGGATATGACAATATATGGCTCAAGAAATAAGGGGGAGTAATATCTCGACCACTGAAAACAATAATACAACAATCCTTGGAAGGATTGGTTGAAATATACAAAATGGAAAAAATGTCGGAGTTGCTGGGTAGCAGCTGCAACTCAAAAGGATGAAGATAGCTGAAGATGCTGCAACTGACGGCTAAATCTCATCCAATGGATCTTTCAGGTGAAAGGCTGATCATATCACTGAAGATCTTACCTTCCAATCAACAATGCAAAACCCCACAGAAAATGTTCAATGAAAATAACGCAGTTACTAAAGCAAACTGTGTTGTAGGGGCAAGGGAATGAGTTGGCCCAATGCCAAGATCTGAAATAAGATCCAATGGCTTCCAAACTGATCTCCCAAAGGAAAGAGAGACTCCTCCTCTGAAACACAAGTGATGGAAGAGGTATTGTGATCCCTCACTGCAACACCCTGCAACACAACATTATTCTGCTGTAGAAATAACACTATACTGGAGGAGGATTCTTGGCCTCAAGCTTGGATGTGAGGCATATTAGTACAATTCCTTCAAGAGGCTTCTCAAGAAAGGAGAAGGATTCCTAAACAGGAAATCCTTGTGCTAACCAGCACTGCAACTCAACTAAATAGTCGGGACTGCAAATAGTCTAAACAGACACAAATTCAATAATCATATGCATGAGTAACAATGGCTACCTTGCCCTCCTTTTAAAAAATGAGAGCTCCCTCTCCATTGGTTCCACTATTTTAGGGTTTCCTTCATCAAGGAAACTTCCCTCCTCTTTCTCTGTGTTGTCTTCCCAAGCAAGCCACACCCTTTTAGGCAGCGCTATTTGACTTGGTCAAACTTGACCTTGTCTTCTTGCAAATTTCTCCTTTCACACATGAGGGTGTGAAATCTAGTTCCACTGATGATCCTCTTTCATACTAAGAGGGATTTCATCCATGTTTTTATTGTGTTTGGGCATCCTCACCTAATTATTCAACTCATAAGTGAAATTAACAAAATTTAATATTCCAATTTATTGAAGGAAACCCTAATGAGTGGGACCCATGGTGAAAGGGATTTTACTTGTTTAAAAGGAGGGCAAGACAACCATTGTTATGCATGCTATTGATTATTTATTTCATTGTCTATTTTGACTTTGTGAATTCTCCTGTTGTTTAGTAGAGTTGCAGTGCTACTTAGCACAAGTATTTCCTGTTTAGGAATTCCTTATCCTTCCAAGAGAGGCCTCTTGAAGGATATTTCACTTCATTTCTCCACATCCAGGCTTGAGGCCAAGCTACCTCCTTCAGCTATAGCATAGTTTCTGTTAAGATCTGGGTTGTCTTGCAGGGTGTTGCAGTGGAGGGTTGACAAAACCACTTCCAGGGCTTTTTTTTCAAAGGAGAAAACTTTCTTTCCTTTGGAACACTAGTGAGGAAGATTCTGGAGCTTATTGTAGATTTTTGCACTTGGCCAACACATTTCCTTTCTCCTACAGCACAGTCCCTTCTCTAGACTGCATTATTTTCAGTGTGCAATTGCAGTGAGGGCTTGTAGGATTATTGGAAGGTGAGATATTCAGTGATAGGATCAGCCTTTCACTTGGGAGATCCATTGGAGGAGATCTATTTATCTGATGCAGCATATTCAGTCATCTCCATCCAGTTCTAGTTCTTGAGTTGCAGCTGCTACCCTGCAACTCTGGTATTTCTGCAGTTTTTCATATTTCAGCCAATCCTTCCAGGATTGCCTTGAAATAGTGTTTGGGAGCATAGATCTTCTCTCCCAATGTTGTATTAGCCATATATATGAAGATGTATGTTACTTCAAATTCCCATGTAGTAGTATATCACCTATGACTGTGCAGTACATGTTCATGAGAACTCTGCAATAGAGCAGCATTCCACTTTTTGCATATGTATTCATGAGAGGCTTGTTTGCCTTAATCATTTGAGTTGTATTGTACATGTTTGCTGCTGATTTACATAATAAAATGGCTCCATGGTTTCCATAAATTTTGGTATGATGTTGTTCACTGCTATTTCCAGTTTGTGTTTACATATTGTTGGATCTCCAATCAAGGAATACTATAGCATATTCCTAACATTGTAGAATTTCCCTATTTTGGGATATTACAAGAAGTGTGAAAAAAAAGATGGAAAATGAAGCGGGAAGGTGAGGGTGAACTTCTACGGAACTTTAATATTGATTCCTGCAAAAAAAACTTGTGGATTCATGCATGGAAAAATAGACAAAATGCATGATAACACAGTGGAAGAAACACTGAAATTGTTATTGCACTCTACTCTAATATGAGAAGCAACGAATCATAAAAATAAATAATTTTTGGTCTGCGGAAAGGTCTACCCTCCTCAAGTTCTATCGACAGAGATGAGAGGGGAAGGTTTCCTCACAGTTTTATGGATTTCATCAACTATTCTACAACGTAGATAAGTAGATTAAATCTTCAACACAAAACTATAACATTAATGAAAATATTAAAAATAAAAATAGCTAAATGAGAGAAATAAAAGAATGAAAATAGTAGAGAAGTTGAGGCATGTGGGTTGGGCCCTAACCCATGAGCCCAACTTTCTGGAATTAAATCAGTAACATGGATTATGTCTTTTCATTTCAGGAAGAGAATAGCCTCATTACATTTTTGAAATTTTAATCACTAAGTACAATAATAAAAATCTTAATAGCTTGCAGCAAAAGTTCTCAATGGAATAAAATCCCTTCCTAGCTCTAGATCTGCTCTATTTATTCTACAGGGAAGCTACCAACAGCTCCCTATAAAATAGTGATTGAGTCCATTTTGACTCCAATTAAACCATAGATTGAGTGCACTTCATCCTCAGTTTGCATGGTTGCCTTTGATAGTTAAGGAGGGTAGACAAACCCCTTGAATATCTCCAATATTTCTCCATAATTTCTTGTCATTGTGCTCATTTATTCTTCAACCTTGATCTTCCAAATGGCAGGGAGCAAGTCCCTAAATTATCTCCTTCTCCAAATCTACATAATCTTCCCAATATTCTCACAATATTCTACAAAAATAACCAATATTAGGCACAAATATGAAATTACCTTTAAACCTTCCTAAGAACATATTAAAGCATAAGAAAACATTATTAAGTGTAGAAGGAGATATTTAATATATATTTTATGTGCATAAGGAAGGCTAGATGGCCTAGGAAATTTTATATGGGCCTTATTTTATGTCTAATTTATAGGCTCGTCAGTTTGCTCAGCTTGTGAAGAGAACCATGCAACAGATAAATGCCCTTATTTACCGGGCCTAAAAGGTATATACCAAGGGGTGGAAGGTGGGATAGAGCAAATTTTCTTTATAAATCAAAGAAGGCCTCAAGGACCTCTAACTTACCAACAGGGAATGAAGTACGCACCTTATTCTTACTACAATTCAAACCTGAATGCACCCTTTCAACCTTGGTATCCATCCACTTATCCATCCTGGCCCACACCTCATTCTTGGCCTTATTGTTGGGAAAAATACTGAGAGGGGGGGGGGGGGGGTGAATCAGTATTTAGGGCATACTCGAACTTTTTACTTTTTCATGCTCTAAAACCCATACGCTACTTTGATGAATCCAACTAGCGTATACATGCAGATATCCTTCACAAAACTCGCGTATACACAGAGATCTAATTATGCCATTAATTCTTCACTTAGATCATTCCATCAGATGTTCAATAAACAGTAAACATGTGCAGTAAGAACAGAATAAATCATCACACATAAGCAATACACATGAACACCAGGTTTTTAGGTGGAAACCCAAGTCGGGAGAAAACCACTACTGCAGTTGCTCAGCCTTCAATATTTTATTATAGAAAGGACTTGCCAACATAAAGGAGCAAGAATTTCTCCCACGCACGTTGTATCTCCACCTCGCGCTCGCTACTCATCAGCCCACACATAGGGAGCACCAACCCCCTGCTCTCGTTTACCAGCCTCTCCAGGAAGGGAGCACCAACCCCCTGCTCTCGTTTACCAGCCTCACTTGGAAGGAAGCTACAACCCCCTGACTGAAGGCTACAACCCTCAGCACCAACAAGGACCACGTTTCATCAATTTTCACACTGGATCCAACCCACACAATTAAGCTCAAGGAACATTCATCAAACAAACCACTTGCTCTATAGTAGCATAATCAATCTTTGAACAATTCAGATCATCATGGACAGATAGCAGTAACACATCAGAAACAGATATCAGCAAGACAACAGAACAGATCAGACATCTCACAACTTCAGCAAACCCTAGTTTGCATACGCGCTTTCCTTTCTCTGATATCGTGTATATACGTGCCTTCATGCATATAAACCTGCGTATACCTCTGCACAAACTTCAGAATTGATTTTACTACCCATACGTGCTTTCACTTCATACAACCCGCGTATATACGCACTTCCTCTGCGACGAACTAGCGTATGGTTCTTCAGACATTTAGGTCATTGCAATTCTTCAGAACAGATACATCACATAGATTTTACCCTTTACTTCAGACAGATGTTCGCCTCATCTCAGATCTAGTCATTCCATTAACAGATCTAGCAAGTATAAATATATTTCAGATCTAGATACCCTTCTTCATCATTTTCTTCATTGGCACATCATGCATTCAGATCTATTCTTCAACTGTAACCCTTTCCATTCAAATATACTTCAGAAGTATTCATTCAAGCTCAGACATCTTGCACCCACTCTCATAATTTGCACAATGAATTTCTTCTCTTTATATAGGTTTACCCTTTTTCAATACCATGAGCAAAAACCATATTACTTTCGATGGTATTCCTAGACGGGGTCATTTAGACGAATCATTACCCAATACAATGGGTCAATACCATGGTGGTTACCCCTGGTTTTGCACTTTATGAGCGCTTTTTCCCATACGCGACTTGGCATGTTGTTTCCCGCGTGTATACGCAACTTAGCCTCATAAAAACTGCGTATATGCTAACCCTGAATGTATACGCGGGTTCCCTTCACAAAATTAGCGTATACATTGTATGTATACGCGGGTTTCCTTCACAAAAGTAGCGTATACATTGTGACATATTATATTTATCATTTTTCTGGTACTTACTGGAATTCTTTTCTCTGTCACATCTGAACTGATCTGTAGATACATCATTCTTACATCTTTGACAAATAGGTTGCTTATCATAGGCAACTCATCAAGTAGGCTTCCATCAAGAACATCTTCATCAAGTAGGTTGCCATCAAGGACAACACATTGCATCATATAGCCAACAATCTCATTTCACCAAGTTGCCATCAACTTTATCAAGTGGGTTGCCATCAAGGACAACACTCTGCATCATATTGCCAACACTTATGCCCCTCCATATCATCCTCAATGTGTCAATGAACCATTTAAGCCATATGCTCCTTAACCACCTCAGTGGATAAACCCATCACAAGGGTGGAGGTCTCAAGAATCAAACTCCTGCTTTAATGCCTCCACCCCAACCTCAACCTCAACTCACTCATCCTGCTCCACCTAAGTTTCCTCATATGCCTACCCAACCAAATATGAACCCGAACAACAAGCAGGTATAATAGGTCTATAGTGGAGAGACATATTACTTTGCCTATGTTGTGGAGATCCATGAGATTAACATTATGTTTGGAGAGTTCTCCCAGATAATCATCCACGATATGCACCTAAAGAGGTTGACGAGGAAAAGGAAGATAGTACCCCTCAAATAAATCCACCTCATTTTTTGGAGCGGTTGATCCACCCCATCTAGCAGACCCTAGAAGAGATTGAACTTCTGGGAGAATTGAATAATTTGTTTTAAAGATACACCTTCTCTAGGACAATAATGATTTTCCCATATAGAATAACATTATCAAAGAAAAATACTTAAAAAATCCTGGGAGGAAGAAAAGAGACACCCCCACCATCAATTTTATAGGTCAGTTATCTGATTTGATGCCGGGGAGAGTGATTTTCCAAAAATACGTAGACCCTGGGAGTCCAGTAGTGGATGTACACATTGATGATATCATTTCCCCCCACACATTGATTTATCTCGGGGCTGCCATCAATCTGATGACCATAGAAACCATGTTTAAACTCAACCTATAGGGGGTGTTGAGGAAGACCACTATAGTGATGCAACTTGCAAATATATCCATAGTAGCTCCTGAGGGGGTTGTTGAGTATGTCATGGTCTCCTTTGAATCCTGGGAATATCCCACTAAATTCCTGGTAATTCATCCCAAAACCAAGTTTAATGGTTATCCTATCATTCTAGGAAGACCTTGGTTGGCCATCGTCGATGCTTATATTAGTTGTAGGGTTGGAAACATGACTATAAAGAATGACCTCTTATCAAAACAAATGGTACTATATCCTCCTGCATAGCCTTCTATTGAACATGATGAAGAATAAGATGAAGTGTACCATGTGGCACCATACCTTGGGTGTACCTTAGATGTTGTTATCAGAGAGGGAAAACCTGATGAAGATGACCTCATTGACCATATCCTTCAAATCCAATCCCCCACTGCCATTCCACGTGATGAAATACTGATAGAATGTGAAAGAAACCTTTGGAATGAGCTATGCTCAGTTGACTCAACCCATGAACCTGCCAATATTGTATAATTTGGCCCATCTAGAACCCTTAAGATCAATCCCTCTCTCTCGTCAAAAGAAGAAAATTTGTGCTAACTGTTGAGGGAGAAATTAGATTTTTGTTTTTTGGATTAAAAATAAATTAAAGGGGTGCATCCCTTAGTCTTCACACACCGTATTTACATCAAAGATAGATGCAAGCTTGTGCGCTAGCCCCGGAGGAGAATGAACCCAACCTTTAAGAAAATAGTAAATATGAATTACATAAGTTGCTGGATGCAGGGTTCATATACCCCATATCAGATAGTGAATGGGTGTGTCCACTTATCTTAGTCCCAAAGAAGAATGGGAAGTGGAGGATCTATGTGGACTATAGAGAGTTGAACAAAGCCACCAAGAAATACCATTTCCCTTTATATTTCATTCACCAAGTCTTGGATGGTCTTGCAGGGAAAAAATTCTTATCTTTCATGGATGGCTTTAGTGGTTACAATTAGATCCATATCATCCCCTAGGACTAAGACAAGACCACATTTAAATGTCCTTAGGGAACCTTTTCTTATATATTTCCTCCATTTGACCTATGAAATTCCCCTGCCACTTATAAGAGAGTACTCCTGAGAATTTCTGTTGAGCTTGTCCATGATTATGTGGGAATTTTCATGGATGATTTCACTCCTTATGGGTATGATTTCCAAGATTCCCTCTCCAATATTGGTAAAGTCCTAAGGAGACAAATTGAAATTCATCTCTCTCTGAGTGCTAAGAAGCATGAATTCTTAAGGAAGGCAGGGGTTGTCCTTGGCCACTGCATATTGTAGGTAGGGATACAAGTAGACCCACACAAAATTTCCATCATAAAAAGGGTACCTATTCCTCATAAGCAGAGAGATGTCAGGAGTTTCTTAGGCTTGGTTGGTTACTATAGGAGATTCATCAATTATTTTAGCAGGGTGGCTTCACTATTGTTCGGATTTCCGGCCAAGTATTTTAAATTATGTTGGTCAAGTCTTTGTCAAGAGGCCTTTAAAATCATAAAGGAAAATTTTTCCACTTCCCCTATACTTCGAGGTCCCAACTAGTCTCTGCCCTTCCATATCCATACTGATGCATCAGATAAAGCTGTGGGGGAAGCCTTGGGGAAAATGGTTCATATGTTTCCCAATACTATTTATTTCATCAGTAAAAATATGTCTAAGGCTGAACTAAACTATATTGTCTCTAAGAAAGAGATTTTATCATTTGTCCATTCCTTGAATAAATTCAGACATTATATTACCGGGTACCTAAATTTTGTGCATACTGACCATGCATCAATTAAATACTTAATGAACAAGCATAATGTAAATGCTAGAATTATTAGATGGTTATTATTGTCGCAACAGTTTTATTTGACCATTATTGAGAAGCCAGGGAAAGAAAATATTGTTGCAGATTTTCTTTCTATACTCACTTTTCCTGCAAACGAAGAAGGGATGGTTGATGATTAGCTTCTAGATGAGAACTTATTGGTTATCTTAGTACTCTCTCCCTGGTTTACTAACATATCCAACTACCCGATTGCTGGGAGGTTTCCTCCAAACCTTTCATCTATGGAGAAGAGTAGAATTGTAAGAAAGAGCACCCCTTTCACTTGGATTCGTGTCAACCTTTTCAAACTAGGACCAAATCAGATCCTTAGGAGATGTGTTGGGGAAGAGGAAGTTCTTGATATCATCTCAGCGTGTCATTATGGTCCTTGTGCGAGTCATTTTGCAGCTAAGAGGATAACTTTCAAAGCCTTACAAGATGGATACTATTGGCTTACTCTCATTCAAGATGCGAGGAGATACACCAGTAGATGTGATCAGTGTCAAAGGATGGGGAAACCTACACCCATGGATGAAATTCCTCTAAAACTTCAAGTGTCCTTGGAGCCATTTGAAAAGTGGGGAATGGACTTCATTAGGTCAATTGATCCACCATCCAGACAGAAGAAATACATCATAGTATGCACTAATTATTTGACGAAGTGGGTTGAGACAAATGTTTTCAAGGCAACAACATAAGAAAAGGTGGTTGAATTTTTGAGAGAAATGTGTTATACAATTTTGGATATCCCAGGGAGATAGTCACCGATCAGGGGGCTCAATTCACATCCCATGTGATTGAGAATCTCATTAGGTAGAATAATATCTAGCACAAGACTTCTACTACCTATCACCCTCAAGAAAATGGGAAGGTGGAAGTGACCAAAAGAGCATTAGAGAACATCCTTACCAAATTTGTTAGCAACTGCATAAGATATTGGGAAGAGATATTGGTGGAAGCCACTTGGGACTACAATACCACCTCAAAAAAAACTACTAGGTTTACCCCATATGATATGGTTTATGGGAATAAATATTTGATTTCTATTGAATTTGAGTATAACACCCTCATAATGGAAGCTAAATTTCATTTGGATATCACAAGGGCACATAAATAAATATTTCTTCAACTAAATGTTTTGGATGAATTTAGGATGTATGACCTTCTCCACATTGAAGTGGTACAACTACAAAGGAATATTTGGCATGACAAGCACATCAAAAGGAAGACATTTCAGGAAGGAGATTGGGAGTTTCTCTATGAATCCAAATTTAAGGACTTAAAAGGAAAATTAATGACCAGATGGATAGGACCCCATATGATAGAGAGGTGACATGAAAATGGACCTGCTCATATCATAATGGATGGAATAACACTAACCAATTTCTAGTTTACAGATTATGAAAAGTGGCATTTATGGACAAAGTTGCAGTTTCATCCATCTCCCTTCCTATCCTCTATCCATTCACTCCATGTCAAAAAAATATAACTCATCCCACCATCAAATTCCACCACCCTATGATATACAAAACTCAGATTTCATCATGTCTCTGTAGTGTTACAGAATGTCCTAGAAAGCTACAGGAAATTTTGTAGTGCTACAAGAATTCCTGAACACGTACAGGAGGAAATTCCAAGGGCACAACCAGTCATCCAGGAATCTCTGGTCCTAAGAAAAGGTATAAAAAGGGTCACTCTACCTATTCCTACCACCCCCTCATCACCATACCATCATATGCATAGATATTCTCTTCTCTAACCCTCCATTTTGCCACTGTGATAAAATTATTTTTTGCACAAACACGGAGCCCTTCCTTTCCTTTTCTCCTACACCACACCTCTACCCGAGCAGCCCAACACCATGTATATATTTGTGACACCATTCCCTCACCACCTGATGTCATTTTGAGCTAAAAACACTATAGGAAGGAGACTGCTATAGGAAGATGATTTCATCATGTAGTACCCTTGTGCAACAGCCATAATAGCTCGACTATGGCTTGGCTCATCCAAAGAGACAAAGAAAGGTTGAAAGGGTGATCATGAAGGCATCCATAGCACTCCAGGGACAAGTCTACACAAGTAGAATCAGCTTGAAGCCTCTACAATTTACCTACGAATACACAACAAGCAAACAGAGTGTGCACCTCAAAATAAAAATGAAGACAAAACAAGAATTCAAAACCAAAGGCAACTCCTGTGATGATGGATCCAATTCTCCATCTCTCTGCATGCAGTGCCCTATAAAAAAACAACAACAAGGTAAGGCTTAGGTATGTATCTCTCACCCTCTCGCTATGCATATTTGGATAAATGAATTAATGTCGAGGAGAGGAGGTTTAATAATTGAAAAGGTGGCGAGTTAACTTGGCCACCTTCAACAATCAAAGTAAAAGAGCTTGGTAGAGTTGGCATGCAACTTGGAGATCTCACATTAGTGGAAATGAGATCACAAGAAGTGGGTTTTGATTACGAGGCATGAGGGACTGATCATGTCAAGTGGGGCCAACGATGTAAATGAGTAAATCTCGTGTGAGGGAGACCTTAGCACAACTCTCCAAGCCCACTCAAAATGGAATATAGCATACCTCAACTCACTTCCCATCTCATCTATGCTCATTTAAAAAATAGTTAAGAAAAGGATGAAGTTGGTAAGCCACAAAGGAGGTTCGATCAACGACTAGTTGTTCTTGCAGGATGTGCTATAGGAAAACCTGCAATTTCTACAGGAAGCTTCAAAGAGTGCTACAAAGTGTTGAGAAGGGGCATGAAAAAAAGAGAGGGTCAATTAGCTCATAAAATACCACCCTCAACTCTAGAACATCAATTTAAAGAGGTAAGTTTCCATCACCTCCATATCTCCATCAATTTCATATAAAAATTCTCCTAAACAGTCTACATGCACTAATGCCACAATTGAGTCAATTGAGAAAGTTGCGTGAAGAGATAGGGAGTAATACATCCATTTTGAAGTGTTAAAATTATTATGACCCCCTGTCACCAGTGAATTTGACACCAAGGCCATAGAAGAAGTACCTATTTAACCCAAATCAGAGATTCCAAGAGAAATCAGGGGAGTTTTTAATAGAAGGGAACCTATAGACACCAAAAGAATTCAATTACACCCTCCTATAGTGAAATTGTTTAGGAGGCATTAATGGTTAGGTTTCTTTGAGCTCCTAAGGGAATATGATGATGATATAGCTCAAGAATTTTCAATGGCTCTACTCTCTCAAGAAGATGTGAATGCCACTACTGTGGTGAGGGGACTAGCCATAACCATCACTCATGAATTGATTAAAAAAATAACAACACTACTCCTAGGAATCTAGTGGAATAAAGAAGACATGGTCACTAGTTCCGCTACCAAGAAAAAATTCTTTTTGGCCAAGGAGAAGCACATATAAGACAAAAATGGGGTGAGAAAGGAAATTTTACCTTATCCATGGGATGCGGTAGCCTAACACATCCTGAAATAAATTTCTTATGAAGGCATATTGAGTGTAGTCTATGGCTACCATTCCATATTGTTACATGAGCTTAGATTTAAGGAGGATTTTCCTTTGGAACAGAGACTGAACATAGCCTACTTCCTCCTCCACTCCATCAGAGACATGAGAGAAAGGGTTAGAGAATGAAAACATCAACCCCTCACTCAGCATGGGTTGATTAAACTAATAGTATAATGTGCCCTAAACAAGCTAAGGATTCCTATGTTATGGTCCAGTTTTATAGACGTGGATATGGAGACACTAATAAGGAAACAAAATATCACTCTTGGAGATGCCCCTACCTCTAACCTTGGAGATAGGGATACTAGAACAGAGGAGGAAGAAACTAAGAAAACATAGGAAGAAGGGATGGAGACAAAGCAGGAAAGAGAAGGGAAACAAGGACAGAGGATACAGAGTCAGAGAGGAAAGTTATTGAGGAAGAATAAGAGAAGTAAGTAGAAGAGTATGCTTTGAGCCCCAAAAATATGACTGAAATATCCCCTTAACAAGCTAGCCTGTCACCAGGAAAAAGTGAGGAAGAGGTGGATGCCACCTTTGCCACTCTGATCACCCCTATGAAGCCCAAGAAGAAAATAAATAGACAAACTCCTATGTATTTTAAGACAAGAAAGAGCACTAGGGTGAAACAAAGAAGGCCTCAGACTGCAACAGAGGTCCCCATTACCATTGAAGTGTGCCCTAGAAATAAGGAAGTGATCGAGACATAGGAAGGCAGGATTGAAGGAATAACTTCCCCAAGGACCAAACCTAAGACACCCATGACCTATGTAAGGAGGCACTCTACTAGAGCGACATCCTCAAAACAGTCATAAGTACCCACAAAACTCCAAGGAGAAGAAAAAGAAGTGCTACAGGAAGAAAATGAGGTTATATAGAAAACCTGAGTGCGCTACAGGAAGAAAAACAAGTTCCGCTGGAAGAAAAAACTGCACAAGAAGAAGGAAAGAAGGCATCAATAGAGGGGAATAGTGCCAAAATTGAAGGACAATAGGTACAAGAGGAGGCACAAGTTGTAAAATAGAAAACACAAGAGGAAGAAACTTCTCCAAGAACTTTCCAAAATGACATCACAAAATTCCAAGAACCTATCCCACAACCTAGTTTGATCACTTACTACAAGTTCATTGAGGGAGGAACACTAATCCCCAAGAATATCTCAATCCCTCTATTTTATGAGCTAGAGTAAGAAAGGGGGTGCACCCACATGTTTATGCAAGTTTCCAAATCTAGAAATGTTGAGGATTTGGGGCTAATGGAGGATACACTTATTGAGATGGGGAAGGAACCAACTGATCTCAGACTCAGAGAATCAACATTGAAAGAGAAGTTACAAGTAGAACAAGAATAGAATGTGAGGCTGAAGGGGAAGTTGCAAAAAATTGACACACAACTTGCCACTATGGAAAATCTTTGCATAGAGGCCATGCAATACAGACACCATTATAATTATTATGTGGTTTAATTGAAAGAGGAGTGGATGAAATTTTAGATTATGGCCATAGCATGGCATGGCTCCTTACCATTTCAAAATTATAGACAGTTCATCTATTTTGCAGGAAGTATAGTGTGGAAGAGAGGGCTAGGATGGAAATAATTTTAAATGAACATCATCATTTTGGCTGACGTGAATATTTGGGACCCCAATTCCAGGTTGGGTGATATGCAGTTAATGGCCCTAGATTATTGGGTAACAAATAAAGAAATAAGGGAAAAAGAGGTCAAGAGAGTAATGAAGAGGGAGAAAAGAGAATCCCTCTGTTAAGCAAGCAAATCCTCTCTGCAGATAGAGATGATCCTTCTAGCCCTAGAGTGGGTCTAGAAAAAAAGAGACATGTTAGAGTGTTGATTCCAAATTACTGAATGAAAAGAGGACACGATAGATCGACCTACCTGGAATCCAATGCTGTCAGTGTGGCTGTAGTGGTGGTGACCTCTCGCTCCTGCCTCAGCAAGTCATAATCCTTCTGCAGTCATGCTCGGATACCTGCACATAGATCAGCAAACAAGAACAACATACGACATAATAACTTCATTCATAACTACTAGCCAGTCAAAGAGGGCTAAGCATATTTCATTAAACGTATAACATAACACAAAATGGGAATCAAGCAATAGTCATGTATATGTATTGATATAAGGAAGAGTTACAACCAAATCTTTGACGTCGTGGTATCCTCCAGCGGGGTTCAGCCGAAGCGCATCTTAGATGCTCATCAGGGGATTCAAACGGGATGAGGGCATGGACTTAAGCTCTCTCAACAAAGTTCCTTCTTGTTCTATCTCTTCAATAGTTCAGCTACATTATAGTTAATTCTCCATGTTCAACTAGCTTATGCAAGGAGAGATAGCTTCTTTTTATAGAGGAAAAGGAGGAGGTTGGAATCCCTAGAAAGGTGGAAGGGAGGCCTATTCTTTAGGAGGTTCCCACAAGAGGTGGAAACCATAAAATAAATGAGCGAGTTCATGGTTATTCAGTCCAACCACTCCCAATGACTCATCCTCGGAGTTGTTAGAGTGGAATCTCCGCCTCTATTTTTAAAAAACATTACATAAATAGCTTGCCGCGGGTCCCAGTTTCTCATTGGCGCAAGGACTGAAATGACTACTCGCGCCAAGGCAAAAACAGGGGTTTTTGAAGCTCTGCTCAGGGAATTGTTAATAGAAGGAATATTTCTCTCATGTAAAGGGATGCAATGATGGTCTTTGCAAGGCATGAAACTTCTTATTAGTCACATAAACGACCCTCCAATGTGCGAGATGGGGATTTCAGGGATAGTGACAAAATTTTGTGTAACAGATGCCCCCTAAAGCATGAGGTCCGAGAGAGAGGGAGGGGTGAAATTCTTTACGATAACACGTTCGAACTAAACACCATTGTCAGAAAAGCTACAATTACAAATACAACTGATATCTATGATACATGACCACGTGCTATGGGCGTAGCCATCCATAATATAGTATAGAAAAACTGAGACCTAAAGTATGGACGCAGCCATCCAGCAGTAAGGATCAACAAAAAGACTCAGGTATGGTCATAGCCATCCAATCAAAAGATTCATGTAATAAGTCATGATAATCCACAAGAACCCACAGCCTAGATTTTATCAGACAAAACCTAGGGTCTTGCGCTCCATCTCAACCCGAAAAAGTACAAATTCAAGCATGAGAATATATGAGCTAAAGTCGAACATGCAATAAAAACACCTAATTACCAGCCAATGATGAAAGTTGTTAATAGGTATGAGAGAAACCACCAATAATAAAAATGGCTCTCAAGGTACAACAAATACAATCCACAGAATTTGAACAGTGATCTAGTGTCGAATACCCGCAGAATCACATGATCAGAGGCCAATGATGTGGACCTTGTGTTGAATGTGAAGAACCTATCATTGAGGCATGCAGGCTCCAAGGTACCAGAAGGGAGTCTCTAGATCAGATTCCTGGATAATGAGTTGAAGTGGACAGGAAGTGACCTGGTCGAAGGAGGGCCATAATGTTTCCCACATCATCGACACAAGACGGAGGAACATGATAATAGTGAATCAGGACCAACAAAGAATCAGAGGGAGGTTAAAAAATGTAGAGGCAAAATTCTCTTGAACATAATAGCAACACAACACTATATTTGGCAGTATTTGACATCAAGGGATTTGAGGTCATGATGACGTGGCAAAGAGCAGATGAGAGGTCAAAACGGACTACCCAAACCCATGAAGGAAAAAAATGACGAAATGAGATGTCCCCAACCCGACATGAATGCAGACGAGTGTCATGTTCAAGAGTGACATACTTTTGACACAACTAAAATCCTGTTCAATTTTCCCTACCATTTCTGGCGAGTACCCCAATTATTTTTGAAAGCAAGCTTGAAGGGGATAGCATATGCTTGTGGTGTAAGTTTTTCCTTTGGACAAATCCAACCTAGTACATTTTATGAGCCCTAGGAAGGAGGAACTCCAGTAATGTCATGGAGACGAAGTCCGATGTCATTAGGGTTTAACGAGTCTGACAAAGGGAGAACTCGACATATTTTCATGTTTAGGGAGTTTGAAAAGAAGGTGAAAAAAGAAAACTCCATCACGGCCCTTTTCGTAAATAGTATTTCAAATCTGAAAAGGTATAAAACAATATCTGAAATAACCTCTTAGTCGCCATAGGCTAAGGTATTCCCTTTTGGTAAATAATCCATCCCAACCCGAAAAAGGGGTAAACGTATACTGGGTTGATATCGCTTTGTAGCCATTTAATGAATTCAAGACGAAAAGAATCTCAACGATCTTTTCAATTTTAGAGTCAGAAAAGAGCTGAAAGATTACTCCAGTAGTGACTTTTTCATGTTTTTACTGAGTCCGAAAAATTATAAAATACAACTCAGTACTTCATCACTATCGCGTGAAAACCTGTCGCTGCACAAGAGATACCTGTAAAACCCATTTCTTGAAATAATATAATAAAATAATTGAAAAACATGTCTTAAAACCTAATTAGGGTTTTGAAAAGTTATAAAAGGAAAAAAATGGTAAAAATAATTACTTTTCACCTTTTTACCTTTTGTGGAGCAATAACTACCCATTTTACACTGTGATCTTGTGGCGACAATAGCAGACGATCTCGCAGACCAATCTCGAATCCATCAGTTCCAGGTAAGATCCGACATCCTTCCCTTCAATTTAAGTCTTCCTTTATTCCCTGCAACCCTCAATTTTGATTTATGAGGAAGAAAATGTAAATTTTAGGGCACGGTAGTTGGCGCGAGTTTCGGGCACGGACTCACACCAATCGCCCATTTTTCTGAACTCGGGCACGCCCATTGGCGTGAATGTTTTAGAAACAATCGTGCCAACCACATAGACCATGTTTGATTTTTCGCAAATTCAAGCTTCTAAATCAGCTAATATCGTTCATATGAACATGCTTGCAGGTATAAAGAAGCAAAATGGTGATCGAATGGAAAGAACGGGAACATAGAAAAGAAAATGAGCTTGCCATGGAAAATGAGAGATGCATGGAAGCTATCAGAGGCTGTGGATTGAAAAATTTCTTCTTGACACCATGTCTCTGTGCTCAATCGGAGCTACTATAGTATTTGATTAGCATATGGGATGAGAATCAGGAAAAGTTCAACCTTCGAGATCAAGAACTTGAGATTGATGTTTCTGATGTCTAGTTCATAACAGGACTATCGTGGAGGGGAGCAACACCAATCCTAACCGGCACCCGGCCTTGCATGGAGAACATGTCCATGGTGATTGAAAGGGTATGTCCAGGGGCATGAAAGAGATCGGGAAGTGGGAAAGTAGATATCCAAACTATCCTAGACTTGGCACTAAAAGTAGTGCTACATACCATCACACGAGCTGTGGGATTGCAAGCACCGCACGAAGCAAAAAGGACACAAATACTTCTTCCTATAGACTTCTTGACACCGACCATATACAACTGGGAAAAGGCCGTGACAATAAATATGAAACTCTAGCTAACAAAGTGCAAGAAGACCAAACTGAAGCAATTTGTTTATGGGTCTATCCTGGTATCATTCTTCCTAGAACGACTACCAATATTCTAGTGTCAGGAGATCATAGTCTCGATACCACCAGCGAGGGAACCACGGATGGCCCGATGGACAGCTCTGATGCCAAGGGCATGGGACGACCAACAGATGTCTTGGAGACTAGAGTTCTTTGATTGGCTCCGCCGATAGTTGATTGTCATGGAGGACTGGCCCTACTCTAGTAAAAATTTAACTGGTGATCTGGACCTCCCACTCCCAGAGGGAGAGGATTGGGATGAAGATTTGGGTAAGACTCATTTTTAATTTTCATCAATGTCATGATTTTTTTTTTTAATTATGTATGTTCTAACATTAAACCCATGTGTTTGTATATGTTGGCCCAGAGAGACCTGCAGGCATGTCTTCGCTAGCGAGGTGAATCCCTCGCGATTTTTACCCTCATGGCGAGGGAGGCGTGGAAGAAGATATCATGCACAACTTGGAAGGAATCACATGCGGAGTCCCAGAATATGCACGATTCGATGGTGTTACTCGTGCCTACTAGAGACATACCATAGGGGTGCCAAACCGAATTCACCGCTTGCTGAGGTGGCTTGTATGGGCAGTGACAAGGTACCATGAGCATCACACCAATTAGACACCTAGGTTTTATATTTGCATATTTTTATAGACATGATATCTTAGGATGTAATAGAAACACACATATTTTTTTTGTTTATGATGCACACTGATGCAGACATTCAATATATATATATATATATATATATATATATATATATATATATACATCTATTTTCCTACATGGATCTTTTACTTATGATGATGATTTTACAGGTTACGCAAATGTCAATATAATACAATGTTAGCCACTATATTAGTTAATGCATTCATTCACCTGGGAATATGTTGATATGTAATAAAATCAAAATTTCTTTCCAGCAAATGAACTCGTAAATACAATCTTAGAATGTATGGGTTTCTGTACCAAATAATGACCATTGAGCTGAAGAACAACAAGTTGAGAATCTAGATTTACAATCAATGCGCGTATGCTGAGTTTGATTGCCTTGGTTAATATTTCAATAACAACACTATATTCAGTGACATTGTTTGTCGTATGTCCTAGACAAATACCTTGCAAATATATCAACTCACCAGTAGGATCATAAATTACCCAGGCTGCTGAAGACAAATTCCTAGTACTGCGGGAAGCACCATCCACGAAACTGACATAGGGGGTAATAGACATCTGCACAATAAGCAAGACCCAGTAAGCAAGAAAACACGATTGCAAAGCACACAAAACCAAAACATGTACAAAAATAAAAATGACACATATGTACACAAGTCATGCATCAATGACTCATGCATAATATTTTTTGAGATACAACCCTTTTCTGGGTTGTTCTAGAGAATGACCTTCGTAATCAATGAGCTCATAGGCCCCATTCTGGAAAAAACGTTTAATAATGTAGGGCCCATGCCACATGGGTTGAAATTTTCCTTCCCCTAGCTTATCATGAGCTTGGTCATATAGGAGGATGAGGTCTCCTTCAATGAAATAATGAGGGGAAATTGATTGGTCAAAATGAGCTTTGACCTGCTTCTTCTGTGCTTCGATAACCAGAGTAGCAAAGCGGTGAGTTTCATCCATCCTTTCTAAGTAGAGGAGATGCTCTTCTTCTAGTGAAGTGTTCGATATTAATTCAACGGCCAATTTGAGCAAAGGTATTTCACACTCAATCAGAAGAGTAGTTTCTAGGCCATAAACCAACTGAAAAGGAGTGAAACCAGTCACATTCTTAACTGAAGTTCGGTATGCCCAAAGAGCTGAAAATAACATGAGATGCCAATTGGATTTTTGGATACCAATTGTACGTTGAAGCATGGTGATAAGAACTTTATTTACAGATTCAACCTGGCCATTGGCTTGAGGATAGTACAACATTGAGCTGTCGTGACGTAGACCCAACTTAGAAGTCAACTCAACCACCATGTAATGCTGAAAATGGGAACCACGATCAGTAATGATGGCTTGAGGGACACCAAACCTAGCAATGATGTGATTGAATATGACTTGAGCAGCTGTCTTACCGTCAACAGCAAGTGTAGGCATTGCTTCGGCCCATTTTGTGAAGTAGTCAATGTCAACGATAATATAAGCATGCCCCCCGACCGAGTGAGGGTTACACGTCATAAAATCAATGCCCCACTTTGCAAAGGGACAAAAGGTAGTGAAAGTATGAAGAGGTACAGGTGGCGCACACATCTTTCATTGATAGATCTGGAAATCATGACATTTACAAACTGTGACACTGCCGTCTTTGAAGATAGAAGGCTAGAAATAACCAGCACGAAGAATCTTCTGTGCAGTGGCATAACCAGACATGTGACTGCCACAGACACCACTGTGATAATCATTCAGGGCTTTCTCAGCTTCCTCGAGAGTCAAACATCGACGAAGTATGGAATTCACTCTGATGTGATAGAGCGTATCTCCGACTATATGATAGGGTTGCGGTTGGTGGCGGATGTGTCGGCGAGCATCCTTCGTCAACTCAAATCTGAAAGTAGAATTCTGGAGATAGACGATGATATCACCATACCAAGGATCGAGGGTGCTAATCAATAAAAGCGTATCATCTGGAATATATTCCTTAGAAGGAGACAGAGCAGAGTCAGAAGGGAGGGAACAGATCAAGTCGACAAAGACTAAATATTTCTTCAACTTGGCAGTAGTGAATTCCAAATCGAACTCTTGGAGGATGACAATCCACTTCGAGTAATTTCCCCCCAGCAATTGTCGAGACAATATGTAGGTCATAGGGTTGCAATCAGAAATGACGGTCATAGTATGAAAAATAATACAATAACGAAAACGTTGAACTGCTTGAATCGTAGCTAACGCTAACTTCTTGACATGTGCATAGCATGTCTGAGGATTGAGAAGGTTACGAGATAAGTAATAGATAACATGCTCGTTACTGTCATCATCGTTTTGTACTAGAACCATGGAAATCGTGCTGAAAGCGGCAGCTAAATAGAGGTAAAAATCATGATGGTAGTTTGGAGGACACAACAGAGGAGCGTTAACAAGCAACATCTTTAGTGCCTCAAAGGAATTCTGAGCAATCTCATCCCAACAAAATGGGATGCCCTATTTTAATAATCCTATGAATCCTTTAGCCACTTCTGCATAGTTAGGTATGAAACGGTGTAGAAAATTAGCCTTCCCTCCTCTTTGTAACTGATGCAACAAGGAGGGAGAGGGGAGATTAATAATAGCCTCAAACTTGAGTGGATCAAGGCGAATTTTGTCTTTGGACATGATAAACCCCAAGAGTCTATCAGAATCAACGCAGAAGACGCACTTTTGCAGATTAAGCTAAATGTTGTAATGTCGACAATGAAGAAAAATATGATGAAGATGGTTAGGATGGTCCATACGCTTATCTGAATGAGCCGAAGGTCATCCAGATAAGGATGAATGATGTGACGAATATCGTGAAAATCATATGACATTGCTCCCTGAAATGTGGCCCTAGCATTCTTCAAGCCAAAAGGGAGCTTCTTATATGCAAAGTACCCCAGGAACAGACGAAGGCAGTCTTATGTTGACCAGTCGGGAGAATTTTAATCTGATTATAACTAGAAAACCCATCCATGAGGGAAAAGATATCACTCCCGACACAGTCGTCAATGATTTGATCGAGTAATTTCCCCTCAGCAATTGTCGAGACAATATGTAGGTCATAGGGTTGCAATCAGAAATCACGGTCACAGTACGAAAAATAATACAATGACGAAAACGTTGAACTGCTTGAACCGTAGCTAACGCTAACTTCTTAACATGTGCATAGCATGTCTGAGGACCGAGAAGGTTACGAGATAAGTAATAGATAACATGCTCATTACCGTCATCATCGTCTTGTACTAGAACCATGGAAATCGTGCTGAAAGCGGTGGCTAAATAGAGGGGAAAATCACGATGGTAGTTTGGAGGACACAACAAATGAGCATTAACAAGAAACATCTTTAGTGCCTCAAAGGACTTCTGAGCAATCTCATCCCAACAGAATGTGACGAATATCATGAAAATCATATGACATTGGTCGCTGAAATGTGGCCCTAGCATTCTTCAAGCCAAAAGGGAGCTTCTTATATGCAAAATTACCCGAGGGACAGATGAAGGCAGTCTTATGTTGACTAGTCGGGAGAATGTTAATCTGATTATAACTAAAAAACCCGTCCATGAGGGAAAAAATATCACTCCCGGCACAGTCATCAATGATTTGATCGATAAAGGGAGTAGGATAATTATCCTTGGGACAAGCCCAATTAATATAATGATAATCAATGCAGACCCGAATGGTTCCCTGTTTCTTATCTATAGGAACAATATTAGTGACCCATTCTATCAAAGGAATCGGATGAATGAAACCAGATCTGAGAAGCTTTTCAACTTCACCTTTAATGGAAGCATCTTTTCTAGGGTGCACAGGACGAAGACGCTAACAAACAAGTTTCGAACCAGGGTAAGTAGGTATTTCATGCACCACTATACTAGGATCAATGTTGGGATTTCTTCATAGGACCATGAAAAGACATCACGAAACTCATGAAAAAGGCTAGTGTAAACTTGTACTTTGTCTAAAGAACAAGTGACCCCGATATTGATGTTCTCGATGATTCCCAGTTTAATGGAAATGTAAATAGGCATCGTCTATGTAATATTACTCAAGTTACCTTCCGTAAATATGTCATGTGTTAGAACAGGCGTTTGAAGCGGAGGAGAAGGAACTTGAGATGCAAAATGCTCAAGACATGTAGACATGGCCCCGAGGCCAGGCATGAATGAGGAGCGATGATGACCATCGTCCCACAGCAGATCCTCGAGAGACATAGTTTCCATGATGGCTTCATCAGAGGGAAACACTTTTTTCAAAGGATCAGGTGAATCCAAATCGCCAAGCAAGGGGGATTAAGAATAAATGTCCAGAGACATGCTCAAAGGAGCATGATTAGAGGACGAAGTTTCCAAAGCCGCAATGAGTTCACAATAGTCATCTCAGTTGGACTCAACGGCATCGAATCTCCAAAGGAATCGATCTGTTCAGGTGAAGGAAGAATACATGGGTCATCAGACCGAGAGATCATATTGATCTGAACAGTGTTTGGTGGAGGAAGAGGAAAAATACCCATGAGGACAGGATCCTTAAAAAGATCTAGCCCTACGCTCTCATAGGGAGTAGGAATCTGATCCACATACGAAACATTTTTCTCGGAAGAAGAGGTGAAGAAGGAGAATTTATCAAGAGTAACAATCTTTCCTTCATGTGGAAATTTCAGAACATGAAAGAGAGTGGACGGAACACATAACATGGCATTAGTCCAACTACAACCGAGGAGAAGATTATAATTGAGTTTGGAATCAACTACTTCTACCTTGACATTGATTATCTTCCCTTTGAAAGTAATCGGTAAAGTAGCGAGAACACCTGAAGGCTTTGATTCCCTTCCATCAAATCCTTCAAGGGCATTTGGTGATGAATTTAGGGCTGAAGAACCAATATTTTTCCAGTAAGAAGATGAGATGACACAAGTTGATGCACCCTCATCCACAACTGTTCGATGGATCTCGAGACCATTAATAACAACTTGGATAATTAGCGCAATCTAATGCGGAAGTCGTGGAACAAAATTCACTAAATCGAAAGCAATAAGGCTAGTATTAGCAGGATCAATCCCACCAATCGCAGATAAAAAAGCTTTTCGTTGATATGGACAACTCTAAAGTACTTCTAATGTGGACATCACAAATGGCGCAAAGCCAAATCCTCAACAATATTGTAACAATGAGCGGCACGGGCGTTGGGATTGTAAGAAGACTTACTGAGTACAAATTTGGAAGGTGGTCGTACAATGGATTCAGCACTGGGCCTTTCAATCTCAAGAGGGCTAGAAACAGGCAGAAGAGGAGGACCATCAGTGATATCCTTCCCTATTTCCTGACGCGATCAAGTATAATCTTTCGATCGAGTAGCAATCAAAAAGGCTGCAGAACCATTCATCATGAACACTTGAGAGCCAAACGGGGTAGAGGACAGAGGTTTCTCTACCATCTGGGTCTGATGAGATGGGAAGGGTTCTTTAAGAATGGTCAGAGTTCCCTGGGTGCCTTTAATAAATCAGCTCACTTCGGACCATCTAGGACAGCCCTTGGTGAAGTGCTCTTTATCACAAATCAAATAAGGGTACTTCGGCTTGTGTTGAGAACCATCGCCAACACGAGGTTTCTGAGAATCCTATTTCGGGGTATTGTTTTTGGCCTTACCTTTACCCTTATTTTTACCTTTAGAAGCGTTATCCATCGGATTGGCCTAAACGGCATTAACTTCTGCGGGTTTACCAGAATTCGAGGTGGACTGAGAAGCAACATTATGGGAAGAAGTAGACTTCAACTTCCCAGAGTTTGAAGAAGAATACTTTTGAGAAGTCTGAGACATGGAACCAATAATACCATCGATGGATGGAGTCGCTTGTCATTTAGAAGTTCTAGGTCGGGGACCATCAGGCAGGATATCATACAATGCACCAGACGAAGAGTACCCAAGTTCAAGGTACTAGGTGTAAGCAATGGCTTGTTCCTCGGTTACACATGCCCCCATGGCTATGTCTTTTTCAATCTGATTGACAAAGGAGGTGGTGAGCCAATGAATCAGAAGCTGATCAGGAATCTCATATTTGATCATGCGACAACGACGTCGCCACTCATGAATATGATTTGAGATACGAGTAGCTCGGTCTTGTTTCAATGAAGTGAGGAGGTGTGTCCCGACCTCATAGCAGACCAGTAACTCAAAATGCGTAAGGAATTCCATGGCTAAAGAATTGAAGTCTTGGAAGATGCAACGATACAACTCAATGTACCACTTTGCAGTGGCACCAGTAAGAATTTGTTGGAAAATACGGAGCCGAATAGAATCGTCAACCCAAGAGTTAGAGGAATAGCACAAGTGGTAAGTCATAACATGCGCTTGGGGGTCTTCGCCAGATTTTCCCTCAAATTTAGGACAATCACCAGGAATCTTGCTCGGAACCGGAGGCCAATATGGGTTATGAAGAATGGGATCGTTCGTTAACTTTCACACATCGGGTAATTCCAACTTAGCAAGAAATGGTAATTGAGTATTAAAAGTCATTAGAGGTCTCTGATAAGGACCTGTGTTCACATTCCACCCAATTCGAGAGGAATTTTGTCCCCATATATTTTTTCCCAGAGGATTCTGACCATAGGGGTTGGAAGCAGGATAATTCGGTTGATACTGGGGTTGAGGACTAGGGTATTGAGTCAGAGTAGACCATTGAGGTCCCTGTTGAGCAGCGTATGGAGTCTGTTGTGGAATGTAAGCATGGCTTTGAGGTTGATGATATACAGGTTGATTTTGAGGGTAAGAAACTTGGGGCACACTATATACCTGCTGATATGAACCTTGAGGGTAATAAGCACCTTGTGTTTGAGCAGGCGGACCTTGCTGAGCAGGTTGAGCAAGATGCTGAGCAGGTTGAGCGAGATGATGAGTAGGTAAACCTAGCTAGCTATAAAAGGGTAGAACTAGTTGCTGAATCAATTGAACCGGCTGAGGAGCAGGTTTAATCGGTTATTGAGCTGGTTGAACCAAGTACTGAGGGCCACAGGGTTGCGCTTGTGGGAGAGGTTGGCCCGATGGTTGCAATGGACCAGGTTGTCCCTAATCACCAGGTTGACCTAGAGGAGGAGCATAGGGTTGTCCTTGTGGCACAATTTTTTGGCCATATGGAACATGTGGTAGCCATTATGGTGCAAAAGGTTGTCCCTATGGCGAATATATTTTCCCCCCAGGAGCATAAATTGGTCCTGTTTTATTCTGAGGTTGACTAGATGGACCGTAGGGTTGACTGTGTTGGACCAAAGGTTGACCTTGTGAAGGTTGGCCTTGTGGACCATAAGGTTGTCCCTATGGACCAGAGTTAGAGCCTTGCTGAGCCAAAGGTTGTCCCAATGAGGGTTTTCCTTGTAAGCCAAAGGGTTGCATAGGTAAGGTGGGTCCAAGATCAGAAAAATTCTGATAAGGATCATAAACAGCCTGATGAGGATCAATAGGAGGCAAATAGACAATATTACCATATACATCATAATGATGTGGTAATGAATAAACAGGATTGCCGACAACATCATAGTGATGGAATCGAGGATTTCCAAGAGCTTGGAGTTGCTCAAAACCCTGAGAGCTCTGCTGCTGAACAACCAATAGATACTCTTCAAAAGTAAGGCCATCGGGAATCACTAGTGTAGTGGAAACTGCACTAGAAGCAGGTGGGGTCTCCTTGGCACTAGATTGTGATCTATGAGGACCGAGATTAATAGGCCACGTAGGATTGAGAAAAATAGACCTGCAAGTGTGAAAAGATCTTGATGACTGAGTCATAACAACTGGTATGAATGAAGCCACACAGACATTCAGTTCGACTAGGATAGATGTAACAGTAACCAACGAATCAGGTGTCGAAGGTGATAGTCCTAACAAAGGGAGGACCGAAATTTGAGGAGGATTTGATGTATTGGATTATGTCATGGATGAAACACCAGACATAATATGACTCAAGGTCCTATATCCAAGTGGAAGTGACACTGATGATGGAGAAGACTAAGTAGAAACACAAGGAAGATTTTCAGGAAAAAGTTGATATTCTCCTGTAGAAACAGGCATTCCGTCACTGCCAACAACACTGGATGAATCCATGTCTCACTCTGTTGTAAGATCTTCAAAAATACTACGGGGACTAGGAGGTACAACAGCAACTAAAAACGGTGATCCCAACGTAAGAGGATAAAATCTCCTTCTTCCCCAAAACCAGACCAAGCACCTGAAGGAGGCAAATTGAATTCAACTAACTCTTTAGGAGGAGATCGGGTAGCAAGAGGCATGATAGACGGGAGAATAGGCTGCGAAAACTCAAAAGACCTAGTGTTCTGAGGGGTTTCAAAAGAAATGTCCGAAAAAGAACTACCACTAGGAGGCAGTGAGGATGATGAAACTGGTGATTCTGCCACTGTGACTGTATTTCAAAATAGGAAGGAAAAAATATAACCAATTGAAGGCTCCAAGATTAAAATATAAGGAAAATAAAAAAACAGGCCAACTAATAAAACTTTAACGGACGTGTGATCGTGGACAATTAATTTTATGACATTGAAATCGGACTTTGTTGTTTCATATTTTAAGAGTCGAGAAACAAGAAAAAGATGACTCTAGTCACTTTCAATTTTTAACGAACATGAATGGACAAGTGCTCGATGATCTCTTCTCCTTTTAAAGAGTCACGAAAAGATCAAAATAACTACTCAGGTACTCTAAGCAAGAGGGTGTACCAAGTTTCTGTGAACTTCCATATACACCTTGGTGATCAAATAAAAGAAAAATGATCAAGGACTTAACGTACGTGTAGGTAGTCTCCTTGAATGCTATGTTCGGTGTATCATGGTTACAAGGTGGTAGACTCGGCTTCCTATGGATAAAAGTATGGCAACCTAGAGGGGTCTCCCTTTATATACTCGATGGTACGGGGAGCACAAGTCCATACTAGCGCTGTCTAAAGCCATATGGTGAACGATAGCTACTAGGTTTTAAGACACCAGAACACGTCTCTAGCCTAGACCACTAAAGATGTTGTGTTAGGTTCCAATGCTTCCTTAGGTTAATTAAATGAATTTTAAAGTTGATCTTGGATTATGTTGCAGTTTCAAGGCCCTACTGAATTTGGATCTCAAATTTCCTAAATGCAAAATATATGCAAAATAACACCATCTTTCATCCAATTAATGCTAATTACGAGAAGGATAGAGATTTTTCAAACAATCGTAAACAATGAGAATGTGGGAAGAAATCCACTCACGCATCTAACATAATCAAAAGAAAATGAAAAACTCTTTCCTAGACTATCAAATGCTAGTTATGCAAAAGAATGTTTCACTTTCGATACTAAGGAAAGAACGCAAATATTTTTTAAAATTTTCCAATGAGATAAAGCTCACAATGCACTAATTACATGAAAAACAAAATGGACATTAGCCTGGGTAGTGCGAATGTAGGAATCGAAATTGAATGACTCAATCAACACAAATCAAACACAAGAAATCACTCAAACTAATGCTGCAATATTCCAAATCAAAAGAAAGTTTTCAAAGTGACCCAAACAAGAAATGTATCGGAGGAACAAGGAGAAGAATCAAACGAATAATGAAATGATCATTCAACCAAAGAAAACACTCAAAAGGATCAAGAAAACTTAGCGTAATCAACCCGAAAATGAGACTGAAAACAATAAGAAATACTTGATTTCCAAACAAAAGGCTCAGTGCACCAAGACACTCAGAAACCCTAAGTCCTTAAACTACACTGATAAGAAGACAGACAAACAACTGAGATAAACAAGCCTACAATAGTCAAAATAGTCCCAAAGGCTCAATTACATACAAAAAACAACCCAGAGTCAAGTACCACTGACCAAATGACTCATCAAAGAGGTCAAACCAAATCCTATAGGATTCAACGTGACTGTAAGGCGGTAATCCATGCCAAATAGGGGTTGGCGCGACTGCAACAAAAGCAACCTACGCCAATAGGCGCAATTGTTCAAGCGAAAAGCACACCAAGCCGGGTAACTATGGGAAAAAAGGAAAAACCAAAAATCAATGAGCAGAGGTCAATCTTCACACTCTGGAGCTGAACGGAGGATATAAAATAAGCAAGAAAACCAGAAAAATACATATAAGCAAATAAATGACCAAAGTTGACCCAACAAGATGAAACGACAAACTCACACTGATTCCCTAGCAGAGTCACCAATTTGTTAAGCAGGTAAATCCTCTCTGCAGATAGAGATGATCCCTCTAGCCCTAGAGTGGGTCTAGAAACAAAGATACATGCTAGAGTGTTGATTCCTAATTACTGAATGAAAAGAGGACACGATAGATCGACCTACCTGGAATCCAATGCTGTCATCATGGCTGTAGTGGTGGTGGCCTCTCGCTCCTGCCTTCGCAAGTCACAATCCTTCTGCAGTCATGCTCGGATACCTACACATATATCAGCAAACAAGAACATCATACGACATAATAACTTCATTCATAACTACTAGCCAGTCAAAGAGGGCTAATCATATTGCATTAAATGTATAACATAACACAAAATTGGAATCAAACAATAGTCACGTATATGTATTGATAGAAGGAAGATTTACAACCAAAGCTTTGATGCCGTGGTCTCCTCTAGCGGGGTTCAGTCAAAGCACATATCAGATTCTCATCAGGGGATTCAGACGGGATGAGGGCATGTACTTAAGCTCTCTCAATGAAGTTCCTTCTTGTTCTATCTCTTCAATAGTTCAGCTATAGTATAATCAACTCTCCATGTTCAGCTGGCTTATGCAAGGAGAGATAGCTTCTTTTTATAGAGGAAAAGGAGGAGGTTGGAGTCCCTACAAAGGTGGAAGGGAGGCCTATCCTTTAGGAGGTTCCCACAAGAGGTGGAAACTATAAACTAAAGGAGGGAGTCCGTGGTTATTCAGTCCAACCACTCCCAATGACTCATCCTCGGAGTTGTTAGAGTGGAATCTTCGCCTCTATTTTAAAAAAAAATTCCATAAACATCTTGGCATGGGAGGCTAACTGGGACATAGCACCAACTGGCGCGGGTCCCATTTCCTCATTGGCACGAGGGCAGAACTGAATACTCACGCCAAGGCAAAAACAGGGGTTTCTGAAGCTCTTCTTAGGGAATTTTCAACAGAAGGAATATTTCTCTCATGCAAAGGGATGCAATGATGGTCTTTGCAAGGAATGGAACTTCTTATTAGTCATGTATATGACCCTCCAATGTGCGAGATGGGGATTGCAGGGACAATGAAAAAATGTTGTGTAACACCCTCCAAATCAAGGCGGAACTCATAAGTCCTAGAGGGATCACCAACAATCACAAAATGATCTCCAATGATGCTGACATCGCAATAAGATACATTGACACTCAAGCAAAGGCAATATTACATTTTGATGACACTTCCATATTACTAGGAGAAGAGAGTGTGGAGGCATGCACAGGAGGATGCCATGAACTACCACTTGGCTTGAAGAACAGGGAGTACAATACTCCATTTATATTTAAATCTTCCTTAGGAAATGCACCCTTCTACAAGAGCGAAATGCAGATAATGAAAATCTAGTTGATAAGATTCAAGCTAAGCGAACCTTTGTTGTTGGGGAAACATGAAGGGAGAGATAAAATATAGGAAAATAAGGAGTGGGATGAAGCATAAAAGAATGCAGGGTTCTACCCCCCTAGAAGGGACTCCTCATGAGCTACCTTGGGATGTCACGGAAGCTACCAGAGCTTTGAAGGAAATCAGGAGAGAGGATTGAGTTGCTCAGAGGATGAGAAACCATGTCAGTAGGAGGGTGATTATGAAACCCATCATTAGGTATATCTTATGGAGTTACAATGTCACCTTTTAGCTTGTTAATTCTCTCTCTCTCACACACATTTTATTACATTGGGTCATATGTTGCTTAGTGAGAAATGTGTAAGAGGTTTGTCATGACTTGAAGCCTAACATGGTTTAATTGTAGGAAATAAAGGAAAAAATATATTTTTGAGTCAGATTCCAGGTCAGGGCTCATAGTAGACAACAAGGAGAAATTATAGGAAGGTTTTCCACCTTCTTATCTTCCACAATTAGCCCAAGATCACCTAAGATCCTCCTCCAATAGTTCAAATACAAAGGAAGTCCAACAAGTGAATGTTAAGAGGGAGCCAAACTCCACATCTTTTGAAGATCAACGAGACAAATTCCAACTTTTTAGGGAGATATTGGTAGCTATCGATTAGTATAAATAAACATGAGAAAGATCTCATTAGGATTCAATTTTTATAGGCAACTAGAGAGCTCTTGAATATGCATTAGAGATATTTTTTATTGTCATTTTGATGTAAGAGACTTGTTATGAAATAAGAATGAGAAGTTGGTTTGCCTCTTACTAATTTGATTTTATAGGACTGAACCTTATGGGTTAGGGCCCAATCCATGGGCTGCAACCTGTCTTGTGTATATTTATGTTTCTTTTATGCTTCAGTATTTTAGTTGATTTCATTCCATTCTAGTAGCATCAAAAGACCATCAAAATTGTGATGGAAGTCTCTCTCTCTCACCTCTTCCATTGGAGCTTGAGGAGAAAGGCTTCCAAATACGGATAAAAAATATTTAGTTTATCATTTCTTAGAAGGCATAAAGTAGTGTTCATTATTTTTATCATGAATTTGATGTCTAGATTAGAGGTTAGATTTATGTTTTAGGTGAATTTTATCTTAAGTTAAATAGAATTTGATTCAACTCATGTTTTCCACTGTTTAACATGATAGTTTGTTGATGGTCAATGCATGAGTATATGTACTAGTTGCAGGACTGACCACAACTTCACAGAAGTACCCCTTTCAACACTTTCACCTTGGAATTCAATCCTCCTGTTTTGAATACCATGCTCATAAACATCGTGAGAAACCTTCTTGGTGCAAGACATACCCTCCAAGGGTTTTGATATCGGCCACGGAGTTGGCCACCCCCCATCCACTTAGATATACCATTCCCTCAATTTTCCTTGCCTCCATTCATTTCCAGCCTCATAACCCTCTCGGCCCGTTTCATGTAGCATTATAGGACTTCCTGTAGCAAAATAAGGATCTTGTAGTAGCACTAGGAGCCACCATCTTCACTCCATAATCGATCCTTCACCCATCTGAACTTAGTATAAGCAATTTTTTACCTCTAGCTCTAAACTCTTGGTTCAAGGATACCCCTCGGCCACTCAAACTCCTTTTCCTGTTGCTACAAAACAAACTTGTTTTACGGTGTTAGCCCATCATAGAAATAACATCACTAATACAATATCTAGCATGTAGTAGGTAAAATTTAATTCATTATTGATGCAGTGTGTGTGTGAAGATAGATTAGTTCCCTTCTTGCAATCTAGTTGAGTAGTTAAGAGAATGAATGCAATCTAGTGTAATTTCCTTTCTTGCATCTAGAATAAGTGCTAGTTTCTTCCTTGCAAAAGTAGAGGTTAGTTAGATGAATGAGTGCAATCTAGTATGGATTCCTTTCTTGTAGAAAAAATAATGTTCTTGATTTTTTTTCAATATTGAGTTGCAATTAGAAGTTTGATAGACACACTCTCTCTCTCTCTTAGAGTGAAAATAGTTCCTATCACCTCATAGTAGAAATAAGATGAGGATGGCATGAGTAGAGCTCATTTGCTGTGCATATAGCAGTATCACCTACAAGTTTGTATGAACCCAGGGTTGATAATTAAATTTGAGCATCCTTTGGGAGTTGCAGCATTCTTGGTGCAATACAAGGGCTCACCATCAACTATGTCAATGATTGGGGTCATGGATAGCCCTGAGTCTTCCTCGCCTTTCACATTCCTACTACCACATGCCACTAGGATCTAGTTGGGATGAGTCCTAATCACAACTAAATTAACGAACATTCGTTGATGTTTCGAATCCCAACGGGGATCCATCTTCGAATTCCAACAAGGATCCATCTTGTCCTGAAGATGGATCCTCATTGGGATTTGAAACATCGACGAATGTTCTATAACACTATGGATATTCCGAAAAGCTCTTTAATAAACGATAACCACACGAGCTTGAAAACCATAAGTATTACCTTTAATCTTCAAGGTAGGTTATGAATTTATTTTGGATCATTTCAATCTTTCTCCATGAATCTCTAGATAGACTACAACCCCACACCTCACATCCATATAAAATAATAGGGGTGACGAGAGTCTCAAAGAGGAATATTTTTTTACTCCAAACTGAAAGATCAATCATCTTACAATTGCTTTCAAGCTCATAGTAAGATTTCCAACCTCCTATAACCTGTTTCTCAATGCTATAGTTCTAGTTGAGCTAATGATTGATGTCAATACCTAAATATTGGTAAGAAAAAACATTCTCTAAGTAATTTTTATCTTAAATTAAATTATCTTAGGCAATCTTTTTGGATTTAATGATCATAATTTTAGTCTTAGCAGTATTATATAATAACTTAAAATTATTTATCTTTATTAATAACTATTTAATATTTTTTTTATTAATATTATTTTAATTTATTTTGTATCAAATAACTATCATATTTCTTTAAATATATTAAATATTAATTAAAAAATAAATTAATTAAATATAAAATTTATTTTTTAGTTATAACTACCTAATTTATCATGATTTTTGAATAGTCCACTTAGCACTCATTGCATAGAGTGATGCTCACACGGATGAAGAATATGTTTATAACTTAATATTTATAACTATATGTTTAGTTTAAATATAGCTAAATTAAAACATATATTATTTTTAAATATGTTATTTTTATTATTAATTTGTACTATATACATGTCCACTTGTAGTGAAATCGATCCAGACATTCATTAATTTTAGAATAAGTGTAAACTAAAGAGTTGAAAATTTATATTTATCTAAAATTATGATAATTAGATATGATAATATATTTGATAATTTTTAAATAAAAAGTTAATGTAAAACATATAGGCTATATATTATGAAATTTGTTAACTAGTAATTATAAATTTAAACTATAAACTTTTAGGAAATGTGATTATTTATTGAAAATATGTAATTATGAAATTGAAAGTATTGAAAATTTAGATGAGTTATTTTGTTTTGGAGTGAAAGATGTAATTAAATAGATAAAAAGAAAAAGAAAAAGACATCATTTCTTATTTGAGTGTGCAAGATAATATATATATATATATATAGATAGATAGATAGATATACACGAAATTATAAATTGATACAAAACATGAAATTATTTTGTAATATATTTTTAATGATAAAAGATGAAATTATTCACATGTTTTAGCATTAATGCTATTTGTTAAATGTGAAATATATTCACAAAAATGTAGTTTTATATTAATTTCTAAAATAATATAATAGAAAATAATTAAATATAAAGCATTGATTTGCTAATATGTTCTTTGTATGACATTGATTTCGTTTTTAACGAAATTATGTGAAAAAGACCATTACTTAACATTTTATAGTTTCCTCAGGGGCTCGAAAGTCTTAAAAAACCAATAAGTCTTTGTTGTTTATCGGGTAACATTATATTGGCATGTGACCTCTTTTACCCTGAAAAATATTATTTATGCGACAAATCACATCGAGTGTGTGACACTCAATGTTATGTTTTATCGTCCACTTTTCCTCTCCTACTTATTTCAGAATAGGAATACAAATTTATGATAATTATTATGAATAATGGTTGTGTCCTACACTAACTACCAACATTATCTAGAAACTTTGACAAGAATATCATACAACCTTTTAATCTATTCGAACCAGCATTTATTCTCTTACATAAATTATGTGACTTGATCATACTCTCCCGTTGAATAAATGACATAAGATGCTTTGTACGATAATGATAATTTTGTTTTCACATGGTATTAATTATATCGATCATTTTGTTTTCACAGCGTATTAATTATATCTTTTAGGAAATACGGTAAGGACCAAATTTTATGCCATCCCAGGTGGCATCATCCAAAAGAACCATTCATTCATTAACGTAGTAATCTGCAATATATTTATCAAAATTTATACTAAATCATTAATTAAATTTAGTTAAGTCTAATTTTATAATTAATTACAATATTTATATACAGAAAGAGGTTGCCTAATAAATCATCCTACGGAAAGCCTATGAAATGTTATTTTTCTTATATAATAAAAAATGTCATTTAGCTATTTTTGAGCATATCTTCAAAAATTATGGAGATGTGTTATTATTTTATAATTTAGATGAAGTAAAGATTGAAATTTATTAAATTTATTATATCGATTAAGTAGGTTTAATAATTAAGAGTATGTATTTCCTTCTAAAAAGTTACAGGTTCAAAATCAGAGGGGTAGAATATGTGACCTTAAAATCCCTTGTCTCACAAACAGGGGGGTCTCATATAACAATTTGGTGTTCGTCTTGGTCGTGACCTTAAAATTGGATAATAATAATAAATAGCTCTGAAAGAGTTTTATGAGTCCATTGTTCACAAACAAGAGGGTCTCATACACCAATTTGGTGTTTGGGTTGGCTCTGACCTTAAAATTAGATAATAAGAATAATAAATAGCCCTCTATGAAGAGATTATGTTAATATTGAGTGTCAATAATTAAAAAGACTCTTATGTAATTTAACAATTAGTATTATTAATTGCTTTTGTATTTTTGGATAATTAATTTATATATTGAGTAATAACACGCTGAATCTGATTGTCAATCAAATTGCGGAAAATTAAATTAAAATATTGTTAAAAATATTAAATTTCAATTTACAAACTATAAAAAATTTATAAATTTTGTTAGTTTACTTTAAACTAATATATATTTTACCAGAAAATGAATGCAATATCCACACCGACTACAAAGATAACAACAATATAATAGATAAAAACAAATTAATAATATTTTTTAATTCTTAAATGTAAAACTAACATTTAAGAATCTTCTCAAATAAAACATTAATAATATTTTTTTATTTTTAAATATAAAAATAATCTTTAATAATCTTCGCAAATAAAAAATTAATAATATTTTTTATTTTTAAATATAAAACTAACCTTTAACAATTTAAGCAAATAATTATTTTGATGTAACATTGAGAAAATATTTAACAGACCACCTCGTTACGTTTAGGATCATTGTGCAGGAATGTCGTAATGATAATTCCAATCTCTTTTGTTTCTTTGTGGACTTTAGAAAGGTTTTCGATACGGTTCCTAGAAATAACCTATGGAAAAGATTAGAAGAGCTAAAGGTTCATTTCGAGTTGAGAGCTGCAACTATAATGTTATACGAGAATGTAATTGCTAAGTTTAAGAGCAATGAGGGGTGGTCGAAAGATATTAAGTGTAATATCGGAGTTAAACAAAGTTTCCCCCTCTCCCCTACCCTATTTGGCATTTACATCGACAAGCTTGAAGGTTGTTTAGAGGAAGCAGGTTGTGTTGGCACGATCTTAGTTGGAATAGTCATCATCCTTCTTCTTTACACTAACGATATTGTTCTTCTGGCAAGGTGCCCTTATGATCTTGATAAGCAACTAAGACTTCTTAAGGATTTCTACTCTACCATGGGTATGACTCTTAACATTGACAAAACATAAGTTATGACTATCAAATCCAAGAAGGACACTTACGCTAATTTTGTGTATGACAATAGAAACTTGGAGGAAGTGTCTTCTTACAAGTACCTAGGAATTGATATTCATCACAAACTCAAATGGAACTATAGCATTGAGAAAAAGATTAATGGAGGGTGGAGAGCTTATTTTGGTCTTGAAAATAACTGTAAAGTGACAAACATTATGATATGGGATAAAAAGGAGCTCGTCTTTGAAACTTTAGTAACTCCTATTATCTTGTATGGATGTGAGGTTTGGGGTTGCAGCATCTCTAGAGAATCCTAGAGAAGCATTGAGAAAATCCAAAAATGTTTTATAACGTATAACCTCAGAATTAAAAGAAATACACCCTATCCTATTCTCCTTATAGAAGTGGGTCTTTCCCTTATCAAGAGCCTAGCTATGACTAGGCTCCTATTGTACAAGCACAAAATCAATAACATGGGAGACCATAGACTTCTTAAGCTAGATTTAAACCAGCCAAAGCCACCTAAGGCTCAAACGAGGTTGTTATAAAGATACTAGGGCCTGGTTAAACCATTGGAAGATCGACGAAAATGTTGCATTGAAAAATATTAACAGCATTAAAAATATTGTTACTTCTAAGTTTAAAGAGAAAATGTGGTGTAAGAAATATTTGGAGGCTAAAATAAAATTAAGATATTATAAGAAGGTCATCAACTCCAGAAGATCAAAAGTGTCTCTATGTTTTAACTAGCTCAAAGAAAAAAATTAATATAGCCAAGATAAGAACGAACTCTCATGAGCTCCATAGTGAAACAGGTCGTTGGGCAGCTCCTAAAACACCATGGGTGGAACGGATCTTCCATCTCTGTGAGAATATGAACATTGAGGATGAGAATCACTTCCTATTAGAATGCCTTACGTACACCCACATTAGATCTCAGTTTCATAATCTCTTACGTACACCCACATTAGATCTCAGTTTCATAATCTTTGTTGCAATACCGACCTTCCTAGCCTTTTAACATGTCAAACTTATAGTGAGCTCGAGACACTTCTCTCCAACCTCTTTGAGCATAGGAGTACAATTTTAAAACAAACTAAATAATTCGTTCCTTTAGGTAAAATAGACCAAAGTTTGGTCCTAGTGGACTTTAACGATCATCAACATCATTATCATGACTTGTGACTTTAATGAGTTTCTCTTCTATTAATTTGATAAAAAACATATTTTGTTTCTTCTAAGAAAAAAATCGAAACTTTTCATTTGATAAAAAATATTTAGGTAAATTAAAATAATAATTTTATATAACCAAGATAGTGGAAATACTAAACCTCTTTTTAATTTCAATTTATAGAATTGTAAAAGGTTTCACAAAATAATATTATATGTATAAAACATAGTCGAGATAATTGACACATTAAGTAGGTATGAAATATATAAAATTAAATTATATTGCATCAGTATAAAAAATTAAAATATAAAAACTATATTGGATTAAATATTATTAATATAAATATTGTAATAAAAAAGGTTAATATAAATATGGTTGATGTAAATAGATAAATACATTTTTTTGTTTTTAAAGCTAATGAGCAGGTTGAGTCTGGTTGGATGTATATATATACCTTGTTTACTTTTTGAAATGAAATAGAAAAAATCTACCAAATTTAAAAAATAAAAATAAAAAATAAATAAATTTTAGTAGTAAACAAGTTTCTTTTATATTTATAAAATAAAAACTTACATAATTTACCAATGTTAAATATACTCAACATAATAAAAATACGCTAACCTCTTTCTTTTATAGCCCTAAAATAAAAATAAAAAATAGATTATCCGGTTGACTATGCACACCCCATAAGAAATTGAAAACACCTACTCCAAAGTGACTAGAATTCTCTCTTTGCATTCTCCAAAGTGACTAGAATTGTCCCTTCCATTGAGGCCATAATAAGCAATCCACTGATTCATCAGTTTAGATGTCCAGATTTACAGAAGTTGTAAGATCTCGCGACCTAAAAATGTGCTTGCAATGGCTTCATATGCTTTTTGAGATAAATGCACGGAGTCAAAGAACATATATTTATCTGCATCAGCACAGGTAAATGGAGTATATTTGTTGCACAGGAAACCCAGCTCTATATCTCCAGTCCCACAACAACCCTTATCAGTCACCTCAAAACCTGCAAGTATCATAAGCAATTTTACGATAATTATATTAATGTATAAAACCTAAGGGCACTAATATGAATTTCCAAATTGGAGGTAATTGAGGATTGGAGACTTACCGCTTTTGCCAGGATTTTGTATGAATTGTAGAATAAGAGCGTAATAATCAAGAGAAACAATCTTGAGCCCAGGAAGGACAGGTGTCAGTTGTTTGATTATTGCATTGAGCCCTTCATTGAAAGCAGATGCAGCCTCGTTGATTTTCTCCACACACTCTCCTTTGCTGTCAAGGTAATGCACTGTTCTCTCAATAGGTAGACATCCCAAAGGAGGAACGTTAATCAACCCAATTTTTCGTGCATTCAGACTATACAGCTCCTGTCAAATCAATAAAAAAAAATTACATCTAACCTAGTCAGAATCAATGCAAATCTCTTAATTAGCTGTAGCGATTAGACTGAAAATCTTTAGATAGAAACTTATTGTTTGCATGCCTTAATGTAAGATGCGTATGTCTGCAAGAGAAAATCCGTGTACTGTGAAATGGTAAAGTGAGATGAACGATCTGGAAATAGGAAGTAATTGGCAATGAAGTCATTTGTGCCAATGGCGATGAAATATATTGCCTCACTCAATATCATGGCGCCACGTTCATCTCCCACCAACCCTATCAATCTCGTTTTATATTCTTTGAAATACTCCACTTCTTTCCAGAATGGTATAACCTCCTACAGTTAAACATTAGCCATTAGCCTTATGAATAATATGGAAATTGATCTAAAAGATTGCAGAGATCATCAAAATCAATAGTAAGTAATAATTTAATTAACAACTAACTGATACCAGTATTTCACTTGTTTTGTTATCTAAACCAGATCCTGAAGAAGCAAAGTTAACGCCTGTTATTAAGTCGGAGTCCTGAAGGTTAGGGTCCAGATACGGTGGCAGCAAATCTTTGATACCCAGCCCTTCAACTGCAAACATAATGATATTATATCTTAAATTTTTGGGGCAAAGAAATTACAGGATTAATCCAATGAATTTCTATATTATGATACTCACCAAAATAGTCGGGCATGAGTTTTCCATTTGATACACGTCCTGTGGGAATATGGTTGATGAAGTCTCGACCATAAGGAGGAAAATTGGCTTTGCTATATGTTGGAATGTAATCGTTATTTCCCGTATCGCCATAGGAATCGCCAAAGAAAAAAACTGCGGGCACTGACACATTCTGAGCCTCTGCAATTAGCCAAATGTTCCTCGTCTGAAATAACGATATTATCACCAATAATAATAAAGTGCCCAATGGAGACGCCGAAACTAAAGATACAGATCTCCTCATGGTCCCCGACTGGTTTATAAGTTATAAATATTACTCAGATCTTAAACACAAAAATCAGATCATCACAGTTATGAGTATCACTCGCCTTGGAATGAGGAGGATTAATTAAAGTAATGAACGATTAATTGTGGTGTCAGAAAATTTCTATGTTGTAGGTGAGAATCCAAAGCCTTTGGCCATGTTACCTCATTGCCAACGATAAATCTAGGACAAACATTTATTATGCCAAAAGTTTCTGGATGATCGTGATCTCACAACTAAAATAAATACCTCTCCCTTTGTTTGTGAGTCAGTGTCCACCAGTCTGCGTGCTCGTTAATGTAAAACAAATACCTCGTTGTAGGTTACCCAATCTCCATCAAAACGCTTTTGATTTTAGTAGGTACAGCTGCTTTGCACTTCGTTTAGAATAATTTCGCTACACAAAATGTATTAGACTTACGACTGCATTATGTTCATGTAAGAAAGAGTATTTACTTTTGAAACTCAAACTTCTCCAGTAAGTATTTCTATAAATTATAAGTAATAATATACTTATAGTGTTTTGTTTAAATTCAAGTAATAATATACCAAGGGTAGACGATTAAATTCAAGTTTAAAGAGGAAGAGTATGTATATGCTTATAAATTTTAATAGTCAAATGGTGAGGTTAAGACTGATATTATGCAACAATTTGATGTATAGTTTGTTTTTTATTCTGAATTGTTAAAAGCTGAAATTGGATTGAAATTTTAGGTATTTTTTTTACACTTAAAAGTTTAATTTAAAATAAAAATATAGCTTGAATTCAGGCTTCTTCTTTGATCCGTAAGAATTTTTAGAATTTTTTTTTTATTAAAATCACATAAGAATAAGCTTTGTAGTTCTAAACTTGTGGACAAAGTTCATTCTCATCTGATTTTAACCAAAAAAAAATTGAAAATAAAAATAAAAATATTAATTTAAAATAAACATGTAATAAAGATACTTGAGAATATAAACGGAAAATGATTAAAAAAAGAAGATAAACTGTACAACATACACTTTTTGAATATATTTTTGTGTTATGTATTTGGAAATTAATTAAACAATTAATTATTATTAATTTGTTTATGCAATATTTTATCATATAATTATTTTCAAATTATTTAATATTTTTTTTCAATTCTTTATAAAATAAAGTATTAAAAAAACAGGATAACTGTACAATATACACTCTTTGAATATATTTTTTATTATTTTTTTGGAAATTAATTAACATATTAATTATTATTAAATTGTTTATGGAATATTTTATTATATAATTATTTTCAAATTATTTAATATTATTTTCAATTCTTTATTTTATAAAGTAATTCTTATGAATATTGTTTGATGATGATGATGATGGTTAACATCTACTGAGACCAATCTTTGGTCTATCGAACCTAAAGAAAATAGTTATTTAGTTTGATTTAAGATTTTATTCATATGCTCAAAAAGCTGAGACCAATCTTTGGTCTATCTGACCTAAATAAAAGAGTTATTTAGTTTGATTTAAGATTTTATTCCTATGCTCAAAAAGCTTGGAGAGAAGCCTCCCAAGCTCACTATAATTTTGACATCTTAAAAGGCTAGGAAGGCCAGTATTGCAACAAAGATTATGAAATTGAGCTCTAATGTGGTTGTACGCAGGGCACTCTAAGAGGAAGTGATTTTCATCCTCGATGTTCATATTCTCACAAAGATGGCAGATCCTTTCCATCCATGGTGTTTTAGGAACTTTCCAATGACCTGTTTCACTATGGAGCTCATGGGAGTTCGTTCTAATCTTGGCTATATTAATTTTCTTCTTTGAGCTAGTTAAAACAGAGAAATACCTTTGATCTTCCACGGTGGGGTTGATGACCTCCTTATAATATCTTAATTTTCTTTTAGCTGTTAGATATTTCTCACACCACATTTTTTCTTTGAACTTCGAAGTAACAATTTTTTTAATGTTATTAATGTTTTGCAATGAAACATTCTCGTCGATTTCCCAATGGTTTAACCAGGCCCTGGTGTCTTTATACCAACCTCGTTTAAGCCTTAGATGGTTTTGGCTGGAATTTAAAGCTAGTGTAGGAAGTCTAGGGTCTCCTATACTATTCAGCTTCTGCTTGTACAACAGAAGCCTAGTCATAGCTAGCCTTTCGATAAGGGAAAGACCCACTTCTATAAGAAGAATAGAATAGCGTGTATTGTTTTAATTTTAAGGTTTTACATTATAAAATGCTTCTGGATTTGCTCAAATTTTCTCTAGGATTCTCTAGAGATGTTGCAACCCCAAACCTCACATCCATATAAGATAACAGGAGTGACTAAAGTTTCAAAGAGGAACTTCATTCTATCCCACATTACGAGGTTTGTAGTTTTACAATTATTTTCAAGACCAAAATAAGCTTTCCACCCCCCATTAATCCTTTTCTGAATGCTATAGTTACAATTGAGCTTGTGATGAATATCAATTCCTAGGTACTTGCAAGAAGACACTTCCTCCAAGTTACTATTGTCATACATAAAATTAGCGTAAGTGTCTTTCTTGGATTTGATAATCATAACTTTTGTTTTGTCAATGTTAACAGACATACCCATGGTAGAGCAGAAATCCTTAAGAAGTCTAAGTTGCTTATCAAGATCAGATGGGCACCTTGCGAGAAGAACAATATCCTAAGCATAGAGAAGAAGGATGATGACTATCCCAGCTAAGATCGTGCCAGCACATCTTGCTTCCTCTAAACAACCTTCTAGCTTGTCGATGTAAATGCCAAAAACAACCTTCTCGATGAATATTTTTTTCTTATTTAAGATTTGATATGATAAACCACAGTTTCGATGTTATTTGATAATTGTGTTTTCAAACTACAAGTTTAAAATGATGGGTGTAATTTGAAAAAAGTTTATATATAAACATGTTATTGGAGTGTTTCTTTTCATTTACGGTAAAATTTGATATAATAAAACAAGCTTTACTAAAATGAGGTGTTTGTTGTGTTATGTCAAGATTCAAAATTAAATCTTTATTCAAATTAAAACTTTAATGAAATTAATTAATCTCTTCATTTAAATATTTAAAGAAATTGTAAACCAATACACATGCAAAATTATATACATAACACTTATCAAAGAAAACGAAAATTACTCTATTCTAAACAGATTAATACTATCACTCTATGACCATCAACATAATCATCTATATGACGCAATAATCATTTGATTGCTGCGTTAAAAAATAATTTATGTTTTATATAAATAGGAGGTAGGCTTTTATTTTATGTTTGATTTAGTTAACGGCAATGTGTTTTCCCATTCATCACTATAATGTTTTCCTTGTGTTATTATAAATATGGAATGCAAATCCTATAATGTAATTTAGAATATTTTGTTTGAATCCCTCGAACCTTAATGCCAATGGGTATGACTATTCGATCACCAATACCATGTATATCACTGGTATCTCGGAGATTAAATACTTCATAATCAAAGATCTTATCTGGGCATTGAGATTCAACTTTTTTAAGAAGAATTTTGGTTAATTTTGAATTAACCTGCTCATATTCTGTCATAAATTTTTGCAATTTAGCAGCACTAGAAATCATATCTTCCCGAATTTTCCTCATTGATTCTTCTAGACTTTGCAGAGTAGCACTAAGTGTCTCTTCTTCATTTGAAGAAGTTTGAAATTCTACCTGAGCAGTAGGTAGATAGAAATCTTCTGGGTTAAAATCATCTTCATCCTCTGATTCTTCCTTTTGTTTAGAGGGTATCTATTTTTGTAATGCATCAAGTTTCTCTCTAAGTCTTCTTCTAACATAGATTTGGCTAGAGGGCAAATCTGCTAGCTGCTGTTGTAGATCTGTAATTTGCTACTGGATAGTAGACCCTAAGAATTTACCAAACATCTTTTGTTCAGAAACAAACTCTTCTTCATAAGAGGAACCAAAGTTTATTTTATCCAAATCAACTTCTTGTGAACAATCTGAATTAAACGATGATATTTCAAAGTATTCACCAATAGAATGGGAAATCAAATCCCAATCCTCTGGATCATGGATAGTGGTGAAGATATCAATTATCTTCATATCTCGTTTACCTTTTCTTTCATTGCATGTGTTAGCATAATGGCCTTCTTTTCTACAGATAAAGCAGATTGGTTTCTTTGAGGGTTTTGATCTTTTTTTGAATACAAAATGTTTTTTTTTTGGAAATTTGAACTTTGTCTTGTATTCTGTTTTCTTTTCCATCTTGCTTGGCTTAGTACATGAACAATGCTTAACAGATTTCTCTGGATTTTTATAACAGCCAAAGCTATAAGTTTCATTGAAACCATCACATAATTTTGTACTAAAATTCATTTGCTTCTTAAAATTCTTTTTCACTTTTGAGGCAGCACATTCTTTCTGTAGAATTGTAACAATATGCTCATGTAGTGAAGCAAAAGATAGATTTTCAATCTGTACATTATTTGCTTCGAAATAAGACTGAACAAGCTGTGGGATTCTTCCTGGTAAGGAAACAACATAATGCCGTAAATATGCAATATTATGAGGATTAGATGTATTATACAGTAGAGACTGCATAGTGCAAAAATAATCCTGAAGCTGATCTATATTGCATAATCTTTGTGACATAAATAACTGGGCATAGTGTTGAGAAGCAATAGGAGCAGCACCCACAAATTCATGTATAAGTGCAGTAAAAAGAGATGTTAATGGATCCTGATCTTCTAGAGTAGTATCCTTTTCTCCTTGACTTAGATTTTTTCACCATAATTTAAGTATGCCAGTGACCATAATTTAAGTATGCCAGTGAAAACCCATGTTATTTGTATAGTAATATCAGACCAATTACTTTTGGTTTATGCCTTTTTCTGTAAAGCCCATGCATGAACCTTTTGAAATTTTTCATAGGTTTCATCATGTAAAAGACAATCAATATTGAATAGTAAAGTATGACCATAGCCTTGGTGCATATCACTTTTCATTAAAACATTTTTCATATTTCTAGTATATTTTTTGAATTGGGTTGATGATTTGTTAGCAGAGAAATCATCAATATTTTTTGGAGATTTATTAGAGAAAAAGAATTTTAACAAATAATATCACATTAACATTCATTTTCAAACAAAATATTCTAAATTACATTATACGGATTTGCATTCCATATTTATAATAACACAAGGAAAACATGATAGTGATGAATGGGAAAACACATTGCCACTAACTAAATCAAACATAAAATAAAATCCTACCTCCTATTTATATAAAACATAAATTATTTTTTAACGCAGCAATCATATATATATATATATATATATTAACAAAAATGTGTTTATATATTAACAATATATTATAATAAAATATATTTATGGTTATGTTATGTGTTGATTTTTTATTATTTTATCCAATTTTTTCAATTTGAACCAAAGTTTTGGGAAAATGTGATTCAAGTGGATATTGGTGGCAACCTCCTATTCTATATTTCATCAGTTTCCTTGTTTATAGAATTTACTATTTTTAACAGTTTTTCGAATTATGAACTTTCGGAGCAGTTTTGACACCTTAGCCTATGTTTTTTTAAGGTTCGCAGCAAGCCCGTAAACCTCAAATTTTAAAGGCCTACCACAAATCTTGTAGTATTTGGACAGATATTTCCAACAAGGTATCATACGCACCAAATAGAGATAATATGATCAAGTTATGACCCCGAGAAGTTGGATGCACAACTAACCCCAACTGGGCCCACAAACTCTTGGTGTTCCATCTCCTAGGTTAGGGTTTTGGTTGTTTAGGGTTTTCCCTTATTTTTTAATAATAAAAGGGCCCTTCAGCCTCATTGCAATACAGTTCAGAGGCATGTAGCCACCACATCTCTTCTCAGAGATAAACTACTATCGCCTAAGCTAGTTTATTTCCATTTTGTATCTAAGCATATTTTAGTTCTTTGATATTAACGAAATGATTTTTATTTATGTTGCATCTCTATATTTATGGTTATATTTGTACTTTGTTGCATTATTGTTTAATTTCAGATCAATGGAATAAAAGCAGTCTTCTCGTTCTTTACTTTTCTTTTTATGTCCCCAACGAGGTCAGGGTATAAGGGGTTAGGGCTTGAACTAGTTGAAACTTTGCAAGACCAACGTCATAAAACCCGACAACCTCCCATGGTAGAAGAAAAGAAAGACCAGGGAGGAGGAGGTCCTTTTAAAATATTTCTTGAAGAAGTCCTCAAGCGATAGAGGAACGCAATGATGAACGAATTTGCTCAAATCCTTCAGCGACTACCCACAGGCAACACATATTCCTCTAGTAGCCACTCTGGAAGTTCCACTCCCTTTAAGGTACAAGTAAACTTTGACATCCCCATATTTGAAGGTCAGATAGATGCAAATGTCGTAGATAAATGGTTAAATATGCTAAAAGGATTTTTTTCGATTCATGAATTTTCCAACAAGGAAAATATTACTTTTCCACTCCTCAAAGTTGCCCACCACGTCAAGGAATGGTGGTGAACGTACTGTTAGAAGAGGGATGAGAGTGAACTCTCACTATTTTTAGTTGTACTCACTTGGAATTATTTTTGGGATGCCATCAAGGAACAATATTACCCTATCAGGAGATATGAGGATACATACATAAAGCGGTCCACATTGTGGCAGGGAAGGGACCAAGATGTGCCAGAGTTCACAAATATTTTTCATACCCTTCACGCAAAGTTGGGTATTAAGGATTATGAGAGAAATTTATTACTCGAGTACCACTAATTTCTACACAAGTACATCCAAGACAAGATGGATTTCTTGGACATCTCCTCGCTCATGCACTTCTTATCGATATGTTGACAATATTGAGTATAAATTTAAATAGAAGAAGAGAGACTTTGGATCTACAAATTTGAAGTAAGGGAAGACACCCCAAACTGCAAAACAAAGGACAAAGCCAAGGTGGGGCAACCCAGGACAACTCGTTGAAGCCACAAGCAAAGAAAAAGACCACGAAGAATAAGAAGGACATGAGAAAATGGTGTGAGTTCCATAAGAGCCCCACTCAAAACATAAGTGAATGTCAGGGCAAGCAGTCACTAGTGTTTGTGTTGAAGGATTCAAAATCATATGCATGTTCTAACTCTGATTCAAAACCCGATAAGGGGAATGACAAAGGGAAGCAGATTATTGACGTGGAGCCTAGTGCCACCGTTGCCACCACCAATACCTAGAAGGATGACCCCAAAGATGCATAGGAGGGGGAGCACCTCTTCCACTCACATATGTGGGTGAAGGGTTCTCTGCTACAATTCATCATCGACATCGAGAGACAAAAGAACCTCATTTCAGCAAAGGCCATGAAACGACTAGGCCTACGTCCAAAACACACCCGGAGCCGTACACCATCAAGTGGCTTCACCAAGGACGATATCTCCACATCATCCAACAATGTAACCTTCCCTATAACATCAAATCCCTTCACTGATGAGGTATTGTGTGATGTTTATCCTCTTGAAGTTTGTGATGTATTGTTAGGTTAACCATACTTGTGGAAGCAACATGTTGTGTATGAGTCTAAGCCTCACACTGTTATTATTACTTTGGGAAATAAGTTGTACAAGATATCATAGGTAGCACCGCCTACTACTATCACTTTGATCACTGCGAAGCAATGCAGTAAGATCATCCCAGACCAGAAAATTTATTTTCCTTATGATTCGCCCTCAAGGAAAGAACAATATTATGGCCATGGCCTCCAGACAGAGTTCCTCCACACTATAACAACATATGGACAAGGTTGTGGAGTAAAGGGACATTTTAACCTCACCCACAAGGGTACCTCTACACTTTTAGGTCAAGCACTACATTGATCCGACCCTGGGTGCACACGCTACCTAATGGAAGGATCGATCAACGCTTTGTTCTGGAGAATAATGAAATCAAGAGGTAGATTTAGGAGTTTTTGCAGAAAGGGCACATCAGGCCAATTTCATCATCCTGTGCAAGCGTGATCGTGTTCGTACAAAATAAGGACAAGACCTGGAGACTTTGTGTTGACTGTCATGCATTGAACAAGATCACTGTGCCAAATAGGTATCCAATCCCATGAATTGATGACCTTCTAGACAACCTTAAGGTAACCAAATATTTCAGCAAGATTGACTTGAAGTCCGATTATCACCAAGTACATCCAATCGAACCCTCTGATGTGCAGAAGAATTCCTTAAAATCCAAGGAGGTCCTTTTCGAATGGTTGGTTATTCCTTTCGGGTTGACGAATACCCCCACAACCTTCATGAGGCTGTTGGAAAACATCTTGTGACCCTTCACCAACTCATTCATGGTGGTGTATTTGGATGACATCCTGATCTTCATCTGGAGTTGGGAAGAGAGCTTCTCCACCATATTCGACAAGTCCTCCAAATCCCGTGGCAACACAAGTTGTGTGCCAATTTGGATAAATGCACTTTTGGTATGACCCAGGTTCAATATCTGGGGTACATCATTAATGAGCGAGGTGTGCATGTGGACCCAGCGAAGATACAATTCATTCGATATTAGCCATCCATAACCACTCTAAGAAATCTCTACAACTTTTTTTGTCTTTCCAATTTCTACCGTAGGTTCGTGTTGGGGTTCTCTCATATCACTTTGCCTTTGCATCAAGTCACCAAGGGAGGAGTAAAAGCAAAGTTCTTTAGGTATGAATCCCGATGTTGGAATAGGGTCTCCTACAAAGGTGCGAATCTGGTCCATTTTGTATGTTTTTTATTATATTTAGTCTAACGTAGGGGTTTTGGGGTGGGTCAAAGCCCCTAATGCATTGTAAGCGAGTCAAGGGTATACCAAGAGGTTTGTGGACTAGTGGATGTGTAGGCCAAAATAGTATAAACAGTTGAGCCTTTTTGAGTCGATAGGTAGAGAATGAATAGATATTGATGTGAAGCACAAATTGCTAGGTCTTGGGTTGGGTTGTTTGGGTTAGGACTCCTATTGGTTGTGTGCGCGGAGATCCTCTGTCTTGATGTGTGTGGATCCTGCTGGCTGTGTGCGCGGGTGGTATTTGGGGAATGTAAGAGGATTTTGATAAGTAATATATGTGAAGTATTGCTGAAACATATGATGTTGTTTGGATCTGTTCTATTATGATTGATGCAAAATAAGATTGTCAGATGAAGCTGCGAACTCATCTGTTTTATATCTGTGGTATGAAAGTATCTGCACTTGGTATGTTACTCTGATGTGACATTTGTTTCACTTACTGATTGCATCTCTGTTAATGGACACAAACTATCTGTGTTGATAATATTGGCTGCGATTATGTTTTTTTATGGTTGTAATTGATGATGTGCACGTGGATGCGAACCTACTAGAGAAGATCTGATAAGAACTATAGTTGGGTTACGTTCAGGAACCTTGCGAATCACCCTTATGTGTAGATCTGACAATTGCGGGCCTTCGTTATTACCTACTCTCTCTGAGGGTGCAGAAACCTGGTTCCAGCACCCTCCCATACTGCTTCAGGTGAGACTTTGACCTGTGCAAGCAGGTCACTATAGAAAGGGCCAGTAGTATAGGGGTTTGTTAGAAAACCTTCACCTCCGAACCTGGGTCAGGACCCCTCGAGCCAAAAAATGGTTCTGTTTCCAGTACCAGGAGCATTTTGAGGGAGAGATTTGGTAATGCCAAGGTCATATTGGAAGCTTGAAAATAAATAATTTGACGAGTGGTTTGAAAAGCAAGTTCAGGAATTCGCTGTAAAAGAAAATCGCAGTGCGAACTTAACTGCGAAGGAGTGGAAAAATAAGTATATTTTCTTGGAAATCTACAAGACCTTCTTCTTAACTTTTGCAATCGAGCTGCAGGAGTGGCTCGCAAGGCTGGTTGATTTTCAGAAGTGTTGGAAAGATGAACGGGTCATGCAGTGGACTCCAGAACTAATCCAGTGGTTGGAAAATACTAATAATACCATTACACACATGGTATATCATTGGGTGGACAATGTGATAGGAGGATTTGTGACTAAATTTGTAATCAATCAATTTGTGTCCTACTCAGAAGCAGAGCGAAGGTTCTTCAAGGGTTTTCGGGGTAAATTTCTAAAAACTTTGTCGTTACTAATTAAGATCTTATTGTGCGAGAAAAGTATTCTGTGTAGCCATACCGAGTGAATGATCTCCAATAAAAGTGAGGGTACAACGCACAGTGGTAAGTACTACATAACTAATCAAGAGGGAGATCGATCTATCTATAGTCCAGTGACCAATTTTGTTGCGCATAACCCCCTATCAACACCATCTTTGAATCCTCGTAAGGGCAAGAACTCACCTCTGCCACCACCGGAAGACGATATGGCTTCACAGATGAAGTTACCCACCTTCAAGGGTGTGGGGGAAAAAGATATGGATCGATTCTAGTTTGTCCCAGGGTCTATATGGACTGCACAAAATGTAGCGAGCGATGCTGCGAAAAGAGCGCAAATATCTCTTGCTTTTGAAGAAAGGGCCCTGAACTGGTACATGGGATATCTCAACCAGCATGCGAAAACGAGCATTGAGGACATTAATAATGACTTGGACCAACAGTTCAAGAAGCCTAATGCCTACTCCCAGATAGTGAACGACCTAAAATATTTCAAAGAAGGTCCATCTGAGTCTGTATGGGAAACCAATTATTGATTGAAAAAGGTAATCAGAGAAGGAGGATTCCAGTATGATGATAGGAAGCATGCAGAGTGGTTCATTGATATGTTTTTGCCCCACCTACGTATACCAATGGGCCACCAAGACATTGAGTCACAGGAGAAGGCCTTGGAGATAGCAATGAATTTGGAGGCTGCGCCACGAGATGAAACCTAGTTGGGTGTATAATAGATACAAGGCCAGCTGGAGGCAATGCACATGGAGATCCAGAATCTGCAAAAGGAATGAGGAGCAGAGGACAGGTGGTGCATACAATGCAGGGTGAATGGCCACACCAAGGATAACTGTCCACTATTAGTAGACTACATGCAGGTTGGAGGACCTAGCCCATTGCGCCCTAGAGAAGCTGCGGGGCCAAGTAGGCTGGCACTATGGTGTGATGATTTTTGCGTCATGGGGTTGCATGACACCAACCACTTCCCTCACCTTGCTACTTGTATTTCAGAGGTTAAGAAACAATGGTGCATGTTTTGTAGGTATTTGGGGCATGATCAGCAGAACTGCTGAACTTACGATCTGGTGATAGACCGAGGAAACATCTATAGGGTACAGACAGATCCTTCGTCACCAAAGACCCCCTCCAGTATCAGGGGCTCGCCCATTAGGGGTAGGAGAGGGGACCGAGGCAGAAGCGTATGTAGGGGAAGAGGCCAGCTAATCTGTTATAACTGCAGGGAGATAGGTCACTTTGCAAGGGACTGCCCGAACCCTACAAGGCAAACCTGCAGGTATTGCAGGCAATTGGACCATGTGATCGAGGACTACATGATTTTGATGGCTAAGGTGCATGAGAAACATCAGACACCTATGAAAAATGTGCAATGTGTTACAACAAAGCCTCGGAACGAGGGACCAGGTATTAATATGATAACCTGTAGTGGCCTAGCCACCCAGGGGGGGGCAGAAGAAAAAGCTGCGGCTGAGCCTCTGATCATGAAAGAAGTCATCAAATCAGAGTGCCTGGACCTAAAAAAGGAAAGGGAAACCTTTATCGCATCTCAGTAGGACTTCACGGAAGCATCTACTTCGCAGGTTCCTGTGGCCACCAAAGAAGGAGAGGGGGTCCGACCATTTTTACAAGCATGCATGAAACTACTACGCAACCAGCAAGCCGTTGAGAACCTCCATGCACTATTAAATAGTTGCATAGAGAAAACCAACCTGCCCCTAGAAGTTAAGGATGTAAACACACTATACAAGTACAAGAAACACACTGGTAGGGAAATGTGGCTCACAGCACAAATCGGGGATTACGAAATGGAGAAAGTTATTTTGGATCTAGGGTCGGACGCGAACGTGCTGCCCAAGCAAACCTAGCAGCACATGGGAGAACCCAAGTTGGAATGGTCCACTATCTAGCTACGCATGGCCAATCAGCAGGAGATCATACCGTTAGGAAGGTTATCACAGATTGTAGTGGATATTGTAGGAATTAAGGTCCGGGCCGACTTTGAGGTCATTCAGATTGTTGAAGATGCAGACCCTTACCCTGCGCTCCTAGGGTTATATTCGGCCATCGACATGGGTGGTATTATCAACTTGAAGAAGAGAAGCATGGTTATTGAGAACAAAGGGATACACGCGATAGTCCTTTTAGACCCCATAGAAGGAGAAAGGTATATGGAGACGATGCATATCGATGAGGAGTTAGATCACATCTACAAGTTAACTATGCAAGATGAAGATTGGATCAACCCTACGGCATATAGTATGATCTGTTGGCAAAAGGATAACGAATTTTTTCCTGACTCTGATGGAGAACTTAAAAATTGGCAAAATCGGTTGCGCAACATATCTGTGCTGTGATGCCTCATAATTTTAAGGGATTTTCGATGTATATCCTCAGAGGTAAGATATCTACCCTGCATATCTTACTGTGACGATTTGGTGTTGTAAGATGCTTTGCATTTACAGTATCTCCTTCATGCCTGAGCAACCTACCCCCTCAGACAGTAGCAACCCAGAGTTTTTTTTTCGCGCCATGATGACGGCTATGAACCCTACTGAGCCTTCTGAACCAATGACTTCGGTAGAACAGGGGACTGAGGAAGTGGTAGAAATTGATTCTGAGGCGGAAAATATTCTCTCCACACTGAGCCCAGCCACGACGAAAGGAAAAACAAATGCACAGAGCTCTGGAAAGCCCTTGAAGCCCATGAAATGGGTTGTAGGAAAGCCACAAACTTCCCCACGAACCGCAAAATCCCTACAGGCAGCTCGAGAGGAAGCACAACCCATCAAGCCAATTCATTGGTGACCTCCCTTTGTTCGACCATGTAGGACATTGACACACACGTTGAAGAATCTTGATGGCCTGATCACTTACTTGCAGATTCACCAATAGCTAGGCTTGGTTGAACAAACAATCATCCAAAGCAACGCCGCAATCGCCCTTGCCACCACATAGCAGAAGGAGCTTGAAAGCTTCATTCACCAGCTCTACGCAGAAGTTCCAATAGAGATTATGGCTACTGCTATGCCCCAGGCAAAGGTTAAGGGATTGGTCACCGCATTGAAAGCATCTTGAACAGAGGTTGTAGAGGTTAAGTCACGGACAGAGCAGCAGAATACCGATCTACAGGCTAAATTGCAGCCCGAAACACCTTTGGAGGTGCGGGCCCAGCGATCTGCGCCGGTCACTATAGCTACAAACATCATGATAGGGCAGATCGCGCAGGGTGCTCAACTATTGGAAACTGCCATGTAGCTATGGACCAAGGTCCAACGCGATCCGCTCCTGTGTGAAATAACCCAGGCCCCGTGGCAGAAAGAGGAGACTTTTGAAACATTGGAAGCCACCCTACCCATGTTGGTTCCTACTCAGCGCTTGGCGCGACTACAAACCAACCAAGACCTCCAAGCTAAGATAGAAGAGCTTCGACAGAAGAAGAAGGCCCTCACTAACTGCCTGAAGCCTTAGGCTATTGACACCTCTAAACTGTCACAGGATGTTGATGTAGCCATGAAGCAGTTAAACCAGACTTTGGAAAGTGTCACTGTTGTGACGGAAGGCCCAATTTCACATAAGTTGGTTGACATCACCTAGAATGATGCTACCCAAAGCGAAGTTGTGCTGCCCCCATTGGCTGAAGCGATCAAACTGTTGCAAGTGCAGGTAGAGACCCCACCATCTCAGTGACTTGGGATGAGTCACAAGATTGTGTTGGGGGACTGTTGGAATAGGGTCTCCTACAAAGCTGTGAATCTGGTCCATTTTGTATGTTTTTTATTATATTTAGTCTAACACAGGGGTTTTGGGGTGGGTCAAAGCCCCTAATGCATTGTAAGCAGGTCAAGGGTAGACTAAGGGTCGACAAACCACGGTTTGCGGACCATTTGATGCGTAGGCCAAAATAGTATAAATAGTTGATCCTTTTTGAGTCGATAGGTAGAGAATGAATAAATATTGATGCAAAGTACAAATTGCTAGATCTTGGGTTGGGTTGTTTGGGTTAGGTCCTACTGGCTGTGTGCATGGAGATCCTCCGTCCTGCTGTGTGAGGACCCTTCTGGCTATGTGAGCAAGTGGTATTTGGGGAATGTAAGAGGATTTTGGTAAGTAATATTTGTGAAGTATTGCTAAAACATATGATGTTGTCTGGATCTGTTCTGTTATGATTGATGCGAACTAAGATTGTCTGATTAAGCTGTGAACTCATCTACTTTGTCTCTGTGGTATGAAAGTATCTACACTTAGTATGTTACTGTGATGTGACTATTGTTTCACTTACTGATTGCATCTCTATTAATGAATGTGAACTATCTGCGTTGACAATATTGGTTGTGATTATGCTATTTTATGGTTGTAATTGATGATGCACACGTGGATCCGAACCTGCTACAGCAGATCTGATAAGAACTATAGTCGGGTTACGTTAGGGAACCCTATGAATCACCCTTTTGTGTAGCATTAGGGGAAATTTGAGGTCTAAAATGGGCCTCCTAAGGAAATAATAAAATAATAGCTAAACTAATAAAATGATATTTATGAATTTTCAATTCATTTTTTGCACCACAATCCATTTAACCATAGATAAATTCAATTCAAAATTTGTACCAAAACAAAATTAATAAAAAAATTGTATTGATGTGACTATAAATAAGAATGAGATTTTCAAGAAAAAATCATTATCACTGAACAACTAATGCATTTGTTCTTTTTACTTAAATAACTTAAAATAAAATATAAATACAAATTTATAAATTCTTAATTATATTATATGCTATTAATTAAAATTTGTATTATTTAAATTTTATAATAACATGTAATTAATATACTATATAAAAATAATATAATATAATAAATGTATAGGGATATGCATTGTTTCTTTCAAGAAATATGAAATGACAATAATATATTTTTATTCACAAAGTGTGAAATGACATTTATTATGAGTACTGTACTTTGACTTTAAAAGTACTTAGAGCACTACCATGGTTAACCATGATTTTTTATCCACCATTTAGAATGTGACAAGTAAGTACCTTTAACTCAAGCAATGCCACCTCAACCATTAGGGATGATGTCATCCCCTAAAATGTGATTGGTTCTCATAAAGTGAATTTTGATTGTACATTTTCCTTAGGAGGCCCATTTAGACCTCAAAATTCCCCTAATGATCTGATAATTGTGGGTCTGCGTTATTACCTACTCTCTCTCAGGATGCGAAAACCTGGTTCCAACACCCTCCCATACTGCTTCGGGTGAGACTTTGACCTGTGCAAGCAAGTCACTTCCGAAAGGTCCAGTAGTATAGGGCTTTGTTGGCAAACCTTCACCTCTGAACCTGGGTCAGGACCCCTACAGCCAACACCCGAGAAAAGGATTTTTTCAAGTTGAATCAGAGCCTCCGCTCTACACCATTTCTCTCTTTACAAGACCTGCAACAACTATTTGATATTGATACATATGCCTCTAAATATGATATTGTTGCATTTCTTACTCAACAAGGGCATCCATTGGAATATCATTACAAGACACTTTTAGACACAATCTGAAAGTATCCCACCTATGAAAAAGTGATGTATTCTATTGTGCAAGTTTTCCAAAAATGGAAGCATTACATTTTGGGGAAGGAAACGATCATCCACACAGACCACCGACCTTTGTAGTTCATACAGACACAAGGGACGTTGCAGAACAATAATCATAAGAAATTTTTCATGTACTTGCAACAATCTATTTTAACATTAAGTACAAGAAGGGTAACACCAACAATGTTGTAGACTGCCCAAGTCAAACGTTGGTCATGGAAATAGCCACTGTGCTCGACTCTTATGGGAACAATTCTTCGGAGTGGTGGCATCTTTACAAGAGAAATATAGAATTCATCAACACATACCAGACACTATTGAAAGGCAAGAAAGTTCCAAAATTTGACATCCAGGATGCACTGTTATGCCAACTGGGACACCTCTGTGTTCCTTTAAGAAAGCGTGCCTAGATTATTTTGGAGGCACAATACAATTGGGTCACTGGAAATTTCGGAGTAGAGAAAAAAGTGGCAATGATGCAAAATTATTTTTATTAGCCGAATCTTTGATAGGATGTTGGGAAGTACATCAGATCCTACACTTCCTGCACCATTTCCAAGCCTACCAACAAGAGTCAAGGCCTATATACTCCTCTTCCTAGTCATATTCGACCTTGGGAATCCATCTCCATGAATTAAATGTGAGGCTTTCCTTCTACTAAGCATGGAAATGTATACATGTTCGTGGTGGTTAGCCCTGGTATTGCATCAAGAGTGCTGCAAATCCGATAGGCTACTCTATTTTACTTTTTCAATCTGGGGTTTGTACAAACTTGGAGGTGATAGTTCTATAGACACAACATATGAATTATTCTCATGCCATCCTCTTCTCAGTCCTACGATGGGGTGCTACTGCTAGGGTTGCTTCTAGGGAATGAATTCTATCACACTTATGAATGAAACCTAAGAATTGAAATAACTCATGATAATTACTCTATAATCAATAAATAAACTATTCTAGAGCATAAAGACTCATCTAGATATTTTCAAGAAAGGAAATCCATAATTATTCTAATGCAAGAAATAGAGTTAAAATAAGTGGCATTCATAAAGTAAATTGTTGAATTGAACTTGTAGAAAAGGAAACTAATCTAAGCACACAATGGTCCAAATGGTTGATTAAACTTTATCTACTTCATGCTTGAATGCTATGCTTAAAAATGCATCTATTAATGAGCCAACTATGCTTGTAAATACTCTGTTTTGCAGCAAAAGAAGGAGGCATTGAGGTGGCTTAAGAAGGTCTTGGACTCATGGTGTTGACCCTCGTTTTTTATCTCTTTTTGTTTATGAAATACATCTTATTTGCCATACTATCCATATATACACCATCATATCCACCTTATTTTTACCAAAAAATGCATATATAGGTATTTAAATTATTTTTTTCAATTATTAGAAGTTTTTGTAAAAATTGAAATTTAAGTGCATTTTTGGACAACACCAGAAATTCCCGCAATGGCCTCATGGTTTGCATATTTTTAGGACTTGAGCTCGAGATGGATATATTTCCAAAAGGCTTGGGAACTAATATTAAGTTTACACCTATTGGTACAGTCAAATAAAGCTTTAATAGGCTCGGTCAAAGGTGGTCATACAAGACCTGTCTTTATGGAGTATCCCTAGAAACTAGGTCAAAATTCTTATTTTGTGACATTTTCTAGATTTTGATGGATTCGATGGATGAATTAGACTTAATTGGATAAGATAAGGATATTCATGACTATAGGAGCTATTTTAGATGAATTTGTTAGATACTTTATCTATTTAAGCCTCAAACTTTGAAGGCATTGATATGTAGAATTTGTATGACTTAATATTATTATTTCTAAGACTTTGGAGACATAATTGAAGATCTGTTCTATTCTATTTTGCTAATTTTATATGCTGGTTGATTGAATGAATATTTAAGTAGTTTAAAACACCTTCAGTGTGCGAGGCAAGGATGGAGGGCCCCCACACGGAGCTAAGTGCACTTCCTAGTTTATTTGTAATTACAATTTCTAAATTAGTTTGGTTATGTTTAACTTGTTTATGATGATAATTTATGAGTGTTGATGAGTCTAATTATCATTATTATTTTTCATATGAAAGGAAAAACAAATTTTTAAGTTAAACATTCTTTCTATCTAATTAAGATCTTAATTTAGAATTCATCTTTTCATGCTTTTACATGCTTTTCTGATTTCCTGTTTCTAACAATAGCATTACTGATAAATGAATATATGATGAAGGACAGCCAGGGCCTCTTCAATATTGCTTCATGTATCTTAATCTATTGTTCAATTAGTAGTTTTTTATTTCTAATTCATGAGGTAATCTTGTTAGAGAAGGAAAAATAAATCTATTAAGTTAGGAGATTCTTCTACTTTTTATTGCACACTTGAATTTAGAAATTGCTTACGTTAGATTTATATTTGTAATATGCATTTACCTAGTCATTAATAAACCATATTCTAAATTGATCATAACTGAAACCCATATACTTTGGGGATGCTTCTAAGTTCCACTAGCCTAGATTGATAATAAATACTTGTGTTAGTTTACACAGTAAATTGACCCAACATTTTGGTGTTATTGCAGAGGAAGCATATTTCAAAATGGTCAAATATGAAGATAAAAAGATAAAAAAAAAATATAAAATTACCAAAAGCAAAAAAAAAAATAGTTTTTCTTTCAAGAAATGTTTTCTTATACCTAGAAATAGAGATCAAAAGGGTAGATTTGTGAAACAAAGCCCCTCAACATCTCATTCATCCACAACACTAACAACACTAGTTGTTGGAAGACCTACTATAGAAGAGTTAGAGGAAAAATAGAGATCAGGACAAAGATTAACTTTAGTTGAAAGAAAAATCGTGTTAGCCTTTGAGGTAAAGAGAAAGCAATCACCTAAAGAACCTCCTTCCGTATGGAAACAAAAAGATACAAGAAAACCAACTGTTGAACAACTAGAGCAACTTGTCCTTGAAGAAATCAAAGTAGTTGAAGAAATACAAAATCAACCTCATATTGAAACACTAAATATCTCTAAACAAGAAATGGTTGAAGAAGGAGAAGGATCAACTAGAGTAAACATTAATCCTAAACAAAGACTTGAATATGAAAGACAACAAAGGGAATAGTGAAGACAATGAGAGGAAGAAAGAAAGGCATAGGAAGAGAGAAGAGCAGAAGAATTTAGAAAGATAGAGGAAGAAGCGAGACGAGAAAATCAAAATAGAAGAACACAAGAAAATGAGCAATAAATTAACAATGATCACGAAACTACTTTTGGCTTTCCAATCTTAGATGCAAGAGAAATATTAGGAGAAGAAATAAAAATGAAAAACATTCCACCTTATGTATTGCCTAATTTCTATGGAATGTCAACAGAAGATCCTGATGCATTCATGTTTGAGTTTGATATCTTGTGTAGAACTTATTGATATACTGATGACACACACAAGCTTCGACTTTTTCTTGCTACTTTGAAAGAAGCAACCTTGAAATGGTTTATGGGATTAGGAGAACATACAATAGCTTCTTGGGATGATATGAAGAAATTTTTTCTTAAAAAGTAACAAGCTTAATGCAGGGCTAGAGACTCAAAAGAAGAAATTTTCATAATGACACAACAAGAAGATGAAAGTTTGGAAGAATATTTGGAAAGATTTATTTACAATTTACAGAAATCCAAACATCATTCTCTCAGTCCCAATACCATCCGTACCATTTTTCTTAAGGGTATCAGAGATGAATATTTAGGCATCCTTAATGTGATGGGAAAAGGAGATATCTCCAATTTACCATTTGAAGATATTGTTGAACTTTGTCTGAAATACTCTAGGGGAAGAGAAAAGAGTGGAAACAGAGATATTTCATCAAAAGCTTCCAAATCTATACCAAGTGCAGTAACAAGAGAAGAGATAGGAATTCTATTAGAAAACTTCAAAACAAATCTCTTAAGCACTTTGGGAACCAAAGTAGATGTCTTGAAAGCTAAGAAAAAGAAAGAAAAGCAAGGTGAAATCTTAGCAATTTTCTGTCCAAAGCGTAGTCAAAAACGTCCACTCAGGGAATGTGCTTTGCAAGGTATACAAGTGTGTGGACTATGAACAAAAAATCATGCAATAGAAAAATATCCCAAATTTAAAGAATTGCAAGGAGAAAAAATGTAAGGAGTAGATTCTCTCTACTATATGGCACCAAGGAGACCATGGCAACCAAGGATGCCTCAACAATTCCCTCAAAAAAACCCCCAAAATTTTCAGTATCCTCAAAATACATGGAATACACCAATGCCATGGTAGGCTTGGCCACCACAACAATATCAAAACCAACCTACACAAGGTTGGAGGGGATATGGTTATGGAAACCAACCACCACAACATATATATCCTCAACAGTTTCAATATCAACAACCATACCCTCCACAACAATTTTCTCAATATCAACAATTCCAGCAACATCAACCAATGCCATATCCATCTCAAAATCAACAAGTTCTAACTCAATCGCAACAGCTTCAACTACCAACTAACAAACGACCTCCTAGACGAACACAATTTCCAGCTCAACCAGTAGCTAATCCAAGTAACAAGGTTGATATACCAACATATCATGTGGAAGAGGCAACATATTATCCTAGTTATTCAATTCTTCCGATACAAGATGTCCACCTAATGTCTGGGAATGTGTTACAGAAATATTATCCTCCGATAATTGAAGAACAAATTGAACAAGGAGAAGAAATTCAACAATCTCAACCAAAAAAGAAATTTCAGAAAGGTAAATCTATTATGACACACACTCCACCATATCCAGAGAGATTGATACAATAGAATATCCCAATATCTCTTCCTGAATTTAATATTCTTGATGAATTGAAGAACACATATGTCAAATTTCCTTTGTTGCAGGCAAATAAAGATATCTCGATATATGCAAAAGCAATAAAGGAATTATGCATTAAGAAATCTGGCAGAAGAAAGAAGGATCCACCTACAATCCAGGTAATTGGAAGTGTATCTAGTCTCATGTCTACAAACACAACCATTTAAAAATATGTTGATCCAGGAATTCCTATGGTTACCATTTCGATTAACAAATTTTTAGTGCTAAATAATTTAATAGACTTGGGAGCAGCTATCAATGTTATGACTACAGAGACTATGAAACATTTGAATCTGAACAACATTAGAGCTGCTACTACATTTTTAGAACTTGCTGATAGATCTAAAGTTGTACCAGAAGGTATATTGGAAGATAACATTGTCTCATTGGATTCATGGGAGTATCCTGTAGACTTCTTGATTTTGCAGCCAAAAACAAATTTAGGAGGGCATCCCTTAATTTGAGGCAGACCATGGTTAGCCAATGCAGATGCTCACATTGGATGCAGGTCAGGAAGTATGAATATTGCACATGGAAATGAGGGAAAAGATGTTACATTATATCCTCCTGCTCAATCTCCTTCTTTACTATCATGGCTTGATGGAGAGGAACCACAAGAGATTTAATCTATGCTTATTCTTAATCAAGTTTATAATTTTAGAGGGGAGGAAGAAAATGAGGACTTATTCCATCTTTTCATATCAGAACCAAATATTTGAGAGTAGCTGAGAATAACTCAACATGAAGCTTCTAGTTATCTTTTAAATGAATGTTTTCAGGAAAATTGCACTATACAATCATTGCAAAATACATTCGAAAGAATTTTTTATGTTAATTCAATTACCAATTCAAACAGTAAAATCATTGAGATTAGTCCTGAGAAACATTTGAATATTGGTAATAACTTACAATCATCACAATAAGAAAATCTAATAACATTGTTACAAAAATATTCAAAATTTTTTGCCTAGGATTACACAAACATGCAGGGAATTCATCCAAAAACATGTATCCATCAAATTTACACTGATGATCAAATTAAACCTATAAGGCAACCACAAAGAAGGATGAACCCCATGACTAAGGAAATAGTGAAAGAAGAATTACAAAATTTATTACAAGTCAGATTTATCTATCCTATTTCAGATAGTCAATGGGTTTCACCCTTAGTTGTAGTACCTAAGAAAAATGGGAAATGGAGAATTTATGTCCATTACAGAGAACTCAATAATGATACATTAAAAGATCATTTTCCTTTACCATTTATTGATCAAGTGTTAGATTCATTAGCTGGAAAGTAATTCTTTTCATTTTTGGATGGATTTAGCAGATATAATCAGATAAAGATAGCATTAAAAGATCAAGATAAGACATCATTCACATTCCCATGGGGAACATATGCATATAATGTATTACCCTTTGGTTTATGTAATCCACCTACTACCTTTCAGAGAGCAATTCTTGCAATATTTTATGATTTGATCCATGAGTGTGTAGAAGTTTACATAGATGATTTCAATGTGTATGGTACAACATATGATGATTGTTTACAAAATATTAAGAAAGTGTTAAGAAGATGCATAGAGAAAAATCTATCACTCAGTAATGAAAAATGTTTTATGATGTTAACTGAGGGGATATTGTTGGGACATCATATTTCTTCTTCAGGAATTAAGGTGGACCCAACAAAAGTTCAAGTCATTGTGAGTTTAACACCACCTACAACACAAAAATAAGTTAGAAGTTTCTTGGGTTATGCATGCTACTATACGATATTTATTGAAAATTTCAGTAAAATAGCTTTTCCATTATTCAAGTTACTTGCAAAAGATGTGGAATTCCAATGGACAAATAATTTTCAAAATTCATTTGAAAAATTAAAAGAAAAATTGTCAATTGCACCCATTCTTTGAGGAGCTAATTGGTCTTTTCCATTTTATATTTCAACTGATGCATCTAACACTGCTATTGGAGCATCACTTGGACAAAAAGAGATTCGGCTTAATTATGTCATATATTTCATAAGAAAAAACTTAAAATCGATAGAATTGAACTACACTATTACCGAAAAAGAAATGTTAGTTGTAGTACATGCAGTTAATAAATTTCGACATTATATAACAAGTTATCAAGCTTACATCCACACAGATCATTCAGCCATAAAATATTTAATGAAAAAATCAATCACAAATGGCAGAATAACTAGATGGTTGTTATTAATGCAATAATTTAACATTATTGTGAAAGATCGACTAGGCAAATTTAATCAAGTTGCAGACTATCTCTCAAGACTATATTCACATGGTGATCCAAATCCAGTATCAGATAATTTTCCAGATGAACATCTATTTGCTATAAATGTCAAAATTCCACCATTTATAGATGTAGCTAACTATTTATCATCTAGCATCCTACCATCTCATTACACAAATAAACATAAAATAAGAATAACTAGATAAAGTGCTAGATATAGTTGGGTCAATGGAGATCTATTTTATACTGGTGCTGATCTAATGATTAGAAAATGTGTTAGAGAAGATGAGATTATTGAAATTTTGAAAGAATGTCATGATGAACCATGTGGTGCTCATTTTGCAAATAAACGAACATCATACAAAGTGCTAAAACTTGGCTACTACTGGCCAACCATCTTCAAAGACTTCAATTCCTATGTGAAGAGATGTGACAACTGCCAAAAAATTGGTAGACCAGTGGCATCACATGAAATTCCATTTAAGCCACAAGTACTGGTTGAACCATTTGAACAGTGGGCATTAGATTTCATGGGACCTATCAACCCTCAATCCAATGGAATTATGTACATCGTGGTATGTACAAATTATGTAACTAAGTGGGTGGAGGAAAAGGAAGTAGCACGGGCAACATAAGGCACTGTTGTGTATTTTCTGTTTGAAGAGATATTTGTAAGGTATGGAGTTCTGAGAGAGACAGTAATTGACCAAGGCACGCAATTCACATCAAAACTTGTTCGAGATCTTACTGATAAATACAAGGTTAAACACAGAAAATAAACTTTGTATCATCCTCAAGCAAACGGAAAAGTTGAATCAACAAAAAAAGTCCTAGAGAACATTATGACAAAGACTGAACAAATGAACAGAAAGGACTTGTCAGAAAAGTTTAGAGATGCACTATGGGCATATAGGATAACATGGAAAAACACAACTGGGTTCATTCCATATCAGTTAGTGTATGGAAAAGAAGTCCTATTACCCATAGAATTTCAAATACATACATTCAAGCTATCAAAGGAAGGAATAAGCCTTCCTTTAGCCAGTCACCTTGAATCCTTAGCCCTTCAACTTGAACCTTTTGCAAGAAGCCTTGAACCCAAGATGGAGGGACCTTGAATAATGAATCAAGTTCATTTCCTAAATAAAAAGAGAGATTTATGAAACCTAGATGGAATATTATAAATATCAAAGGTGTTATCAACAAATAAGAAATATCTATAGCCCGATATGAGACTAAAGGTGAGGGTCTCAAGAAGATCCATAAGCGGAATTTGGGATGGAATTATCTGAGGCACAAAAATAAATAATCATGGAATTAAATCAACTAGATGAGATAAGACAACAAGAAGTAGAGCACACATCTCTTGTGCAAGAACAAAGGATCAAATGGCATGATTGAGTCATAAAGAATAAAGTGTTTCAGAAAGGAGATTGGGCACTCTTGTTTGACTCCAGGTTCAAAGATTTCAAAGAAAATTTTACGACTCATTGGCTTGGGCCATATGAAATTGAAGAAATATTTGACAATGGAGATGTCAAGATAAAAAAAAAAAAACTGATGAAGCATCTATTTCGTTTGTCGTTAATGGACATAGGCTTAAAGTTTACAATAAGCCTATAAATAAAGAGGATTTTCTCAGAAAAAATTCGATAGATTCAGATCTAGAACTAATGGGGAAGCATATCAATGTGCCTCCCATAATTCCAGAAGAAGAAGACGAATAAATAATAATAATAATAATAATAATAATAATAATAATAATAAATAATAAATAAAATAAAAAATAATAAAAGAGTTTGGTTGTGAAAATCTAGGAAACTAACACAATACAAACTCAAATTCATATCGGAAAACCAACTTGTTTGGCCAATATGAATTATATTTTTGTTTTCATTTTAATTTACTATGATTTTTGTAGATATACCCTTCAAGACACATCGGACTTTAGGACAAGACTCATCATCAGCTTGGGGGAAGGTGTGTAATAAAACTATGAAAATAGTTTCAACAACTGAATTGAAGAGAGAATATGAATTGCAATTACAAAGGAACTTGGTACATCATTCAACATATACAGAAGGGACCTAAATTATTATCGAGAAAATTATTCAGAAAGGGACCTGTATCATTACGACAGGAAATTTTTTCAAACATTATTGCAAACTACGCCAGAAGGGACCTGAAATGTCAAAGTTTAACTTATAGAAGGGACCTGAACAACATCATTCCAAATCAAATCAGATGCAAAGAAGAAATAAAGTCTCTACATAGTTTGAAGAGCTATCGTTCTAACAAAACACAATGTTGACCATCATGAACATCAAATGGTTTGAGGGAATACAAGTACAGTAAGTAAAAATTTCTCTTAAAATTTCATTTTTTTGTGAAAATATTCTAGAATTGTGAAGCTAATTTAGTACTGGTTATGCATTATTATCACCTACATTCTTCATCATCTACATTTCATCACCTATTATTCTTAGCCCTATTCTATCCATATTTATACCACTATCCTAATAACTCAATAAACAATCCATAATATATCCATACCATACCCTACCCTACTTTTCTAAACAAAAGAATCATAAACAAAAGGCTTAACATTAAACCTTTGGTGGACCTATAATAAACAAACAAGAGGTTAGTGTCATTATAAATATTTAATTTTAAAATATGACATTTCATTGGTAAATTTTAAAAATTAAGTAAAAGAGCAAACCTATAGTCTAAAATCATATGATAGCGCAACTATTTCGAACAACAAAAGAAAATGCAAAAAACGCAATCATAAATGGTTATAAGCTAAGGTAATGAAGCAAGAGCGCAATCATAATGAAAACAATGGAATGAAAACTAACCTAAAGTATGACACTATGACAAACAATGCATGACAATGATCCATGTGTATGGAAAAAAATATGATGAGACAATGATACATACAACAATGGAGGAACGTAGAAATGATGGCATATAGTGATGTGAATATAAGTAGTGAAATGAAATTACGATGGCACATATGCAATAAGGTATGATGTGTTTCAATTGGGGATGGAAGAAGACAGTCATCAATGCAAAGCATGAAAGTAAAATGTGAAAGGGACTGCATAATAAGTGAATTAGAGGACGAAATGTACACTGTGGAGTTAGCATGATAGTCAAGGGTAAGCCACGCATGAACCGGTCAAGTGATGGTTGATGAACGGTAAAATAAATTCAAATGCCATATTACAACACTACGTAAATTGTTGAGAGAACCTCTGCCATTTCCAATACCTCAAGCAACTGATATACACTGTGTTTTTCAACATCATATCCTTTCGAAGGCTCAGTGAGAGAAGGAAGACATGCAATGAAAATACGCATCCATTTTTGCAGCTATGTAAGAAACAAATAAACAAGAGAGAAGACAAGGGAGAAGCTGTGAGGAGAATAGAAGAAATGTAATGCAGCAAAGAAGGCATGAAATAAAGTAGCGAGAAGAACGGATCAATAAGGGGATTTGACTAAAATTCCAAGCCAACAAATTTGGAAGATGTTTCAAGAAATCACGCTGTTAGGAGGCAAAAATCCTGTGAAGAATAAGGTAAGAAGTAAACTCAGATTTTGTTGTTTAAAACAACAATGATTCACATGAGTAAATATCAGGTTTCTAAACAAACTGAGAGTTATAAAAGGATTTTTTCTATTAAAGCCTTTAAAACTTGTCATTTTGTCTTTGACACCACTCATAAACTCTTTTATACCACTCATAAACACTTTGCCATCAATCAACACTAAATCTTCTGTTGATTAAATGAGTAAATGATAAGATATTGAATGAAGATTTTGATAAGATTAGCGCTGATTGAAACACAAAGAATTCAATTAAACTAGAAGGAAAATCACAAGGATCATAGCAGAAAATCACGAGGATTATTGCAATGACAGGTAAACTTGAAAACGTCCTCATGCAGAGTCTTCTATTTCAAGATGAATGTAAACAGAGAATGGAGAGTTTTGGTTTGAACTGCACAGTGAATTCATTTTAACTTGGTTGTGTAGTAGACTAATTTCATTTTCACATTGAGAAGAAGAATTCGAATCAAGTTTTTTGGAGAAAGATTCGTTTAAAAGGCATAGTCAACATGTTTTTGTATTTTTGCATAGCAGAGGGTAGAGTCTGGTGAATTTTGAAGAAAAATAGTGAACTCATTATGAGATTTTTTTTATGAAATAATTGAGTTATTCTCTTGCATAAATACTGAGATTATATTAGATACATGATGCTTTGCCTTAGGAAAATAATTTTGTATGGAATCGAAGGGTCACAAGACATGTTTGTATAAAAAAAATTCATTTTTTTTACACAGTCAAAAAATTACAAAATAGAGGCAGAGGATTGTTATTTTTAAAAGAGACAGAGAATCAAATAGAGAGTAGGATAATAGAAACATGATTTTTTTATGTTTTCTTAAACCTCTCTATATCAAATCTTGTGTCTATTTGAAGTAGTAAGCTCACATTATTCTAAAGGAAAACAGAGGATTGATTTCAATTACTTGGCAAGAGCAACAAACAGAGGTAAGCCTCACTATTGTGATAACATCTAGTACTTGAATTTTTGTTTACAAAAATGAAGTTAATGATAGTAGATGGGTACATCAAATAGTTTTCAGATAATATGACATCAAGAACAGAGTCCAAAGATTTTCAAATTGAACATTGGAGTAGGGAAACAATTGAGAAAATTTATCAATTACGCTTAATAGGCTTTCTTCAAAAATTCAAAGGGAACAATTAGGATATCACAAGGGAGTTTATAAACAATTTCAACTAGGTTGAAACAATGGTAGGTATTTTACATATTAATTTAACTCCAGAATCTATTTCTGAAGCTTTAGAGTTGGCATCATCAGGTGAACTATACCACAAGGGATTGCATTTCAAAGACAAGGGTTGGACCTTCTTCTTGGATAAGAATAGAAAGGGTTATTTTCATAGGTCAAAGGGGATTCCTAGGGAGTGGTTCAAATAACCTTGGGTTGAGCTAGTTTTGATAATTCAAAAGTTTTTCACCTGTGATAACAGACATAATGTAGTACACCTATATCACATTAGGTTACTACATCATATTAAAGGAGATATTAGGATCAATTTGCCCTAATTTTATAAAAAGTTGATGAAGATGATTGAAAGTGTAAAATCTAAGACCAAACCCAAAGAAGTTCAAATTCATCACCAGGGACTTATGAAAATCATTGTGGATTACTAGCTAAAAACTAAGGGAATGGTTTGGGAAGATTTCCTGATTCAAAATAAGTTTGTATAGCAAGTCACTGAAAACAAACTTAAACCAATGCAGGAAACAAGAAATATAGTGCATTCACCTCTCTATCTAAAAACCAGATCAAAGAAACAATAGGAAACAATTATGGTAGAGAGGGAAACATCATTCTTGACCATTTCTAGGAGACAGAAATAGAGGAATTCAGCAGATAGAAGTAGCAAAGAAAAAGAGCCAGAAGTGCAAGTCATAGAGACATCTACTTTAACTAAACAAGCCAATGAAATCCTTGAGAGGTTGCAACAAGAAGTTTATGAAAATCCGACAGATATTCTTATTTTGAAAATAATGAGGTTGAAGCTACTTTAGTTTCTAAAAATACCGAGGAGGAAGACCAAAACCTTAGCAGGATTAGAGAGTTAACTGATAGCCTAGAGGTAAGCAGAATGATGGAAAGGCACCTGAAAGAAGAAAATGAAACATATAAGACAACTAATGAAAAATTTGTTAAATAAAATGAGAAGATAAGTGAAGAAATGGGAAAATTAAAAGCCAAAAACAATCTTCTTTATACACAAGCATTTAGGTGGCTTTAGGAGATAAATTTCTGGAAGGCTAAATATGAGAAACAGACGGTCAAGACCTCAATTTACAAGGAATAAAAATGAAAAGATATGGATTCTCTTATACATGGAGCACAATAAGAAGTTTCAGGATTGGGAATGCGATCAGCATCAGAGCTCAAGAGGTCCAAAAGGAAAAAGCAAGCATGAGGACATGCTTGAACATCAGCCTGGGGGAGATGTTGGCCCTTGTTTTTTATCTCTTTTTGTTTATGAAATACATATTATTTGTCATATTATCCATCTAAAAAACCTCATATCCACCTTATTTTGACCAAAAAATGCATATACAGGCATTTAAATTATGTTTTTCAATTATTAGAAGTTTTTGTAAAAAATCAAATTTAAGTGCATTTTTGCACATCATCAGGAATTCCCGTAATGGCCTAATGGTTTGCATATTTGTAGGATACTTGGGCTCGAGATGGATATATTTCTAGAAGGCTTGGGATAATATTAAGTGTATGCCTATTGGTACAATCAAACTGAGCTTTAATAGCCCCGACCAAAGGCAGTCAAACATGAGCTGTCTTTATGGAGGATCCCTAGAAACTAGGTCAAAATTCTTATTTTGTGGGATTTTCTAGATTTTGATGGATCTGATGGATGAATTCGACTTTATTGGATAAGATAAGGATAGTCATGACTATAGGAGCTATTTTAGATTAATTTTTTAGATAATTTATCTATTTAAGCCTCAAACTTTGATGGCATTGATATGTAGAATTTGTATGACTTAATATTATTATTTCTGAGACTTTGGAGACATAATTGAAGATATGTTCTATTCTATTTTGCTCCTGTTATATGTTGGTTGATTGATTGAATATTTAAGTAGCTGAAAACTCCTTCAGTGTGAGAGACAAGAGTGGAGGGCCCTCACACCGAGCTAAGTGCACTTCCTAGTTTATTTCTAATTACAATTTCTGAATTAGTTTGCTTATGTTTAACTTGTTTATGATGATTATTTATGAGTGTTGATGAATCTAATGATCATTATTATTTTGCATATGAAAGGATAAACAAATCATTAGGGGAATTTTGAGGTCTAAAATAGGCCTCCTAAGGAAAATGTACAATCAAAATTCATTTTATGAGAACCAATCACATTTTAGGGGATGACATCATCCCCAATGGTTGGGGTGGCATTGCTTGAGTTAAAAGGTACTTACTTGTTACATTCACAATGGTGGATAAAAACTCATGTTTAACCATGATAGTGCTTTAAGTACTTTTAAAGTCAAAGTAAAGTACTAATAATAAATGTCATTTCATACGTTTTGAATAAAATATTATTATAGACTTTTCATATTTTTTGAAAGAAACAATTCATATCCTTAAATAATCTTCATGTCTTTACACATTTTTCAATAAATATTATATTTTTTTATTTTCATGTGTTTATTTTTGAATTATATATTCATCTCAATTTATTTAATATTATAATTTCAAATTAATTATAATTTATTTTAACTTATTTAAGTAAAAAGGACAAATGCATTAGTTGTTCAATGATAATGGCATTTTATTGAAAAAATCATTCTTATTTGTAATCACATCAATACAATTTTTTTATTAATTTTATTTGGTACACCTTTTCAATTGAATTTAACCATGGTTACATGGATTGTGGTGAAAAATAGTAAAATGCAAATTCATAAATATTATTTTATTGGTTTAACTATTATTTTATTATTTCCTTAGGAGGCCTATTTTAGACCTCAAAATTTCCCTAATGGTTTAAGTTAAATATTTTGTCTATCTAATTAAGATCTTAGGTTAGAATTCATCTTTTCATTCTTTTACATGTTTTTCTGAATTCTTGTTTCTAACAATAGCATTAATGATAAATGAATATATGATGAAGGACAACCAGGACCTCTTCAGTGAAGAGCCTCTTCAATTATTGCTTCATGTATCTTAATCTATTTTTCGATTAGTAGTTTTTGATTTCTAATTCATGAGGTAATATTGTTAGAGAATGTCAAATAAATCTCTTACGTTAGGAGATTCTTCTGCTTCTGATTGCACACTTGAATTTAGAAATTGTTTAAGTTAGATTTATATTTGTAATATGCATTTCCCTAGTCATTAATAAACCATCTTCTATATTGATCATAACTGAAACCCATATACTTTGGGGATGATTCTAAGTTCCACTAACTTGAATTTATAATGAATACTTGTGTTAGTTTACACAGTAAATTGACCCAACATATGGTTTCATAGTTGAAGGTCTGTTGGACATTTTTCAGGTCTAGGTGAGGTGAAAGAGAGGTTTTCGGCTGAATAAGTGGCTAACTCATGCTGCTACAAGAGCTGCTACAGGATTTCCTGAAGTGCTACAGGATGTCCTGAAACGCTACAGGAAATAGGCCGAGGATAGTTTGAGGCTAGAAATGGTGAGGAAAGGGGTAGGGAAGGTGGAATGAAGGTGGACCTAGGTGTATGGAAGGTATCCAACTCTTTGGCCAAGCTCAGAACGTCTTTCATAGCCTTTCTTTCACCCCAAGGGTGGCTCTCGATGTTGTGGTGAAGATCTCAAAAAAACAGAGTTGAAGGAAATTTGGTTGAAAGTTGGTTGGTGAAGGATGGAAATTGAAGCTAAGGATGTTGGTGGAGTTCTCCTATACTACTCTACTCAAACATGCAAAAAAACTACCTATTGATGCATTTATCACTAACAACTCTATGATGAGATGGTGGAAAAGATGAGTTTAATTTAAGAAAACTATTGGCTTTAGGGGTCTTGACCTAGGTTTGGATTTAAGGTTTGCAAAAAAACCCCTATACTACTGGCCCTTTCAACAATGACCTACTTTCGCAGGCCAAGGTCTCTCCCGAAGTAGTATGGGTGGGTGCTAGAACCATGTTTTCGTACCCTGGGAGAAAGTGGGTAATTAAGGCAGTTCTGTTGAGATCTATCAGGTTCACGGAAAAGCAACCTTATTGTAGAGCCCTTAATAGTATAGAAAGTATAGCTTATACCCTCATAGAAAACATATAAACATAAGCAAAGCTACTATTATTAAGTAGATATTAGCAACACCTTCGCAGCCACGTGAGCATAAGTAATTATCATCACAAAATAACACAATCGCAGCTATTTCAGATAATATAGAGATACTTCAACAGTAACATAGCTATTTCAGGTAACATATAGATACTTCAATAGATTCCGCATTCATTAACATCCAAAACCGAGTTACAAACCAAAGTTACAACCCGCACACACAGCCAGCAGGGTCCGCACACAGCAGGACTGAGGATCTCCACGCACATAGCCAGCACGATTCCTTACCCAATACCACCCAAAATAGATCTCAATAGTCCGTACTTAGCACCAATATTACTTCATCTTAGACTCAAACTATCAATCTATTTATATTATCATAGCCTGCACTATCCTGTGGTCTGCAAACCATGGTTTGCAAACTCTAGGTCTACCCTTTGACCTATTACAATACATTGGCGGCTTTGGCCCACCCCAAAGCCTCTGCACTAGAATAATTACTACAGAATATATAAAAAAAAACGCAGCTAGGGGACCTCGTTCCAATAGGCCCCCAACATAATCTTGTGACTCGTCCCGAGTCACAGCGGCCGTGGGGTTTGCATATTCACCTGGAGCTGCTTGATTGCATCGACCAGATGGGGCAACATTCCTTCACTCTGAGCGGTAGCGTTCTGCGCAATATCAGCCAAATTTTGCGAAGTTGGGCCTTCTGTGGCAACAGTGACACTCTCCAGGGTATGATTCAGTTGTTTAATCGCAACATCGATGTCCTAGGATAACTTGAGGGCTTCATCAGCCCATGGCTTAAGGTGGTCACTCATAACCATCTTCTTATGGTGAAGCCCCTCCAGGTCATCCCTGAGTGCAAGGTTGGCTCACAGATGTGCCAGGCATTGGTTTGGGATCAAAGTGGGAATTGTAGCCTCCATTTCCTCGAATTATTCTTCCTTTTGGCACAATTCTTGGGTAAAATCACGCAGAAGAGGGTCGCACTGCACCGTAGACCACAACTGCATACCTGTCTCAAACAATTCGGTGCCCTGAGAAATTTGTGTTGTAATGGTGTTTCTAGCTTCTGTGACCAGCGCATCTCTCTGGGTGTGTACCTCAGGAGGTGTTTCTAGCTGTAGCTTAGCTTGAAACGCAATAATATATTGATCCATCTTGGCCTTAACGCTTTGGATCTCGATATGAGAAGCTTTCAGGGTTGCAACGAGTCCCTCAATCTTGGCCTGGGTGGTGGCAGAGGTCGGAATGTCTTCGTGTCACATTTGTGCAAAGTCTGCTGATTAGACGTTCCAACTCGGTCTGCTATGCGGTGGCAAGGATACACGCAGCCTGTGCCTGGGATGCCTTGGTAGTATTTTCTACGATGGTCTACTCAGCTATGATTAGCTGCTATTGCACCTGTCGGTCTCTGTGATGGATTTACTCAAAGAGGGATGTGTGGAGAGCCTGCAATGGCTAGCCCTGAAGTTGGGCCAAGTCTAGATGTATTTCTGCACAGGCCTGGAATTGCACACATAAGCTGGGTGGACTCAGAGTGATTTTTGTGCTTGGAAGGGGGCAAAGGTGACTCTCAGTCATGGAGATCTACTTAGTGTTGGTCGCTTGAGGCAGCCTCGCTTGAACCACGCTCATATGCAAGGTATCGAATTTGAGCTGAAGAGCTTGGAGCTCAGACTATAATGTAGTGGCAGCGGCCTTCTACTGCTCTTCCAAGGCAAGCCACCTATCCTCCGAAGCAATGGTGATCGCATCTGTAATTTTCTCCAAATCTTCCTCGATTAAAGTAACCTCAATCTACCTACTGGGCCTCGTAGCCCGTCGTTTCATTCGCTGGCCCTTGAGAGGTTCAGCTGTCCGTTTCGTGCCACACAGGGAACCAACGCCCTACACATCTAGGCCCTCAGTCTCCATATCCCCCTGCAACTCCTGCTCCACAGCCTACGCCGCATATGGGGGAACCTCTGTCCTAGTGGAGCCTTCCGGGCCATGACCTTTTGAGTTCTTAGTAGTATTAGGTGGGGTGGTGGTCTTCAGAGCTGCGCTTGTAGCAGTAGTGTGGGTCGCTATAGGGCCATCTGATTTGAATCGCAATTTCCATTGAGGCGGCCAAGTGGCGATGAGCCGATCTATTTCCTCATTGGTGACCATCTAAGGCAGCAACATCCAAGTTGGATCCTTACGGCCCCGAATTTGCACGTTGTGCATCATAAACTAGAATTTTGTGATGCTCTTATACTTTCCATATATTGTTGGCGATAAGCGTGGCCGGGAGTGAATTGCTGCTGCGAGCGCACCATCAAACAGTACCCAAAATACTTTATTTTCCTCAATATGCTTTGCATCCTTTGAATCCCACAAGTTTGCGTATCACGCCCCTTCACACATGTCTAGTTCAAGCTTAGGGAGGATTGATCCTTCAGGGGATTCCCATGTGACCAATGCAATTAGGAGCAGTAGCCAAGAGTAACATAATGCCTTCCAATGATCCTAGGCCTCGCGCACGTTTTCTAGAAACTCGGTGCAGAGGAACTGCGACCAGTTAAAGCAGACCCATTTTTCGCACCGGCCAACAAGCTGAATCACATAGGCTGGGATAGCCATGGCCTCGCACTTGCACATCATTTTACAAGCCAGCAGCAGGGTACCCATGTGCACTCTAGGGTCAACAATGGTTCTGATCGGGAACCCTCTTTTGTTTCACTCGACATGGTAGTCTTCTCGCACCTTGTCGACGATCTATTGCTCATACTTCTTTTTGATGCACTCCATGGGATTCAGCCCCTACATGGGGAGACCAATAATGCAGTGAACTAGGGTTTCTCGATGGGAATGTAGTCCTGGATCCACAAGCTGTCGTCATTTATCAGGGCTAGAAGTTGTTGCACAACTAGGTCAGTGATATTGTATCAGCCAAAGTGAGGTATCAGCAGCAAGTTTAGTAATTCTGAACCTGCTGACCCACATGCCTAGGGCATTGGTACTAGCTTTAGCACATTGTTCTCCAGTACTCTTTCAAGATATAAATCAGGTGCCAATTCTGGGAAGGCATCCAGGTTGGCAAGGTCATGATCGTCGAACTTAACTGAGGGTAGATTGCCAAATACTTCTCCAATTATGGGGACTTCATCTGGAACCAACTACATTTGAAGATAGGAGTGCACAACATCGAGATTCTTGGGCATGTGCACCGAGGGTCTTCTAGGCTAAACATAGGGTGGTAGCCAAGTCAGCGGGGCAGCTAGCAGAGCTTCTTCCTGAGCAGGCAGAGGTCGCTTCGCCGGGTTAGGTGAGTGTGCCTTAGGCACCTTTCGGGGGGATTTCACATTCCTAGGGGATGTGCATGGCTTCACCCTAGCCCATTTCGCAGTTCTCCCCTGTCCTTTCTCCTGGCATTTCCCCTTATTCTTTTTTTTCTCCACCCTTTTCCCCTTGGTCGGTGTGGACACGACCTCTTCTACTTCACGGGTTACTTCCAATACTTAATCGGATGCTATCTCAGTAGAGGCCATGGTTTGCGATGATGGTTCCGTTGTAGTCTATCTAGTCAGGATACTCGGCTCTCACCCAAGAGACCTGGGTTCGAGTCCCAACAAGGGAACCATTTGTTGGCTTTAAGGGTCCTGACTTAAGTTCGGATTTAAGGTTTGCCAAAAAACCCCTATGCTACTGGCCCTTTCGGCAATGGCATACTTTCACAGACCAAGGTCTCACCGAAAGTAGTATGGGTGGGTGTTAGAACCAGGTTTCTGCACCCTGGGAGAAAGCGGGTAATTAAGGCATTCCTATTGAGATCTATCAGGTTCGCACATAAGAAATCTTATTGCAGAGCCCTTAACAGTATATAAAGTGCAGCTTATACCCTCATAGACAACATATAAACATAAACAAAGCTAATATTATTAAGAAGATCATAGCAAAACCTTCGCATCCACGTGCGCATCAGTAATTATCATCACAGAATAACACAATCGCAACTATTTTAGATAACACAAAGACACTTCAACAGTAACACAGCTAGTTCAGGTAACACAAAGATAATTCAACAGATTCCACATTCATTAACATCCAAAACCAAGTTACAAACCCAAGTCACAACCCGTGCACACAACTAGTGGGGTCCGCACACAGCAGGACTGAGGATCTCCTCGCACATAGCTAGTAGGAGTCCTTACCCAATACCACCCAGAACAGATCTCAATAGTTCATACTTAGAATCAATCTTACTTCATCTTAGACTCAAACTATCCATCTATTTATATAATCATAGCCTGTGCTATCCTATGGTCCGAAAACCATGGTTTGTGGACTCTAGGTCTACCCTTTCACCCGTTATAATACATTGGGGGCTTTGACCTGGCCCAAAGCCCCTACAATAGACTAATTACTACAAAATATATATAAAACAAATAGCTATGGGACCCTGTTCCAACACAAAACTACCTATGAATTTGAAACAGAAAACTAACTCAACATTCGCAACATGTTCATGGTAAACAAAGAAACCTATCTATTCTTTCCAGAAAATCATAAACTGAAAGAAATTTTGGCATGTGGTTATGATATACCCTCCTCAAGCTACAATGAAAGAGGTAAGAGAGGGAAGTTTTAACACATATTTTGAGTTTCATATCCTATTGTACTATGACCTAAAAGAGTCTAACTACAATAACATGAAATGGAAGAAAAATAAGCACAACAAGATGAAATGTAAGCAAACTAACTACAACACATGAAATAAACTAACTACAATGGCATGCATGGAAAGGAAACACAAATACATAAGAGATAATGGGGTCAATGGAATGGGCCCCAACCTACAATCTCAACCCTTTAAAACTAAATCAGTGAAGGAGAAACTGAATACTCATTTTATTGCATGACCAATCTCATTACATAGTATATGAAAGTCACACATGTCTATTATAAGAGCTAAGAGTACTCTATCTATCTCCAAAAATCGAATCCTAATGAGATCTTGCTCTGCCCTATTTATCCTAAAGGGTAGCTACCAACAACTCCTTAAAAAGTAGGTGATTTGTCCCCTTGGACTTCGAGACAAGTCGAGCTTTGATTCCATTAATCTTCCACTTACTTGGCTGCCTTTGATTTTGAGTTTTTGGAGGAGAATCTCGAGGATCCCTTGGTTGCCTTTAGTAGTTAAGAAGGTGGTAAGCCCTCCTATAACCACTCCTTGTTGTCTAGTCTGAGCTTTCATTGCACAATATTCAACAAAAATGGCATATCTTATTGATTATCCTTCATTTAAACCATATTAGGCATTTGAAGTATGACAACCATTAATTCACCATCTACAATAAGCAACATATGACCAGAATGTAATTAAATGTGAGAAAGAGAGAATAATAAGGCTAAGAAGGTGATAATTAACCCCTTAGAAGATACCTAACGATGGTTCTCATCATCACCCCCCTACCAAATGGTTTCTCATCCTCTGAGAAACTTAGTCCTCCTTCTTCATCTCTTTTAGTGTTGTAGTGGCCCCTCTAACATCCCAAGGAAGAAGTGAAGTACTCCCCTCAGGAGGGTAGAATCCATCATTTTTTTCTACCTCCTCCCAGTATTTTCTTTCCTCAGCTTGTTCTTTCCCTTCACCCAGTACCAACAACAAAGGTGGACTAAGTTTTAAGCCAAGCCATTGGATCTTCATTGTATGCATAGCCCTTTTGTACAATGAGGCCCTTTCTAGGAAATTTCTCAATCTCTCTCGGGTATGATATTCCATGTTCTTGATACTAAGAGGGAGGCCACTCCATCTTATCTAACTTTTCATTACACATTCCTTTCCTAATAGTTTAGAAATTCATCAAAGTGTGAAATGACCTGTGCTTGGGCGTTGAGGTACTTTTCTGCAAGGCTGGCATCATTTTCTATCATGAGGTGAATGTTAATGAGCCCCCTAGGACTGAATAGCTCTACCCTTATGTATAAAGGTTCTCTCCCATATCTTTTCATCTCCATTTTTACCTCCTCTTCACTTGCCTCATCATTGACCATCCAAGAGGCTAAGGACATCAACTGCATATCCCCCAACCTAGGGTTAGGGTCCCAAATGTTTAAATCATTAAAAATAATATTGTGCATCTAAAATTATACCAACATGGCCTTGTCTCCTATGTCAGACTGATTGAAAAAATCAATAAACTTCCCGTAATTTTGAAAAGGAAATGATCCATAAGATGCTAGTGTTTTAATATTAAATTGCAGCCATTGTTCTTTCAGGTAGATGGCATAGAAGTTTGAAGGGTGTGCGTGCTAGATTTCCTCCATGCATAAATATTCCATGGTGGAAATATGTTTGTCGTTATGCTAGAGTTGGATTTGTAACCTTTCATTTTCTTCCTATGTTTCTTGAAGTTTCTCCTTTAACATGGCTTCTTTTATTCTAACATCAACCAAATCCCTACCCATTTTAGTGACCTTTGCTTCCATTATTCCTACATCTTGCACATTCTTATTTTGACAATTTGAATCCAGTAATGTGTACATGCTCTTTCTTGCTCTAGTTGATAAAATAGGGGAATTTATATCTTTTGAGGGATCGCTATTCCTCCTTCAATAAATTTGTAGCAAGAACTTAGATATGGCTATGGGATAGGGTGTGAAATTGCTGATATGTATTTTGGGACAAATTTTGGGGAGGTATGCTCCTCCTTTGGTTCATCCTCTTGATTCCCTTTCTCATCCTACACCTCAATTTTTTACTCTTTTTCAACATCTAGGTCCTCTTTCCCTTCCAAGGGTGCCTTATCTCTCTCCCCCATGAATTTCTTCTCTTTTTGTGGCACTACTAGAGTTTCCTATAGCATCGACAAAGTTTCCTGTAGAAAACTCTTTTTTTCCTGTAGCAAACTTTTTTTTTCCTTAGCAAAATGTCCTTTGCTTGTTGCCGCTTCTTTTCTTCCTCTTCAAGGTCCATGGGGGTTGGTACTTGTTTAAGGGATGATACCCTTGAATAATGTCTCCTCTTATAGGTTACATGTGTCCTCTCAGGTGAGGTGGCCTCTTGAATTTTCCCTTCTTCTAAGATTATTTCATCTTTCTTTTTGGGTGACTCCTCAATTTTTATTTGGATTTTGGTTGGATTATGGGGTTTCCCTTGCTTCACCCTAGCACTCTTTTTGGTTCTGAAGTACATGGGGGTTTGTATTTTCATCATTTCCTTCACTGGTGTGCTTAGAGTGGCTAACGTGGCAACCAATTGTTTTTCTGATGTTCCTAGTGATAGGCTGGTCAGTTGGGGAGAGATTTCAGTGCCAAATATGGGGTTTAATATCTCTTCCTCCCCTGTATTTCCTTCATTTTTCTCTTCTATTTCTTCCTCCTCTTTTTCGTCTCCTTCTCTTGTGTCATATTTACCTTTCTATTATTCTTTCCCTTCCTCTATTTTTAGGGTTTTTGTGTTTTCTGCTTCTGTCTCCATCTCATTTTCTTCCTCTTCTCCTTTTGTCCCTTCAGTCTCCCCTTCTTCTTCTTCCATTCCCATCTCTCTAAGACTAAAGGTAGGGGTTTTTCCAAATTGTGTACCTATGAATGCTTCCCTATCCATATCCATGAAGGTGGAAAAAGGTACAAGGATGTTCAATATATTTAGAGCATCTCCTACCATAATTTTGATGAGGCCATGGTGAGCTAAGTGTTGATACTTTATCTCCCTCACCTTTTGGATAATTTCCCTCATTGAATGTAGGAGGAAGTAGTGAATGTTTAGTCTCTATTTTACATGTATATCTCCTTGCAATCTAAGTTCATGCAGTATTTTGAAGTGGTATACATAAACCACACTTAGTTTTCCCTCATAGGAAATGTATCTCACTATGTGAAATGCTACTTCATCCCAAGCGTAATGGAGGCTTTCCCTTCTAACTCCATTTTTATCCTCAATGAATTATTCATTTGGAAGAAATAAGCTCTTTTTAGATGCATTGTTGGACAACCTATCTTCGCTATTTCAGTTGACTCCTAGAGGTAAGGTGGTCACTCTACTAATCAATTCAGGTGTTATGGTGATGATTAGACCTCTAACCACATTGGTGGCCCTATCATATGCTTGTGAGTGCAGGGCCACTGCAAATTATTGAGCCACCTCATCATCAAATCCGTTGTGGAGATCAAAGAATCCTATCCACTAACGACTCCTAAAAATATAAACCACCTAAGGCTGTAATTTGATTCTCTTGATATCTGTGGGTTCCATTCTGTTAAAACCTCCCCCCATTTTATGGTTGTGTTAAGGAGGTAGTTGGATGGTTTTTGTTTTAGAATAGTGGTGGGATGGGGTCTTAGAGGTTACAATTCCACACAAAATTAGACTTCCTTGATTATATTTCTTTAAGCAGTCTCTTAAATTCTAAATTATTGTCGTGACTATATAATTTTTCATAAAAAGCATTTAAAAAATTGGCGAGGTGACATCCACTTACCTATGAACTCTGGTGTTTTATTTCTTGGGAGATGATCGTTTTGGGTGTAAATACCATCTGTGAGTGGACCTCATTGAAATTTTGATTAATGTGTAGCCTTCTATAGACTTTCCTCTAGCATCAACAAATTTACTGTAGCACATTTTTTCATGCAGACTTCAACCTTGGTGCGGAGTTATTCAATGGCTTATGTCACTCTCCTTATCTAACTTCTCTTGAAATGATCAATGGAATGAAGGAGAATGAGCCAAAACACCCCTTTATGACAACTTGAACGAATTTGGAGTGGAGTGGTGACTTGGAATTTGGCACAGGGTTTCCTCTTCTAGAATGTTAGTCCCATTTGAATTAATCATTTCTATTTTCCTCAAAATCACCTCCATCTCCTCGTGATCTCTCCCTTAACTTATTTTACATCCTAGGTTGCATGCAGAACCTCACTTCTCATTCAATTTAACTTCACGAGGGTGGCCATGTTAATTGGCCATCCTTTTTCCTTTTTAACCTCCTATTCTCGACATTAATTCATTTTGGCCAATATGATGCATAACGAGAGTGTGAAGGGGCCATACCTGAGCCTACTTACTACTGAGGAGTTTTAGAATTTATTTGATGTAGGGAGCTGGAGTCTGGTGATAGCCATCATTATTTTTTTTCCTTTGCTATTTTTTGTATGCATGTTTTCTGAGTGAGAAACTATAATATTCCAAAATGGAAAAGGAAGGAATATAGAACATTTGCACAATTCCAACCACGGTAAAATAAGAACTAAACATGTAGAGCTGGAAAAATGTTGGAATACATCAAAAAATCATACATATGGGTAGAAAATATCCGAGCCATATAATTATATATCAACATCCATGAAAGTACACAGTGCTCCAAAAGGAATGCACTCAATCCACAAGATGGCTGAAATACAGTAAAGAAACCAAGCACTTGAAATGTTGTGCTCCTACTGCGTTGCTACTGTAAACCACTGTTACTTAGGATACGGACCATGTGAGTAAGGCTATTAGAGGTCTTATAATGATTAGGGATTTTAACAATGGATTCTACTCACAAAACCCAGAAAAACCCAAAAATGGTTTGGCCATATTTTAAGTTTGGATTTCAGCCCTTTTTGAGTGGCCCACTATATTCCTGCTGACTAACTTACACACTCCTTTGGAATGACTGATGATATGGGGCTGAAGGAATAATCTATAAGATTTAATAGCACCCAATCAAATCAATAGGTGAATGGCTGGTCCCCTCACTGGAAAACATGGTCAAGAACTTGGGTAGTTGACCTCCCACTGCAATTGCACTACAAAATAACACAGTTTCTTGAAGAGACTGCGCTATGGGTGAATTTTTTTGCTTGGCCTGATGCTAGATGGTGGAATGAAGCTCTAAGAACTTCCTTAATAGCCTCCTGGATGAAGGGATGCTCCCTCTAGTGGAAAACAAGCTTAGAAATTGGGTTTCTCAACCCTCCACTGCTGCAACCTTGCAACAAAACACAATCCCCAACATGAACTGTGATGTACCATAAGACTGAAGCTTTCACCAAATGTCGGATAGTGGAAATGATGCTCAAGGTACCTCTTATAGGTAGGCACTCGAAGTCCCCCAAGGATGAGGATGGGATTCCCACTCGAGAACACCCTTGTGCTAAACAGCACTACAGACCCTGCTAAACAACAAAATCATGCATAGATATGTCACATGACAAATCCAGATATAAAAATATCAAGATCAATAATACAAATCCATGTCTTCTAATGTTGTCATCCTCTTCCTTTTATGCTTTGTGAGCTTCCTCACCCTATGCCCCACCCATTAAAGGAGCTACTCTCATGCATACAATCCTCCTAAATGACTATGTTGTCCTCCATTATCTCCACAACAATGCTATTGATCTGCTCAACTTTGACCCTGTCCACATGCTCTAGCCCCTTTTCACACCTAAGGGTTCTTTATTTAGTTGAAATGATGATCCACATTCACATGAGAAGTGGTTTTATTTTTTTATAAGGAGATTTATGGGTCTCCCTACCCACTTATTCACCTATGTATGTGACAAAACAAAACTTTAATATTCTAATTAATTTTGGAATATTACACCAAATTTTTCCTGAGTGACTTGCTTAACACTTTTATTTGTTGATTATTTTTTGCAAATGCTGCATGGAGATTATCAAGTGTTTTTCTAGTGTGTCCTTCCCTGTGGAGTCTTCTAGTCGTCATCTGAAGCCATCTCCATCAACTAAAACTCACTTTTTAGGCTTTTTGTGTCATGTACAAGATTGCTACAAGAAGTGATCATCTTCTTATACCAGTCCCCTTTCTACTACTTTGGAGCACCATTTTGTTGAAAAATGAGGGGAAATAGTGTAGGGATGCCAAGGATGGATCTATTGAGTGATGGGATTGATGGAAATATTAGTGTAGAGGTACCATGTAAATATGTAGGTGGCCCAACTTGAAGTGGTGAAAAGGAGGGTTTAGAGAGTGAATACTTTTGCATGGAGTGGAGTGTGGGTTGGGATTGGTGTTGAACTTTAGAATTACCCTCTACTTGACATTCATTCTGAATTTTTTTCCTTAATTTCTCATAAGATCATTTCCCCAATCAATGATAAATGCTATGTTTTGGCTTAAGGAATGTATTAAAATAATTTCCATGTTATATTTTCATGTTCTTGCTATTTTAATATATTTTTGCATTTTAGCTACAGAACATAACCTATTCTGCAGCTAAATCTAGATTTCGTAGCTACTCTCATGGTCTGGTAAGTTCTAGATGTCAAATGGAGAATTGGGCCACATGGGCATTTCTAGAATCATCTCCACATGGATTTTATCCTATTCACTCGGTCAAGATTGACAAAAAAATAGGCCTAAGATAACAGTCAAAGGCATAGTCAAAGTACGTTAGCCGAGAGTAGAAGGACTCTTGATTTTCTCTATCATAGCAAATCAAGAGTCAAACAGTCCTGTTGCAATTCTATAATTAGCCACCTGTAGCAAGATTGTCTCATAGACAATTATGTGTATTTTCCTTTAAATACCAGTTGTACAAAACCGAGAAAACAATTAAGAAATTAAGTTTTAAGTTTCAGCTTTTTTCTTTAACTCTGTATTAAGACTTCGTTCCATCATAAAAAAAAGTTAATGCTTCCAATGATTGCTTAAGTTTACCTTTAACCAACTAGCATTTCCGCCAAATCAGTTGTAGAGGGGCTCTGCACTAGAGAATGTTTTTCATTTGTTGTTTTTAGTTTAATTTCCATTACTCTGTTTTCAACAATTCTATTTTCTTATTAGATTAATGTTTCATTTCAGTTTTGATCAGATAGCATAATGTTAAAAAAATAAATGTGTAAGTCTTTTTCTTCTAAAATATTTTGTGAAGATAGATAACTCTATTTTCAAATCGAATTAAGATTGAATCACTAAGAATATACAGTTATCTAGTTTTCTTATTGTTCTGTCATTCATTTTCTTAGAATAGAATTATCAATTAATTGTGTAAATGGATGTTCTCAAAAGTCATTTCATGATGATGATTCTGAACTAAATTATTAAATGTCTAATTCATACAGATATTGATTTTATTCTACACATTTTTATTTGCTTTCTAGGAATTTAGAAACTAAGGTATAGTTGACTTCCTACACAACATCTCAAGAAGGTAATACTTCACATTGAATGTTTAGGAAAATCAAATATACATTAGTTGTTACAATCAGTTTTACATGCTTTCACATTTTTCTTTTAGATCCTCACTTAGTTGCATCACTGATATTCCTAAAATTCATTCCAAAGATATTGATTTAATCATGTTTCAAGACTGAATGTTTAATGAGTGCAATTACTGAGTTACTTTCTGCATACTTTACTTTATTTTCTAGATCATTAGGTATAATTAGTTACTTAACACCATCTCAAGAAGGTCATACTTCATAATTGAATGTTTGAGTATCTAAATATATAGTAGATGTTTTCCTTTGCATCCTTTGCTTACTGTTCTAAGACATTAGAGGATAAGGTATAGATAGTTACTTACACATCATTCCAAGAAGGTCACATTTCATAATTGAATGTTGGAGTAACTAGAAGTACATTATTTGTTTTCATTTTATGTTTTTAGTTAAGACAAACACTGCAATTTCAATCTCAGTTTTAAGAATTAGATCCACGGAATAGAAATAATGACAAGATTAGATAGATGCTCTTTTTTCCAAATTATATTCTAACCAACCAACAACCTTTGATTTATTTTTATGTAGATTAGATTAATTTAGGAACACTTCCTTTTATTCCTTCTTAAAATTCATTTGATTCATTTAAATATTTTCATAGGTTTTAAATTGAAAATTCTTAGACAACAAAGAAAAAAAACCCCCAAGACAACATAAAATGCAAACAACAAAGTAAGAAGAAACGTTAACTAAGAACATACAGTGCACCACACTTCATCAGTTTACAAACCTCGGTTGATAATTTATGCAAGCAATTTAAGACATTAAATTGACTAAACATTTTGGCACTGTTGCTGGGGAAGTGTGATTAGGAAACCTCATTTTTTACATCTAAAAAAAATGATATGCGTAGAGAAAGAGACTCTAGGGGTAGATTCATAGCTAGAGGCAAGATTTTAATCCCTACAACACCACTTAATCCACAAAGACTAAGAAGTGATACACCTTCATCTCAAACTCATATTCCATATTTCACTAGCCATAGATTTCCTGAAGTTCAAAGGTCAGAAATACAACTAGGAGGATCTCCTACTTCATCCACTGAGGCAGTCTTAGAGGAAGAAGATCATAGATCTCCAACATAAGGAGTAACCTTTTTCACCTTTACAAGAGAACACATTTTAGCTTAAGAGTTAGAAATTCCTGGTGGAGAGGAAGAGGAAGAACCTTCCTTCAACATACCATTGATAGAAGAACCAGAGGAAGAATCGTTAACCTTATAGGTTGAATCTTATATCAGCTCTGAAGAATCTATAATGGCGGGAAGAGGAGAAGAAGGGGAAGGAGAAGGAGAAATTCTAAATGGAGAAAATGTATTATTTGGAGGAGGAGATAGAGGTAGAGGTAGAGGAGGAGATAGAGGGAGATGTAGAGGAAATGTAGAAGGAGGTAGAAGAAATAGGGTAATTGAGAGTTCTTTTGGAATCCCTATAGTTGATGAAGATACAAATGCTACAATGAAAAATATCTCACCTTCTGTCCTCCCAAACTTTCATGTATTGAAAAGCGAAGACCCTGAAACCTTTTTCTTTGAATTTGAATTCTTTTGTAGAACATATGATTATTTACAAGACTCTCAAAAACTCAAATTGTTTCCTTCAACATTGAAAGGATCAGCTCTAAAATGGTTCATGAGTCTAATCACTTGGCCTATCAGAACATGGAATAATATGAAGAGAGAATTTTTACAAAGGTATTTGGATTATTGCATACCTATTAATCACAAAGATGAAGTGTTTAAAATGATGCAAAGAGAGGATGAGAATTTGGAGTATTTAATTGAAAGATTCAACTATAACATAAAAATAGCAAAAATGGATAATTTAGATCAAGATACTTTAAAAGCTCTTTTATTGAAGGCCATTAGAGATTAGTGGATAGACATCCTTAACATGATGGGGAAGGGGGGTATCTCTCAACTTCCATTACCTGATATTGAGGAATTATATATTCATCTCTCAAGAGGAAAATAAAAAACTAGGAAAGGTCCATGAGATCCTTCTCTTGCTAGGGTAAATAGATTTGCAACTGGAACAATGAGTAGGGCAGAAATTGGAAACATGCTTGATGAATTTAAAACAAACATTTTAGGGAGTCTTAGTGTTAGATAGACATCCTTAAGTTACAAAACAAGCAGAAAGCCGAGACTGGTGCTTTAGCTATTTTCTGTCCCAAATGTAGAAAGAAGCATGTTTTAAGAGAATTTCCTCTTGATGCAAAAGCCATAGAGACCTGTATGATTTTTTCAGAAATTCATGAGACTAAGAGTTGTCCTTCAATTCATGGTCTTAAGACTATTTTTCAAGAAGAAAAAACTTCAAATCCAACATAATATCTTTTCTTTGTCTCTATAATACCATGGTAGGGGCCACAAAATCAAGGTTTTCATAACCAAATGTATACTCAGCCCCCACCAAACTGGAATTCTTGGCAGCAACCTTGACCTCAATCTCAATCTCAATCTCAACCTTCAGCTCAAGGAATGCAAAATCCATATGGAAGTTTCTCTCAATTCTATCAATATCCTCCATCATATCCAAACTATCATCCCCAAAAAATTCCTTATCAAAATCAACAACCTCAACTCCAAAACCAAAACCAAAATCCACAACTCTCATTACCATTCCCTCATAGACCAAATTAGCTACATGCCCAACCATTACCAAACCCCAACAATAAAAATCCTTAGAATGCCTATATGATAGAACGGAAGAAATTTACAACCTACATGATTACTCCTCTAGATCTTAATGATGTTCAACTTAGATCTGGTAGGATATTAGAAAAGAAAAAGCTTTCTGTAGTTATTCAAGAAGAAGACAATTCTGAGGAAGATTCTCTACAGCCCAATAAAAGATTTGAAGAATAGAAATGTCTTCAAAACCAAAATTCTGAAAATGAAAAACAAAAAGAGCCAATAAACTCAACTCATATCATAGAGAAACCATCAGTGCCTACTTCTACACCTCCTTTTCTTGAAAGATTACAAATTGATAAAGGAGTAGAAAAGCATATTATGTTGCCTGATTATGATTTTCTAGATGAATTGAAAAATGTCTGTATCAAAATCCTTTTGTTACAATCCATTAATGAGATTCCAATTCTAGCTAAAACAATAAAGGAGTTGAGTATGAAGAAACCGAGAAGAAAAACAAAAGAAATAAAAATAATTCAGCTTGTAGGAAAAATAACAGGCATAATGATGGGAAAAATTGCCATTTAAAAATATTTAGATCCAAGAAGTCCAATTGTAAAAACAAATATCAATGGATTTGAAATTCGAAATACATTGATTGATTTAGGAGCAACAATAAACATCATGAGCAAACAAACCATGGAATAGTGCAAGATTCCTAATCTTCTGTATACACCTACATTACTGCAATTAGAAGATAGATCTATAATCAAGAAAAATGGTGTGTTAGAAGATATTTCAATTTCCTTAGACTCTTGGGAGTACCCTGTTGATTTGATGATCCTAACCCCTAAGAATAATCTAGGACATCCACTTATATTAGGAAGACCTTGGTTGGCTACATCTGATGCTTTCATTAGCTGTAGATCTGGCGACATGTATATCTCTGATGGTAACTCAACAAATAAATTCACTCTATAACCTCTAGCAAGAACAATCACAGAGTTAGATGACAAAGAATGGATTGATGATGAAAATGATAGACATCCTCTCTTTACTATTTCAACTATTAGTGAAGATATTCAAATCTTAAATTCAATAGAAAATTTTGAATCATCCCCAGAATATGAACATGATAAATTTCAAGAAAAATCCAATATTGAAAATTTTTCATCTAGGTAGATGTCTCTTTATTCTATGGAAGAATTTGGTAGCTCTACAGTTGAAATATTTCTAGGGAAAAATCTGAACATAAACAATACCTTGGAAAAATTACAATAGGAAAAGCTAATCAAAACATTACAACAACATTCTTCTACATATGCATGTGAATACACTGACATAAAAGGAATTAGTCCTAAGACTTGTATACATCACATCTACATTCAAGAAAGTTGTTAACCTATCAGACAACCTCAAATAAGGATGAATCCAAATCTTAGGGAAATTGTGAAAGAGGAGTTGCAAAAGTTGTTGAATGTAAACTTCATTTACCCAATTTCAGATAGTCAGTGGGTTTCCCCTTTAGTGATTGTGCCCAAAAATAATGGTAAATGGAGGGTATGGATTGATTATCGAGAATTGAATAAAGCTACCCCGAAAGATCAATTTCCTTTACCCTTTATAGATCAAGTGTTGGATAGATTAGCAGGTAAGAAGTATTTCTCATTCTTGGATGGTTTTAGTGGCTATAATCAAATTCAGGTAGCACTTGAAGATCAAGATAAGACCACATTCACCTATCCATGGGGGACTTATTCTTACTGAGTACTTCCTTTTGGATTGTGCAATGCACCTACAACATTCCGAAGGGCAGTACCGGGAATTTTTTATGATCTAATACATGATTGTGTAGAGGTGTATATGGATGACTTTACAGTTTATGGGAATACATTTGAAGAAGCTTTAGAAAATTTGGAAAAGGTTCTTAAAAGATGTAAGGAAGCAAACCTTTTACTAAGATATGAAAAATGTTTTATGATGTTTACAAAAGGGATTTTCTTAGGACATCACATTTCAAGAGATAGAATTAAAGTTGATAAATCTAAAGTTGAAATCATCTCCAAACTATCAATTCCAAGTTATCAAAAGGATGTTAGAATTTTTCTAGGATTTACAGGATATTATAGAAGATTTATAGAAATTTTTACTAAAATAGAATCCCCACTCTTCAAGTTACTCACCAAAGATTGTGAATTCAGTTGGAATCCTCATTGCGAGTTAGCATTTGAGACTTTAAAAGAAAAAATTTCCAAAGCACCCATCTTAAGAGGTCCAAATTGGAAACTACCTTTTCACATTTCAATAGATGCTTTAAATACAACTCTAGGAGCTGTATTAGGACAAAAATATTTGATCCCCTATGCCATCTATTACACAAGTAATAATTTGACTCCCACAAAGTTAAATTACACTATAACTGAAAAATAATTCTTAGCTATTGTTCATGCTATCAACAAATTCAAACATTATATAACAGGCTATGAAACTTGTGTTCATACAGATCACTCTGCGATTAGATACTTAATGAATAAATCTATTACTAATGGTAGAGTTAAAAGATGGTTGTTACTCTTGCAAGAATTCAAAATTATTGTTCTAGATCGACCTAGAAAACAAAACAAAGTTGATGATTTCTTATCTATAATTCAAAATATCAAAGATGACACTCCAGTTGTAGATAAATTTCCCGATGAATATCTTTTTGCAATAAATACTCAGACTCCTTGGTTTGCAAATATTGCCAATTACTTAGTTATAGGAAAATTACCTTCACATTTTCTTTCTAGAGAGAAAAGAAAAATCATTCAAATAAGTGAAAGATACTCATAGATTACTAATGAATTGTATAAGACAGGTCCAGATCTCATTATCATAAGATGTGTTCAAGAAGATGAAATGCCTGAAATTCTTAAAGCATGTCATGATGAACCTTGTGGTGGAAATTTTTCTGACAAGAGGACAACCTATAAAATCCTTCATTTAGGATATTATTGGCCATCCATCTTTAGAGATGCCAAAGAATATGTCAAAAGGCATGAAAACTGCCAAAGGGTAGGGAAACCTGCTCCTTCAAATGAAATTCCATTACAACCTCAGTACTCATTGAACCTTTTGAAAAATGGGCCTCGAATTTTGTTGGACCTATCAATCCACCATCTAAACAAAAGAAGTATATTTTGGTATGTACTGATTATGTACTAAATGGGTAGAGGCTAAAGCATTACCTTTTGCTAATGAAAGATTTGTAGTTAATTTTATTTTTGAGGATATCTTCACTCGTTTTGGTGTTCCAAGAGAAATTATGATAGATCAGGGAACCCATTTTACTTCCAAGTTGGTGAAGAGGCTCGTGTAATATTACAAGATCAAGCACATGAGAAATTATACTCCTTATCATCCACAAGAAAATGGTCAAGTTGAATCTACCAATAAAGTGATTGAAGGAATTCTCACTAAGACTTTACATATACATAGAAGAGATTGGGAAAAAATGCTTCCTAAAGCCTTATGGGTCTACAGAACTATATCGAGGAATACAACAGGATATACTCCCTATGAAATTCTTTATAGAAAGTAAGTCCTGTTCCCTATAGAGTTTTAGATTCGAACCCTCAAGATGGAAGTCCAATTGGGCCTTAATTTATCATAAGCACAGAAACATAGATTGGAGCAACTCAATGAGCTTGATGAAAACAGGAAAAATGCAGGTCAAAGAACCAGTATAGTCCAGCAACAAAGGGCTAAATGGCATGATAGTTTTATCAAGGAGAAGAAGTTTGAAGTAGGGGATTGGGCACCTTTTTTTTTATTCAAAATTCAAATATTTTCAAGGAAAGTTTCAGACTCATTGGCTTGGGCCATATGAGATTGAAAAAGTATTTGGTAATGAAGCAGTGAAGATAAGGACAATAGATGAAGAAAAGGTACCTCTTCTTGTGAATGGTCATCGGTTGAAAGTATATCATAAACCACTTTCAAAAGAAGAGTTTGTCAAGATTTTCCAAGATAATATTGATATGAAATTAGTGAAGAAGAATTCTTCTTCTTCACTAACTTAGCTTTTATTTTTCCTACATATATAAGTAAATAAAGTGTATAAGTATGAAAACCAATAAATGATTGGAATACTTATATAGAAAATACAGGGTGAAAATCATATATTTCTGACATCTTATATTTTCCATTTTCTTTTCTGTAATAAGTAGTGACACAAAACTACATTCATATTCCATATTTGCAGCTCATAATCTGCAAATTCATTTAATTTTACAATTTCATTCCATCTCACTCCACTTTCATTCCATTTCATAAGTCATTCCATTTTCATTCGATTTCACAATCATATTCCACTTCCATTTCATTTCACATTCATATTCCATAGCCATAATTTATTTCTTTTTACAGATTCCATTCTGCAGGCAATTCAATTCTTCAGCTAATCTATTCTATAGCCACATCTAATTCAGTAGTTCTAACACAATTGTACAACCCACAAACAAATTATGATTACAAGAAATTGAAGGGTTATGTTTTGAAGACCAACATGCTAAAAATGGTACCTAAGGGATCAACACCAAAGAAACAACAAACAAAAATGTTAGTTCTAAAAGGTAAAGTGAAAAAATTTATTTTAATAGAAAGGTTAAAACATAAAGCATGTATAATATGGATATTCATATGCTTCCTTGAAAAATCATCACTTGATTTGATTGCAGTTTACATCATACTACATATCAGCCACATCCTCTGTATTATGTTGCATAACAGTCCATAATTGACTCCTTCATTGATGATTAATGGTCATGACTTATGACGTGACATACTTGTCTACGTTTCTCCAAAAACCCTACCATCTATTTATTCCTACAAACCCTTGATAACTTTCATCAAATCTGTAGCCAAATCATTTAATAAAATAGGGAATAGTAATTCTGAATGTTGAGAACTCTGCATAGTAAAAGGCATGAGGCTAATTTTCAGATCAGAACCGGTAGGAGCAAAGAACATGCAAGGATACCCATAGATCAAGGAAATTTTGCAGAAAACTGGATGGCTCAGATTCATACAGAAATTCGATGGTTTCCACAAGGAAATTACAAAATCCTTTGCTTGGTATTTTGAAGGCACATAAGTAGAAATTTGAGATATCAAGTTTATAGTCACTGAGTCATTCATGGCCGAAGCTATAAAACTTCCAAGGCATGGTGAAAGATGGTTCGAAAACAAGGAGTTCCACAGTGAATCATGGAATGTAATACTCAAAAACCCAGGTATGGATGTCTCTGTTTTTAGAAAAGGTATCCCCAACTTAGTTCTTAAAAGTAAATGGAGGAACATGCTCTTGGTTTTACAGAAACTTATCACTTGTGAAGGAACTTTTGGTTGCATGTATCTATACCATATCCATTTACTGATGAATTTCTTAGAAAATGGTGAAATCAATATTCCTTTCTTTCTGCTAAATATTTTAACAAGGATAGCCACAAATGTGCAAAAGAGAATACAGTTCATAGATACCAGCATGCATCATCATGGGATGGTAAAGATACTGATTGAGTTTCATTTAAAAATAATAAGAGATACCTAGGAATATTTCCTTATTAGAAACCATTTTCAAGAAGCACCAGAATCACCTAAAGAAGATAATGTCAGGAAAAGAAGAAGGAAGAAGACTGATATAAATATTGAAAACAGACCTGAATATTCATTATAGAAGAATGATGAAAAGCTAATCTCTTAAGAATTGACAGAAATCAGAAAGCAAGTCAAGGCAGGAGGCAAAATAAGAAAGAGGAGTAAGGTTACAATTTAGGAAAATGTAAGTTCTTCACAACCAAGAAGGAGCTCCAGACTCTGAGGTTGACGAAGAAAAAATTATCAAAAGAGACTGAGCTTATAATTTTAGATGAAGAAACCCCATTACCATCTCCTATCAAAATTTCTCCTGCACACAGCCCTTAAAATTCTCCTATTCATAAATTTGAAGGTAGCCCCAGCAGAAGATCTCCAAGCATAGACCTAATACAACAAGAAATATATGATTATGTAGAATCACTGGAGAAAATAAGTGCATCAATGAACCCAAAAACTTCTATCAATCCATAAGAACCTCTAGTTGATGCTCTTAAACAGGATATTTATGAACTAGAGATATTGAACAGACATATCAAACAAGAGAATGAGACCTTGAAGCAGCAGAACAAGTTGGACAAGGTAATTCATAACAATACCATTTTGCATCTAGGACTGTGGTATAAGAAAAAGAAGACATTAAGGGAATTTCAAGGTCTAAAATGGGTCTCCTAAGGAAATTATAAAATAATAGTGGAAAAAACAAAATAAAATTTGATTACATCATCAAATTTTAGAGGGAAGAAATAAACAACTACTTTTTAAGCTCATATTTTGAACTTATCTCCCTAATGTTTTACTCAAATTCCGAGCAGGAATACTCATTGGATGAAAAATTTAATTCCTCATGCAAGGAGTACCCATGTTTCATACTTTTGATGGACCATGCTACATGAAAAATGAGAAATACATGAAAAACGTGATTGCAATCACGTTTTTTCATGTATTTCTCATTTTTCATGTAGCAAGGTCTATCAAAAGTATGCAACATGGGTATCTTTGGATGAGGAATTAAATCTTGCATCCAACGAGTACTCCCACTCGAAATTTGAGTAAACCCTTGAGGAGATAAGTTGAAAATATGATTTGAAAAAGTAGTTTTATTATTTTATTAATTTTTAATAATTTTACTTTTTTACTCCAAAAATGGTGAATCATCCCCCATGGTTGACATCATCATCTTGAATCCTATTGGTTCTCATAAAGTTTATTTTGGTTGTACATTTTTCTTAGGAGGCCCATTTTAGACTTCAAAATTCCCGTAATGAATTGAAAAGAAAGAATAAGTTACTAAACAGAGAAGTGATTAACCCCAAGTACAAGCTTCTTATGAGAAGGCCGATGATGAAAGTCACTTCAAAGAAAAATAAAATAAGGAAATAGGATGTGCTAGTAGAATTGTCTTAGAAAATACAGTAGGGAAGGAGAACTCACATTTTTGACAAATTGCATGAGGACATGCAATGATTTTGCAGTGGGGGTATGTTGAACCTCAGAATTACCATCTCCTTGACATTCTTTCTCACCTTTTTCCCTTAATCTCATAAGATCACATTCCTCAATCAATGATAAGTGTTATGTTTTGGCTTAAGGAATGCATTAAAATAACTGCCATGTTATATTTTCATGTTCTTGCTATTTTAATAGATTTTTGAAATTTAGCTACAGAACGCATCCTATTCTGCAGCTAACTTTGGATTCTGCAGCTACTCTCATGGTCTGGAATGTTCTAAGTGTCAAATGGATAATTGGGCCACATGGGAATTTCTAGAATCATCTTCACATGGATTTTATCCTATTCACTCGGTCAAGATCGACAGAAAAGCAGGCCTAAGATCACGGTCAAAGGCATAGTCAAATATCCTTAGCCAAGAGTAGCAGGACCCTTGATTTGTTCTATCATAGCAAATCAAGAGTCAAACAGTCCTATTGCAATTCTATAATTAGCCACCTATAGCAAGATTATTTCATAAACAATTATGTGGATTTTCTTATAAGTGCTAGTTGTATAGAACCGAGAAGATAGTTAAGAAATTAAGTTTTAAGTCTAAGCTTTTTGCTGATACTCTGTATTATGACTTCATTCCATCATAATACAAATTTTACGTTGCTAATTATTGCTTAAGTGCACCTTTAACCAGCTAGCGTTTCATCCAAATTAGTTGCAGAGGGCCCGTGCACTGGAGGAGATTTTTCATTTTTTGTTTTTAGTTTAATGTTCATTACTCTGTTTTCAACAATTTTGTTTTCTTATTAGATTAATATTTCATTTCAGTTTTGATTAGATAGCATAATGTTAAAAACATAACTGTGTAAGCCTTGTTCTTCTAAAATATTTTGTGAAGATAGATAACTCTATTTTCAAATTGAATTAAGATTGAAGCATTAAGAATATACAGTTATCTAGTTTTCTTATTGTTATGTCATGCATTTTCTTAGAATATAATTATCAATTGATTGTGTAAATGGATGTTCTCAAAAGTCATTTCATGATGATGATTCTGAACTAAATGATTGAATGTATAATTCATAAAGTTATTGAGTTTATTCTGCACATTTTTATTTGCTTTCTAGGAATTTAGAAACTAAGGTATAGTTGACTTCTTACACATCATCTCAAGAGGGTAATACTTCACATTGAACGCTGGGGAAAATCAAATATACATTAGTTGTTGCAATTAGTTTTATATTCTTTCACATTTTGCTTTCAGATCCTTACTTAGTTGCATCACTGATATTCCTAAAAGTCATTCCAAAGAGATTGATTTAATCATGTTTCAAGACTGAATGATTGAATGTTTAATTAGTGTAATTGTTGAGTTACTTTCTACATACTTTACTTGCTTTTCTAGATCATTAGGTATAATTAGTTACTTAACACCATCTCAAGATGGTCACACTTCATAATTTAATGTTGGAGTATCTAAATATACAGTAGATGTTTTCCTTTGCATTCCTTGATTACTGTTCTAGGAAATTAGAAGATAAGATATAGATAGTTACTTAAACATCATTTCAAGAAGGTCACATTTCATAATTGAATGCTGGAGTAACTGGAAGTACATTAGTTGTTTTCATTTTCTATTTCTACCTAAGACAAACACTGCAATTTCAAACTCAGTTTTAAGAATTAGATTCAGGGAATAGAGCTAATGACAATATTAGATAGATGCTCTATTTTCCAAATTATATTCTAACTAGCCAACAATCTTTGATTTATTTTTATGGATTAATATAGGAACACTTCATTTCTTCCTTCTTAAAATTCATTAGATTCATTTAAATCTTTTCATAGGTTTTAGATTGAACATTCTTAGACATCAAAGAACGAAAACCCCCAACACAACATAAAATACAAACAACGAAGTAAGAAAAAAATTAACTAAGCACATACAGTGCACTACACTTTATCAGTTTACAAACCTCGATTGATAATTTATGCAAGAAACTTAAGAAATTAAATTGACTAAAAAATTGGTAGGTATGGGAAAGAAATTATTTTCATGCTTTTCTTAAAGGTTAGGTTTCCTTGAGTGAACTTCATCTCTCTCAGACGGATTTACTATAGTAGTAAAGGTTTTCCTATAGCACTACATGAAATCCTGTAGCAGGCTAGGACATCCCGTGGCTATAGAGAGGGAAAGACATGGGATTTTTTCTCACCAGAAGGGAGAAATGGGTTGATGGATGCATGCCGGGGTTGATCATGGAGTGGCTAGGTAGAGAATATAGAGAAGAGAGGAAGAAATCTGCTCCTATTTTTTTAAACCATCCTTGATCAACAACCTACAAAATAGAAATAAGTAAGTGTATAGGTGTTGTTTCATATTTTTCTCTTTCTCTTTTTCTCTTTATTTTATTTTTTTGAAGACATGTGGGCTACGTCCACAGAGGTTTTCAACCCACAATCCTGCCTTGGGTGCCTCAAATATGTTTTCACCCAAGGATATTATATTCATTTGTTTTTTCTTTTTTCTACTCCAGGATCGCCTCATGGAGGTTTTGAACCCAAGACTTGGCCTTCGATGCCTCATAGAGGTTTTCACCCATGCGTCTATATTTTTTTTCCTTTTCTATTTTTCTAAGAAGGGGAGGCACTTGAAACTATGGGGCTTCCAATGACATTCACCTCCCTACTTATTGAATTAATAAACTTAGCCCTAGACAAGGGCTTACTGTACACATTGAGCTTATAACCATTGACAAGCAGTGGGATCCTCTCCTCATCTATGTTTTTAATCTAAACAACCCCATTGTCATGGACATCTTGTAGAACTGCAGAGAGTATGGAAAAAATGGGATTCTTTCTCACTTGAAGGGAGAAATGGGTGGATGGATGCATGTTTGGGTTTATCATGGAGTGGGTTGGTAGAGGAGACAGAGAAGAGAGAAATAAAATTTATCCTCTTTCTTTAAACTATCCTTGATCAACATCCTATAAAACAAAAACAAGTGAGTGTATAGGTGTTGTTTTCATTGTTTTCTCTTTCTCTTTTTCTCTTTGTTGTTTTTTTTCTTGAAGAAAGGTGGGCTACCTCCATAGAGGTTTTCAACCCACAAGCATGCCTTGGGCGCCTCAAAGAGATTTTCACTCGAGGATCTTATATTTCTTTGTTCTTTATTTTTTCTTCTCCAGGTTCGCCTCATGGAGGGTTTCAACCTAGGAGTTGGCCTTGGATGCTTCATAGAGGTTTTCAGCCATGCCCCTTTATTTTTTTCCTTATTTACTTTTTCTAGGAAGGGGAGGCTTAGGAAATTATGGGGCTTCCAATGACATTCACCTCCCTAATTATTGAATTAATAAACTCAGCCCTAGATAGGGGCTTCTTGTACACTTTGAGGCTATTTCCATTGAGAAGAAGTGGGATCCTATCCTCATCTATTGCTTTGATATGAATCGCCCCATTGTCATAGAATTTTTCCACTTGGTAAGGTCCCAACCATCTTCTCATCAATTTTACTTTGAAATCATTGAACCTAGATTCATAGAGTAGCGCCCAATATCCTTCTTGAAATGTAATTTCTTTGATGCATTTTTCATGCCAAACCTTCCTTTCCAGCCAAATTACCTCTATGTGAATGAGGGCCTGCATTATGAACTCATCCAAACCATTTAATTGTAGCAACCTTTCTTGTTGGGCCTTTGTGATGTCCAGGTATAACTTAACTTCCATTCTCAAGGTGTTGTTCTCAAAATCAATGGAAATAAAATATTTCTTCCCATAAACTAACTCATAAGGAGTAAACTCTGTGGTTGTCTTCCAAGTGGTATTGTAAGCCCAAGTGGCTTCCACCAATATTTCTACCCAATATTTTCTTCTTCTCCTCACAACCTTGGTGAGGCTCGAAGGATCTATTTTTCACCTTCACCTGGCCATTTTCTTGAGGATGATAGGCATTGGAAGTATTGTGCTTTATCTTGTGTCGACTCAATATTTTTTCAATGAGATGAGATGTAAATTGAGCCCCATGATCAGTGACTACCTCTTTGGGGTATCCAAACATGTAGAACACATTCTCTCTCAAAATCTCAGCTTCCTTCTCCCCTATTGCTACCTTTACAGTGCTTGTTTCGACCCACTTGGTCAAGTAGCCTGTGTGGAATATGATATACCTCTTCTTCCCGGATAGTGGACCAATGGGTACAATGAAGTCCATGCCCCATTTATAAAATGGCTCTAGAGCCACCTGAGGGTGCAAAGGAATTTTATCCTTTGGTGTAGGTCTCCCCATACTTTGGCACTAGTCACGTCTACTGGTGTACCACCTGGAATCTATGTGGAGGGTAGGCAAATAGTAACCTCCTTGAAAATATTTTAAGGTTATCCATTTTGCAGCAAAATGGCCTCCACAAGGACGATCATGACATGTCGAGAGGATACCAAAAACCTCGTCCTCCCTCACACATCTTGTGAGAATTTGGTTAGGACCCAACATGAAGAGATTTCCACCAATCTAGGTGAAATGGGCACTTTTCTTGATAATATTGCTATCCTCCCTGTATGAAAGGTTTGGGGTGAACATTTCAGCAACCAAGTAGTTATTTATTTCAACAAACCAAAGAGAGAGTGTTGATATAGAAAATAGGAGTTCATCTGGAAGCTAACCATCCACCATCCCTTCCTCATCTATAGGTAGAGTTAGTCTAGATAGGAAATTTTCAACAACATTCTCCTTTCCTAGTTTATCGACAATTGTTAAGTCAAAATGTTGTAATAACAACAACTATCTAGTTATTATAGCATTAACATCATGCTTATTCATTAAGTAATTGATGGTTGCATGGTCAGTATGTATAAAGGTCTGATAACCAGTAATGTAATGCCTAAATTTGTTTAAGGAATGGACAATGCCTAAAGTCTCCTTTTCTGTAACAGTGTAGTTAAGTTCAGCTTTGGACAAATTCTTGATAATGAAATAGATGGCATAGGGTGATTTGTCTTTCAACTTCCCGAAAGCTACCCCGACAACTTTGTATCATGCATCTGTGTGGATGTGGAAAGGAAGATTCCATAATAATCAGCCCATAGTGTATCTTTGTGTGTGTTGGGCAAGGTTCACTACAAGGAAAATACATTCTAGTGGAGGTTTTTGTGGAGGCTCCTATAAAAATAAACCAAAAGTCCATTTGTAGCAAAGGTCACTAGAGGAGGCTGGTGGGCTGATGTTTTAGTGGGTGTTTCTTGGATGGTGTGTCTAAATCTACAACACATCACTTATTTACTATCCATACAAGCACCAACGCTATATATAACATGGTGCACTGTGGAAATTTTATTTTTATAAAATAAAAATAAAAAACATGGTACACTGAATAACACAACACAATGGTGCTTGAAAAATTGATAGGACCAATGTCCTTCATATAGTAAAACATACTGGTTCATACCAGTAATGAGAACCGGTGTAGTTTTAAATTTAAAAAAAATGTGATGTTATTTTCTAATGATGCTTTAGTGTGGTAAACTTATCCAAATGTCCTAGGTTATATTCTAAAGCACATCACTAGGGGGCTTGTTTTGTGTGGGGACCTGCCTATGGTTTTGTGCATGGGTTTAGACATGGTTTTGGGGAAAGCTGGTTTTCTTCCCCCTGGTATTTGGTAGATTTAGTCAAGGGCACTACGGTTATTTTCTAACCCAGGGTTATTGAATTCTTCATCATGTATATATATGTGTTGTAACACTAAAAGGAATGTAATGAAAAATCAAGCTGGTAGTCCCGATTTGGGATCTAGGGGAAAAAACTCAGTGCATATATATTTTATGTTTTATTCTCTCGCTATTGTTTATTTTCTATTTTTAAGAATTCGTTTGCAGATAATTTCTGTATAGGGTTAAAACCTACAGTGCTTTTAATTTCTAGAAAAAGAATGGTACTATAGTAAATCAACATACTTGGTGTGGTAATTGTATAGAAATACCTTGGGTTGTCTCAAGAAAATCATTGTGAATTTTTTTAATTAAAAAAAATGTGGTTCCTGTAAATATATCTCGCACCGGTGCGGTTAGTGAAATGCACCAGAGAAGGGTTAAATAAAAAAACCCTCCAGCTGTAATTTTCATTTTCACTATCTATAGTGCAGGAGATCTTTGAAGCACTCGTGCCACTCTTTCCACGTGCAAGCCCCATGACATCAATGTGTCTCTTGCTCACCATCCTTTTGTACCATGCTCACTGTCTGAGTTTCCAATTTTTTGAAACCATACTAATTCGTTTCTCTACATTACGTGTCTACAATGCTTCCCAATGACCAAATGTCTAGGTAATGTCTATGTTTCTTTATAGTTTATTTTCTTAGTAGATTAGAATTGAAAATTAGGTTAAATTTTTTACTTCAATTCGTAGTGTGCTTGATATGTTTTCCTCGCACTGATAGCGTTGCACCCTGTAGATTTACAGGGTGCACCACATTTTGGTGCGTGAACATAACACATTGCAATTATTGCACTACATTTTATAAATGAATTGCATCGGGAAGGATGCTACAGATTATATGTGAGTGCATCGCACTTGGTGTGTTTATATTTACCAAATTCACTAAAAACATATTATTTAAAAATATAGCTATAACTCGGTGTGTTTGAAAATCTGAACATTCTGTACCGGTGTGAAAAGGTTATACATGTGCACCGGTGCACAAGTGTGTTGCAACATTATCAAAAGTTAAATTTTTGAACCAAAAATGGTGCGCCATACTTATGTGCACACTGATATCAATGTGTTTATACTCAAATGCACACCGACACTAGTGAATGATTGTGTTTTGAGAGCACCGTTGGATATTTTTTAAATCGAAAGTTATTTTTCCATACTTATAAATAAATGTTTCATTTAATAAAAAAAAATGTATTTAATGTATGAGGCTAATGTATTTTATATGTCAAACATATAGCAGAGACGTCATCAGAGGGAGTAGCAGTAGGAGCAAGAGAAGCAGGCAGACCCATATAATATGGTCCAAACATGGCATGCCATATAGAGGGAGAAGGATTTATACCATCATCATATTACTGTAGCGACCCAAGTGCTCTTTAGGATTGTAGACCTCCTAAACTACTATGAGGATAATACATCCCTAAAGGTGCACTCTATCTTATTATCACATGTGATTCGTCGATGGAGTGCTTAGGAGTAGGATTTTTGTGTCAGTCCTAGGGCGTAGTATAGGCCCACAGAGGAGGGCATATATTTTATCACAAGCCTATCTAGGAGAGCAGGGGATTTTCTCTAGTTCCTTGATGTCCCCCATGGGGTTGCAACTTAGATTTCCTATGCTCAGAGATATGTTAGGCCTCATGTGGTATATCCATCATATTTTTAGGTCCATGGTGGAAAAATACACATTTCTTCTTTTTCTACAGAGGAGGTTAGGTGCCTCTCGTTATTGGTCACCACCATTGCACACTCTAGTAGTGGTGGGCAGTGGATTAGTTTCCATATTTTGTATTATGTTGATTCTTTGATTCAGGTGCCACATTGCATAAGATGGTATGAAATTTTTTTTAGGTAGTTTTGCATGGCTTTAGATAGATGTCGTGCATTGAGACATGTGAGGGATACCTTCCTTTTCACTTCCAAGAATTTTTGTTTATTTTTTGAGAGGTTTCTAGAGATGAGGTGGAGGTGGAAGGGAAATTTTCTTAGTAAATATTTCTTTGATGGTGGGTCTAAAATATACAAATGAATTTGTTCTTTAATATGCATTCAAGCACCAACACTACATATGAGATGGTGCATCACAGAAAAATTATTTTTATAAAATAAAAAAAACTTGGTGCACTAAATAACACAACACAATGATGCTTGAATAGTCGATAGCACTGATGTCCTTCATATGTTAAAATGTATAGGTGCATAGTAGTAATTCACACCGTTGTAGTTTTAAATTTCATAAAAGTGTGGTGCTATTATCTAATGACGCTCTGGTGCAGTAAACTTATCCAAATGCCTCGGGGAATATTCTAAAGCTCACTATTAGGCTATTTTCATTTTCTTAAAAAAGAGAGGTGCTATAGTAAAACAACTCACCCGGTGCCATAAATATATAGAAACACCCTGGGGTGTCTCAAGAAAAGCACTATGATATTTTTTCTTTAAAAACTACAGTGGTGCTTTACGATATATCCTGCACCAATGCGGTTAGAGAAATGCAGTGGAGGAGGGTTAAATAGAAAGCCTTCCCAGCCATAATTTTCATTTTTACCATCTATAGTGTGGGAGAGATCTGAAGAACTGGTGCCACTCTTGACACATGCAAGCCCCCTAATGATGATTCTTATTATTGGCTCACTAAGATGTCTATTTAAAACAATCCTGGTGCCTACATTAATCATAAAACCAGGGTAAGTCTATTTATTTCAAGAGTGTTCAATGTAGTTTATGCAAGTGAAATCAAAGGCTAACAAATCTAAATTGTTGAAGAAGTAAAATATAATTCTTGAAGTTCAATCAAAGAAATTATGAAAGTGATCATTAAATAACTCAACCGATTAACTAAACTTAACTTTGATTTGTTCTATGAAAGCAGATTGAAATGAAAAGCTTAAAGGAATTCACAATGAACCATAATTATACACTAACATTTACAACAATCTATTTAATCAAGTAGGGAATACTACACCAACTAAACAACAAGTAACACAGTCAAATCCTGCAATTGAAATTCTCAATGATTGACCAACCAACAAGATCATTGGGAATGAACATCAATTGAATTATTCAAATAACTGTAGCAAATGCGAGAAGTAATAATCATGAGGAAAATGAAAAAGATTAAGACTTTAAATCAATAAGATGCAAACCACTTGATGTTGATGAAATTAAAATCAATTATAAATTATAGAAAACACAGGAATGATTATTTGCAAAACAGGGAAATAATAATATAACACAAGACAGAAGTAGAGCCCCTAGTGACTAGGCTCAAAGCCTCCAGAAGTCTTTGCTAGATGATATTCAAAATACGATTATGGAAAAACCAATATCTCTTTCATTAAATAAATAATTAGGATACAACATCGCTGATCGTGAAGGCCTCTATTATAAAGGAATGTAAATAAAATACAATTACAACATATAGATTATCAACCTCCGTTCTATTCCATCTATTGATATTTTATATCTTACAGAAAAACATAATGGATAATGGTGACTCCTCAGGATTAGGAGATCCTGAGCATTTCACAACTGTCTAACAGTTTGCATTATAGAATAAGTGAGATCCATCTCATTTGTCACTGGTCTTTATGAATAGAAACATGATATTTTTCATTTTCTTGGCCATTGCTATTCAATCATTTGAACAGCGGTTAATCATTTTAGATTTCCTGCACATATAAACAACGACAATTAGCCTTTTTCCCCATAATTACATAATTTTTTGATAATTAGTTTTACCCTTTTTTTACAATTAATTCTTCTAGATTTACTCCCAAAGTGAAGGTAAACACATGAAATTTAGTAGTAAATCAAGCTAATTATGAGGGTAAAACATACCTTTTTCATGGCCCAACATACTCCCCAACTTACCTTATTGCATGTCCTCATTCAATGATATGGTTGAGGTGTAACAATCTCAGGTAATAGGCATGGTAAAATTCCTCCTTATACAGTCTGAAACCATGTTTCTATTTGAATTTTTCAAAATCTCGATTTACATGACCCTCTGGAAGATCATAATCACGGCAATAACCTTCAGGAGGGTACCATATGATAGGGCACCTGTAGCGACACCCTATCCATGTAGGACACATGCATAAAATTAAGTTACTATATGTGTAAAAAATAACAACAACTAATTTAATGTTTCTATAATTAAAGGGCTCCCAATTCTTCACATTGTTCGTGGATGTCTGCCATCTTTTCTTAGCTGCTAACAAAGCATCTTCTCTAATATCCTCAAATTATTCTGTCCCAGCTTGTACAATTTCGTTATGGAGTGGTCCCAATTTGGCTATGACCCCTTCCTATTTCATAAATATTTTATGTTGAGTGAAGACATGTAGAGGGTTAGTGGGTTCCCCTCTAAGCCAGAGGTCGAGACCATGTTCTCTTTTCTGAAAAATTTTATAGGCCTTAGCCCACTTGATTTTATTATCAGCAAAACAGATGAATACTTGAAACGGGATGTCTCCTATGAAGGGACTTGGGTTACTATCTCGTTCATCTTCCAAAAAGAAGTTGTGTAGATATAGTTCACACACAATGCACTGAACTTTCTCATTATGTTCCCCACAACACCGGACAAATTTTACAGTTGTTTTAAACTCGGTGGGTTTCCCTGCTCTAATGGATTTCACCTTTAAGAACATATATATTTATAATAAAAATAGAGAATAATTGGTAGCAGGTGCTCAACAAGACAGGAAATTTGAGTAAATTGAACAAATAGTATTTATCTGCTTTGTGGCTTCTTAAAGCTGAGCTTGTGATTTCTTTACCTTCTCCTGTTCACTTCGGAAGTTGGCAAAAGTATCATCTTCAGTTGTAGTAAGCTTATTCAGTTTTTCCAGCATCTCCTGATGCACCTGTAGCAGTACCACTTCCTTCTTATATTTAGCCAATTCCTACTGGGTCTGTTTAAATTCTTCTTGAAGTCTTGAAATAACAACTACTTTTATTAATGGATTATAAAAAGGTGTTTCATCTTTCTGAGTTTCCTTTTTCTATGTCTCTAATTTTGTTTGGGTTTCAACAATGTGTGTCTTTAATTCTATCTGGGTTTCAGTGGTGTTTGTCTCTAATTATGTCTAGGTTTCAGTAGTATATGTTTATTTCTTAGGCTTCCAAGCCTCATCTGCCTCTTTTAACCAATCCCTTAATTTCTTAATTGTTTTCTTCAACTTCTTGTATTTCTTGCACAATTTACTCAACTAAGCCCTCACTGAATTACTCTTCTTTGTAGGGTTTCCAGTAGAAGAGGGCACAATACTTTTTTCAGGCACAGGGGGAGTTGTACCAATTTCTAGGCCATATTTGGTAAGACAATATTTTCTTCAAGTACTGAAGGGTCTATGCCTATATTAGTACTTTGATCTAATGGGACAGAGTTTTCCTCAGGCACCATAGGAATTGTGCCTACATCAATAATTTGGTTCAATGAGACATTTTTTTCTCCAGGCACCATAGAAATTGTGCATATATCAATACTCTGGTCCAATGGGACAATGATTTCTCCAGGCACCACAAAACTTGTTCCTATATCAATACTCTGGTCCAATGGGATGGTGTCACTTGACTAGTTTTTAGAATCAGGAGTTCTTTCTCTAGAGTTTTCCTCTTCCAAATATTCACCACCACAAGGTGTTGAATCCATCGAATATTGAATTTCCTCCTCAGATGGTAAAATATTAGTGTGGCTAGAACTGCCAGCAGAGGAAGACTGGTCTAGAGGGCAAATCTGTCCCTCAGAATTCCTAGAGGGATTTCTTTCTTCATGAAATGCACTCACACTTTCCAGCACTCAAGCCATTTCCTCCTCATATCCCTGTAGAAAGCCATCTTCCATGTTTAGAGGAGGTGTATGAGATGGCCCTGCCTCGTCGACCAAGGTTGAGGTTTTTTTTTGTGAACTTAACCTCTAAGAGCGTCTTTGTTTCACCAGACCTGAGGTCAAGGGATGGCTCCTTTCTCTTATGTATTTCCTTGGAATTGATATTTCCCTTCTTGGCTAGTCAATTTCTCTATTATCTGGGTTTTCTTCTAATGGGGTTAGGACTGGGATTACAAATTTTTCCCAAGTTAACTGATGCTTAGTTAATTCATGAGTGACAATCAGCTTTATTAGGCCATGATGGCTGATAACTATATATGGATTTTTAGCCCTCCTAACCCGACTAGATATGTCATGCAACAAAGAATTCAAGAAAAATGGAAAATTGAATGAAATTTTTTGCTTGAGTATGGCTAAAATTTTGAGTTACCAGGCTTTTTCCATGTCTTGGCATCCATTGCATGTAATATACTTCTGAACGATGATTGCGATTTCTTTCCATGGTTTCTTCAAAGTCGTAAGGTGAATCCATTTTCCTTTGCATACCAAATTCTCTTTTAGATCTTGGAACACTGAAACTACTTCATGTAAGATAACGTGCATATCAGTCCACTTTGTCCCTACTCCCGGAAGTCCAAAAACCTCATCTATTATAGTTTCTGATACTATTATGTCTTTGCCTTTCACAATTGTGTGTCCATCCTCCAGGTTCTATAGGAATTCTAGTGCCATCTTAGTGCTGAATCCCTTTAATTTTTCCAAATACGAGAGCCAACCACCATTCTAGAGTATAGGACAAGCCTATTCTGTAATATTGAGTATTTGGGTCTCTTTGTAGACAAATCTTCCACCCATGGTTGCTGTGTCTGAGAGGCTGAATTCCACTTCTGCATGCACTACTCACAACTTCATAAATTTAGAACATCACAAATACTGCATGCAAATACTTTGAAACTGTTAAAAAGGGTGTAAATGCAATTATATTTGTTTGTCATATTGGCAGTTTTAGGTGGACATTGGTTATTAGTTCGCATGCTTGCTCATCATGTACACCTATGTACAAATTTCCCCCCACCAATGAGAGAAGCTTGTCCACGCCCTTAGAGCATATAAAAAGAGGGATGACGTTGAGGATCATTAATGCATCAGAATAATAACCAGAGCAATGTACATTGCGGTAGAAATCAACCAAATCAACTCAAATTATTAGGATGGTGGGGAAATGATTAAAAAGGAGAAATGGAGAAATAATTATTATGAAAAATATTTCTTCTTTGATGGACAATTGTAATAGAATCATGATAGGTAAAGAGTGGTAACAACTTCTAGAATTATGTGATAAGAAATAATTAAGTTAATTCATATGTAGTTTTACCATGCACACTGGTTTTTATAAAGATAACACTATTCAGATGATAAGTTCTCCTTTGGGAATGGGTTGGTAAAAATAAGTGAATATAAAATGATTGGTTGTTTAACATGAAACTCCAATGCCACAAGTAGAGCCACTGCTACCAACAGGCATCCATAGCCTCGACAAGGTTGCTTTTTAACCCAAAAATGAGCTAGAATCCTCTATTTAGTATTTATATAATTTATTTATTCTCATGGAGAGACCACTGTACTGGCATGGTAACCAAATAACCATAGTTCCATTCACTAGGTTTTATGAAAGTAATCAAGTCGGCTCATGATGAGACCTCTTATCCTTCAGGCATTTTTTTTCTAGAAGGTCATTACCGTGGTGTGGTGGCCATAATGGGAATGTTACTTGTTATCTCCTTATGATCATGGTAGGCTAGCTCATGATGAGACCCCCTATCCTCTATAAAATATTTGCATGTTATTTTTATATTTTTATATTTTTGAATCATAAATAGAGGGAGGCTTATTAACTCCTTAAGAGTTAGGGATGATGTGAGGAGTAAAAAAAAATGCCAATAAAAGTTATACACTTATTCCTAAGTCACCCTAACCTAGAAATCAACCTTTTATTGTGTAAAAAGATAAACCAACATGGTATTAAGATAATGAATTTTTTATAATATCTCTGAAGAAAAGATATCTAGCAATCCATTACATAGTTTGAACCATATCAATGTCTGGAAATAAAGATACCCATCAAAGGTAAAAAAATCATAATTTTTATTAATATCATTTATTTTCTCCTTCTTAGATGCATATTCCTTATCCACCAGATGTCCCATGACATAATATATGAAGGAAAATAAATTTGGAAAAATTCATTCAGAGAACTACTTATTATAAAAGCACGGTTGTTCATTTAACCGAACAATGACTATTCATTCAATTGAATAGCAGATGTTCAATCAATTGAACAATAAAAACACACGAAAATAAAATTTGTTGTTCTTTTGACTAAACAACGGCTGTTCAGTCGATTTAATAGAAATTGTTCAATCGATTGAACAACAGAAACACACAAAAGGAAAATTTGTTGTTCTTTTGACCGAACAACGAATGTTTAGTCGATTGAACAACATCTATTCAATCGATTGAACAACAAAAACACACACAAATAATATCCCTTGTTATTTTGACTGAACAATGACTGTTCAGTCGATTGAACAGTAGCTGTTCAATCGATTCAACAACAAAAACAAGGAAAATGAAAATCCATTGTTCTTTTAACTAAACATCAAAAACTTATAAAAATAAAATTAATTGTTCATTTAACTGAATAGAAAAAACTTATCAAAATAAAATTGGTTGTTCATTTAACCAAACACCAGTTTTTTAGTAGATTGAACAACAAATTTTTAATCGATTGAACAACAAAAAAACACACAAAATAAATTATGTTGTTCTTTTGACCTAATAACAACTGTTCAGTCGATTGAACAAAAATTGTTCAATCAATTGAACAACAATAACATGTAAAAATAAAATCGGTTGTTCAATGGATTGAACAACAAAAACTCACAAAAAGAAAATCGGTTGTTCATTTAATGTTCCTTTTCGGGAATTTCTGCAATGTGGTCCTCAAGGACGCTGTATAAGGAAGCAGATGCAAAAATAATCAAGAAGGGGGCTTGGATCCACTTTTTAACTCACTAAAAACTTCTCTTCTAGAATTTAAGCTCAAATAAATAACCCTAGAGGGCTTATACAGATCTTCCTAAACTAGATCTCTCAGCAAATGCTCAATGAGAGAGCTTACAGCAATACATGAACACAATCATGAAACTCTACAAATATGAATACAACATAATATGAAATATAATACATCCATCATATTCATTAATATATCAGCTACAATATACATAAATATCTTGAGGGACAAGCCACTCAAGCTACTGGAAGGACTCTCCAATGATCAAACTATGAAATACATGAGTTGCTGCAACTGCACAAAATGCCGGAGAGTAGTGACAATACTGTCTATATTATGGTAGCTACTAAAATAGATACATATACATGAAATATGGCTGTAATATATAAATAAATTCCCAAGAATAGAATAATGGGCTCCAATACAAGATTTCTAGCCAATCTAGGAGAGATTGCTAGAAATGCCGGAAAATGTACAATGTAACAAATAACTTGTCACTACAACTGAATCAAAATGAGATTGAGGCTATGGCAGATCTGAAATACTCATGCCCTCCTCTGATAATGTTATCAAGCAAAGGGCTGATCCCTTTCACTAAAAAACACTCCTCCTACTAAGCACAAATGGCTCTCCCAGCAACTGCCTTTGCGAAATAACACATTTTTTCCTCTAGACTGTGTTGTGAGATATGGTGAGTGTTTGGCCTAATGCCAAAGATCTGAAACGAAGCTCGGGAGTCTCCTCTGCTCCTCCTCCAAATAATATGCAAGACCTCCACTGAAGAACAGGCCAAAGAATGACTCTAAGAGTTCCTCTGTTGCTGCACCCAGCAACACAACGTTTTCTGCTGCAGAAATAACGTTGTAGCTGAAGGGATAAGTTGGCCAAATGCCAGAATGAGGAAATGTAGCTCCAATCCTCTCCTTCGTTGAGGATGAGGTAGGGATTCCTGACTGAGAACACCCTTGGGTGAAGAACACTACAAACCTTGCTAAACAACCTAGGGATGCAAGTCTTTGCAGACCGTACGAAAATAATAAGCCAATGCATAATGAAAATGGGTTGCCATATCCTCCTTATAAAGAAAAGGAACCTTTCTCACCATGGGTCCCATTCACACTTGCTTCTAGCTCAAGCAAGTGGAGCCTCCACTAAAACTGCGTTGTCCAAGTAGGTGCAATGTATCTGGACAGTTTTAGTTGACTTAGTCAAAATGACTAGATCAAGATTGATCTAATCTTGTTCACACCATGTGGTGCTCAATACAACTGCTTTATTATTCCTCCTTTCACACAAGGGGTATTATTTCTTCATCAAAAGGGGGTTAAGGTGTCTCCTTACCCATTTTATTAAACAAAAATAAAATGTGCAACTATAATGTTCCATTTTAGCTTGAGGCTAAAAATTGGGAACATTACAGTCCTCCCCTCCCACATGTTGCTTTCCCTCAAGAAACTACATAGAGAGAAAAAAATTTCTCCCCCTTCTTCTCTTGTGGCCTCCTCATCAACAATCTCCACCACTACTCAAGATATCCTGCAACAAATTTGTCCTCCAATGCTTCCTCCCAAGTATGCAAACCGGAATTATGCACATCATGGAAAGATAGAAGGTGTAGGTGGAAACCTTCTTGCTGTACAATGGTCTCCTCAAGGTAGGAGTGATGAAAAACATGGGAAGTCTTATTCCCAATGAGTGACTCCTTCACCCATGCAATCATCCAAATGAAATGAGCTATCCCAAGTATCTCAACAAAGAAGTCCTCATCCCTGGATCTATGCAACATGTTGGGGCTGAATGGAGAGTTTAGATTGTCCCATCCAAGTAGTTTCTCTCTCCATTTATGATAAGTATGAGGGGGTTGTTGATATTGGGCTGAAATTTCATGGCCTCTACCATTGGCCCAAGCCTCCCCACAAAATTAATCAACCATGAAGTGCCTCCTCCAATAACACATTCTCTCCCAATAGCTCCTCCTACATGGAGAGAAAAGTAGTGACATGGAAATCATGGTGTGCCCATTGTTCTCCTGAGACATAAAACATGTAAAAAGGGGAGAATAATACTCCCAATGGGCAACTTCATATCCAATCCCACTCTCCAAACAAAGCCTCCCATGAGTGTACAAACATCAACAACATATGGAGGAAAAATACAATGAAAACAAGCTGCCACATGGCAACTGGAGAGTGAATCATAGTTCCGCATGAGGAACCAGCGCAGTGCACCTTTGGCCTGCATCAAATCATAAATCAACAAGTGCTTTCCCAGCCACTTGTTTGCTGCCACAAACATCTCATAAGATGAAAATATGAAAGTACAAATGGGCGCCAATGGTGCACACCAATAAGTATGTGGCTTCCCCCACAAACCATCATAAAAATAGCCACTCCCATTGCTGCAATGGGCCACAATTACATCATAATAAGGATCATAAGGAGATGTGATCATCCTTAGCTCATCAAGTTGCTCATATAAAGTAAAGAAAGGTACACCAAAATGTAAACATATACCTCCTTTACCATGTACTCTGGTCCTTGAGCTGAAATGGCTCATCTGAATGCTCTCTCTCACCTCCAATGAGTAGGGAAATGGTTGTGCCAACCTCTCCAAAATAATTTGGGCTATGCATCTGTCCATATGATGATATAGATCATGCTGAATTCCCTCCCAAATAAACTTCTCTAGCAAAGCAAAATATGCCTCAAAGTGCTTAGCTTGAAAGTCCTGCAATAGTTTCTCCTTGAGACTAGAAACTTTAGTCAAGAAGGTCTTGCCATAACAATAGATGACCATACCATCCACCATGTATCTGTCATCTCTTTCCTGGTCATCAAGAATCATGCATGCAGCAAAATCCTAGGAATACTCAACCAAAAGTTGAGTCCTCCAACCCAGATCAATCCTCCTCATAGACAACGCTGGTAATCTACAATGTGATGCTCCCCTCATGCTTCTTCCTACTACTTTGAAATCCCCCATGCCAAAGTCATCCTCCAAAATGCTGCCATGCCAATCATGCAGCTACTCATGCTCAAATAATAATGGTAATCTTGGGAAGTTGGCCTCCCATGAGAAGCTGTCCTCCAACAGGAATCTCCCAAGCCGGGTCAAAGTAAGCATGAGTGGCCTCCATCCACTCCTATGTATGAAATATTTATCCCTCAGAGGAAGTATCCTCCTCCTCATCAAATATGTGGAGCAGTCATCCTGCATCATGAAGATGCAATCCTCCATCCTTGCAACAAACTCTGTCAGTGCAGTATAACTAATGAGAGTGGGTGATGCTGAAAATGAGAGAGTGTCTCTCTCCTCCTTGTTTCTGTCCCAAACTCTCTGCACTGTGCTGGAATCCTCCAAAGTCTTTAGCTCTCCGGAATCCAGGAGTGGTGAACTGTATGACAAGATGCCCCTCATCAATGCTAGATCAGGGGGCCTTCCAGGTGGAATGCCTCCATATAGTGAGACATCAAGATCAGAAGTGGACTGTATATATAAGAGGATAGAATTGTCCATCTCTTAACTACACTGTACAGTCTCCTTTTGTGCAAAGACTCTCTGGAATAGATAAGGGTGTATCAACCCTTGATGCTGATCCTTCTCTTCCTCCATCTCACAATCCCCACAATTTGCTGCAAATGACTCCAGAATTGTGCCATGGTTCCCACATGTTAAAATACTTGGAATCCCTTGCATAGAAACAAGGACTCCTCCCATAGAAGCAATGGATCCCCTCTCATCTCCATGTGGTGATGGATATTCCTCCACTATGATAGCGCTGTGGTTTCTTTCATGCACATTCTCTTCATCAATATGTGAGTATGTCTCCCCTTGAATGAGAGACCATGGATTTTGGTATTCTTCTGAAAGAGGGATCTCCATGTTATCAAAAATAGAAGAGTGCCCTTCACACAATAGGGGTCTTGCCTTTAGCAAGTCATCATACACATTTTTATCCGTTTCAGATATATGGAATGGAGTTTGTTTCATGGTTCTCTCCAATGCATGTAAAATGTTTGATGTTTTGTTACAAAGAGATTCACAGTGATTTTCATCAAATTCTCTCATCAACCCTTTAGTGAATCCATCATGTGATTCTACATTTGCATGGTAGCATGAAATAAAATTTCCAATCAAAAAACCATGAGCCATACCTTTGAGTTGCAGTGTTGCTCCTCCAATGGCCTCATCTTCTTCCTCCATCCTTCCGGCAGTGCAAGTAGGAAAAGAACTACGCTTTGGATCTGCATGTGTGGTTGAATGTTCACACCATAATAATAGCTAGGGCTTGCTTCATCTTCAAACCCTCTCAGAAAATCTTTCCAATTTTCCCTTTATTTCTCTTCAATATCTTCAATGATACCCTCCAGGGTCTGGAAAAGAAGAAGGGAAACCTCCTCTTCCGTCATTCCTCTTTCTATGTACATCTCCTCTTATAAATGAAGAGCTTCTCCTTCTAATGGAATTTTATCTTGGGATGCACAGCTGTAAAGTTCCCTTCTTAGGAATATCAAAATTCTATTCCATAGATTGACTACAGGGGCATTTACTAGATATGTCACCTTTGAGCAAAGGATGAGATCTAGAGGCTACCTGGCCATTTGAAAACTCTGTATATAGAGTTTGAAATCTTCCTCCTTCAGGGATTCAACACTTTGGCTTGAAGCCACAGGCTGAGCCAAAGATCATGCTTTGATACCACTGTAATGTTCCTTTTCGGGAATTTCTGCAATGTGGTCCTTAAGGACACTGTATAAGGAAGAAGATGCAAAAATAAGAAAGAAGGGGACTTGGATCCCATTTTTAACTCACTAAAAAATTCTCTTCCAGAAGTTAATCTCAAAGAAATAAGCCTAGAGGGCTTATACAGATCTTCCCAAACTAGATCGCTCAGCAAATGCTCAATGAGAGAGCTTACAGCAATACATGAACACATTCATGAAACTCTACAAATATGAATACAACATAAGATGAAATATAATACAGCCATCATGTTCATTAAGATATCATCTAAAATATACAGAAATATCTTGAGGGACAAGCCACTCAAGCTACTGGAAACACTCTCCAATGATCAAACTATGAAATACATGAGTTGTTGCAACTGCACAAAACGTTGGAGAGCAGTGACAGCGTTGTCTATATTATGGTAGCTACTGAAATAGATACATATACATGAAATATGGCTAGAATATATAAATAAATACCCAAGAATAGAATAATTGGCCCCAATACAAGATTTCTAGCCAATCTAGGAGAGATTGCTAGAAATCCTGGAAAATGTACAATGTGACAAAGAACTTGTCACTGCAACTGAATTTAAATGATATTGAGCCTATGGCAGATCTGAAATACTCATGCCCTCCTCTGATAATTTTCTCAAGCAAAGGGCTTATCCCTTTCACTCAAAAACACTCCTCCTACTAAGCACAAATGGTTCTCCCAGCAACTGCCTCTAGGAAATAACGTAGTTTTTCCTCTAGAATGCACTGTGAGAGATAGTGAGTGTTTGGCCTGATGCCAAATATCTGAAATGAAGGCCAGGAGTCTCCTCTGTTTCTCCTCGAAAGAATATGAAAGACCTCCACTGAAGAACATGCCAAAGAATGACTCTAAGAGTTCCTCTATTGCTGCACCCAGCAACACAACGTTTTCTGCTGCAGAAATAACGCTGTAGCTGAAGGGATGAGCTTGGCCAAATGCCAGAATGAGGAAATGTAACTCCAATCCTCTCCTTCCTTAAGGATGAGGTAGGGATTCCCGACCGGGAATACCCTTGGGTGAAGAACACTACAAACCGTGCTAAACAGCCCGGGGATGCAAGTCTTTGTAGACCCTACGAAAATAATAAGCCAATGCATAATGAAAATGGGCTGCCATATCCTCCTTATAAAGCAAAGGAACCTTTCTCACCATGGGTCCCATTCACACTTGCTTCTAGCTCAAGCAAGTGGAGCCTCCACTAAAACTGCGCTGTCCAAGTAGGTGCAATGTATCTGGACAGTTTTAGTTGACTTAGTCAAAATGACTAGATCAAGCTTGATCTAGTCATGTTCACACCATGTGGTGCTCAATCCAGCTGATTTATTATTCCTCCTTTCACACAAGGAGTGTTATTTCTTCATCAAAATGGGGTTAAGGTGTCTCCTTACCCATTTTATTAAACAAAAATAAAATGTGCAACTATAATGTTCCATTTTAACTTGAGGCTAAAAATTGTGAACATTACAGTTAAGTTAACTGAACAATAGTTGTTCAGTTAATTGAACAACAATAACATAAAATAAGAAATTTTTATATTTGTACAATGATAGAATCAAAGTCAAATTCAAGACAATATATACAAAATTTACAAAACTAAAAAAATGGATTTTTATGAAGGTAAAGTTGTTGGGTCATTACTCCTTGTAGCTAAAATTTGCATGGCGGGGTCGTCACATACCTATTGGCAGAAATACTCGTCTATGAGTGGTTTATGATAAACACGTACCCGATGTCCATTTACTTGGAAGGAAGATTAGAACCCATATATGGTGGTCAAAGTGAGATTGCCAGTGCTATGAACTTCTTGAATTTCATATGGGTCGAGCCACCTTGTATACAATTTACCTGGAAAGTCCTAAAATATGGAGTTGAAGAGGAGTGCCCAATATCCTTCCTGAAATGTCTTCTTCTTGATAAGGCTATCATGCCACTTAGCCCATTTCTGTTGAACTGTTGCAGTACATTGCAGAGTAAGTAACCAGGCTTCATCTAATTCATTTATCTATTGAAGTCTTTTAATTTGAGCCTCTGTCAAGTTTAGCCCCACTTCCTGCATTGTTATGAGAGTATTTATTTCAAATTCGATGGGGAAAATTGGTTCTTTTATGAATAACAGTCAGTAAAGAGAATATATAGTAATATTTTTCCAAGTTGTGTGGTAAGGCCACAATGCCTCTGGCAGTATAGTAGCCAAGTCGCCCTGATGTGTCGAGACCATTTTAGTCAGAATTGCTTCAATGAATTTATTTGTACTTTTCACCTGCCCGTTCGCCTACGGGTGATATGGAGAAGTGATTTTACGCATGATGTGGTGCTTTTGTAGAGTGGTTTTAATCTTATGTCCTATGAATTGGTCCCCTCCATCTGTTATCACTTTCCTCAGTAAACCATACCACACAAATATCTAGAAAAGAAAATTAATAACGGTTTCTTCTGTGGCTCTTGGAAATGATATTGTTTTGACCCATTTTGTTACATAGTCTATGGCTACCAGTATGTAAGCTTTCTGGTTTAAGGGTGGATTGAACGAACCAAAAAATTCTAGTACACATTGTTCCAAAGGTTCTATCACTAATTGTGGTTGTAGGGGAATTTCATCATATTGATCGGGACGACCCATTCTTTGGCATCTATCGCAGGCCTGCAAATATTTCTTAACATCCTTAAAAATAATGGGCCAATAATAGCCCATTTGTAATACTTTGTGCCCCATTCTGTGGTCTGTGAAGTGTCCAACGCAAGGCTCATCATGGCAGGCCCTTAGAATGTTAAAAATTTCATCTTCCTATTGCAAGATAATTTGCCACATCCGCATACCATGGCGCTTTCACTGCTACAGTAAACAGGTGTTCATCAGGAAACTGGTCCTCTACTGGTAGAGGATCATTTATCTTTGGGACCCGAGACAAAAAATATGCGATTGGTTTCTCTTTCCCTGGACAGTCTATAATAGTGATATTGAGTTCCTACAAAAGTAACAACCACCGAGTCACTCTCCCATTTGTAACTGGTTTATTAGCTAAGTACCTAATGGTAGAATGATCAATATACATAAATAATTGATAGCCAGTTATGTAGTGTCTAAATTTATTTATGGCATATATGACTACTAGGAATTCCTTTTCTGTTACTGTATAATTTAACTCAATAGGGGTGAAATTTTTGCTAATATAATAAATGGTGTAGGGATTTTTATCTTCTTCTTCACCGAGGACAGCTCCTATCACTCTTTTTGATGCATCTAATGAAACATGAAATGGTATTTCCAAATTGGGTCCACACAATGATGGTGCAGTCAAGACTAATTTATTTAAACCTATAAAAGCAGTGTCACACTTAGCAGACCATTTAACTTCAACATTTTCAGTTAAAGCATACAAAGGTGCAACAATTTGTGAAATTTTTTTATGAACCTATGATAATATCCTGCATATATGACCAAACTACGTACCTCCATCTGAGTAAAGGGTGTGGATAGTAATAGAATTACCTCTACCTTTTCCAGATCTACCAATATTCCAGCTGGGGAGATGTAGTGTCTTAGGATTACGCCTTCCATCATCATTATGTGAAACTTTTCATTACTCAAACACAAGCTAGTGGCGACACATCATTTGAACACTTCTTCCAATGTCTGCAGTGCTTATTCAAAATCATCCCAATATGGGGTGAAATCATCCATATAAACCTCAATTCCTTTGTTGATTAGATTGGTGAAAATGCTTAGTATGGCCCTCTGAAATGTAGCTGGAGCGTTACATAAGCCGAAGGGTAACACTCTGTAGGAAAACGTAACCCACGGGTAGGTGAACATGATTTTGTCCCGATCTTTAGGGGCAATTTGAATATGATTATAGCCGCTGAAGCCATCAAGGAAGGAAAATAATTGTTTCCCTAGAAATGTATCAAGGACTTGATCAATAAATGGAAGATGAAAGTGGTCCTTCTGCGTGGCTTTGTTCAATTCCTTATAATCCACACAGATCTGCCACTTGCCATTTTTCTTAGAGACAACTACCATTGGAGAGACCCATTTACTATCTGAAATAGGATAAATAAAGTTCACATCTAGCAACTTCTGTAATTCCTCCTTCACAATATCTTTAAGGTGTGGGTTCAATCTTCGTTGAGGTTGCCTGATGGGACACACATATTTTTCATTATAAATGTGATGGATACACAGTTGAGGATCTGTACCCTTCATGTTTGAATAATCCCAAGAAAAATATCCCTTGTATTTTTGTAAAACTTTAATGAGCTTTTGATGTTGGTCGTTTTTCAGATTGTCATTGATGTTCAAAATTTTGCCTGGTTCAATTTCAATAAGTCTTCTATTATGAAGGGCAGTTGTGGGTATGTGCTGGTCATCATTATCGTTTAAAGGGTCTTCATGTCCCTCATTATCAAGAATTTCTCCTAACATTTGGCACTTTTCATTTTCTACCGCATCTGGTTGATTGATAAAATTATTAATTATGTCATCTTCAGTCTGATTTTTGAATTCAAGTGCTTCTGCTACTATGAGTGGTGAACGGATATTTTCTTCCAGGTATGTAGGTGGGTGTTTGGGAATCTTTACAAAGGGAAGACTTGGTTTGGAAGGGGGATATAAAGCAAGGTTTTTTACTACATACCCCTTAGAAATGGTCATACTGCCTATACGACAACCTATGTAATCATCGACTTTTTCCAACTGAGGTTGACCCAAAATCAAGGGATGTCCGTCCAGTCGAATTTTTGGATTAATTACTAGAAAATTTACTGGTTACTCCCATGAGTCAACGGAAACCATGATGTCTTGTAAAGTTCCTTCTGGTTTGACAACTGATAGATCAGCGAGTTCCAACAAGGTGGAGGTTGGTTCTAAAGTAGTGATGCCAAGTGTTTCACAGGTATCCGTAGTCAAAATATTAATGGATGTGCCCAAGTTGACTAGCGTGTTTGGAAAAGAGCGGCCATATATTTGGACTATAACTATAGGACTCCCTGGATCTTCATACTTTATAGATGTCTCCCTGCCTAATAATAAATTAGACAAGGTTCCTACGACGTGGAAAATTGGCGAAGTTTTTGTTTTCCTCACAGGTTTTTCTGTACACAGTTCTTTAATTGTCTTAGCATAGATAGGGATGTCTTGAATGGCTTGGAGGAGAGGATTTTTAATACAAATATTTTTAAGTTCCCCCAAAAGATAAAAATCTAGATAAAAAATTGGTTTAGGTATCACTAATCTTTTGGGGAACGGGGGAGAAGCACTAACAAGTTTACCAGAGTCTTTTTGTTCACTTGTGGCTCCAACTTGTCTTATTTCTCTATTGATTACTATTGATGGATTAATTTTAGTTGGGGGGTTCTAGTTTTTCTTCTTGCAGATCTTCAACTTACCCCGGGATGATAACGCGCCGAAATCTCAGCCTTAGTTCACTGTATTCTTTTTTCTTGATTTCGAGGTCTAGATTTTCAACGATTTGGATCAACTGCACTGGTCTATTGTTGGGATTTAGGTTTAGTTGAGATCGAAATTGAGGGCGTATCAGAGGCTGATAATTTTGTGGTAATGGATATGGCACTGGTAATGTGGGTTGAGGTTGAGGACCCATTCCCATATGTGAATTGGTTATTCCTAGGGGTTGCTACCAATTTTGGGGCCAATTGGGATTTTGTGAAGTAGAGGCAGGCCACTGGGATGAATATGGATTGTTATGCCAAAATGGAGGAGAGAAAGAAGAATTTGGCCAAATACTTCTTGGAAAGGATTGAGTTAGCCAAGGGGGCATGGAGAATGGTTGGGATGGCTAGGTATAAAAAGGTGGCTGATTTTGTCATGTTGTCCCAGGGTTTTGTTGTTGATTAAATTGCGAAGAAGGAAAGAACTGGGATGGGTCTTATGACATACTTGTAGTTTGGGCTTGACTGTGACACAAGACAATGGTAGATCTCCTATTGAATGGGCCCAGAGACTCCAGAAGTCTCTACCAGATGATTTTCAGAATACGATTATGGAAAAACCAATATCTCTTTCATTAAATTAACAGTCAGGATACAACGTTGCCGAGAGCGAAAGCTTCGGTTATAAAGGAATGTAAATAAAATACAATCACAACATATGGATTATCAACCTCCATTATTTTCCATCTATTGATATTTTATATCTTACAAAAAAACGGAACAGATAATGGTAATTCCTTAGGATCAGGAGATCTTGAGGATTTCGCAGCTGTCTAACAGTTTGTATTATAGAATAAGCGAGATCCTCCTCATTATTCGTTGGTCTATATGAATAGAAACAAGATGTTTTTCCTTTTTTTGGGCACTTTTTTCAATCGTTTGAACAATGGTTAATTGATTTAGATTTCTTGCACATAAAAAAATGATAGTTAGCCTTTTTTCCCATAATTACATAATTTGTTGATAATTAGTTTTACCCTTTGTTTACAATTAATTATTCTAGATTTACTCCCAAGGTGAAGGTAAACACATGAAATTTAGTAATAAATAAAGCTAATTATGAGGGTAAAATGTACCTTTTTCATGGCCCAACACTTATCTTGCTCACCATCCTTCCATACTGTGCTCACTGTCTTACTTTCCAATTTTTTGAAACCATGTTGAATTTTGTTTTTCTCCATAAATTGTCCACAATGATTCCCTGAGGACCAAATGTCCAGGTAATTCACTACAAGAAAAAATCACATTGGTGAGGGGCGAAAATGGTCAACATAAGCTCATTGGTGAGGGTTAGAAGAGCCTTCGTCACCAAAAACTGAATGTCACCAAAGGTGGCGTCGCCGAAAGTATAGGTGTTGTGGTGACATTCAAGGTCCGTCACCAATAATGATTTATAGTGAAGAATAGTGACTGTCACCATTTCATATGAGCAATAGTGATGGAAGATAGCCTCCGTCACCAAAAAATTGAACATCACCAAAGGTGGCGTTGCCAAAAGTATAGGTGTTGTGGTGACATTCAAGGTCCGTCACCAATAATGATTTATAGTGATGGATAGTGACCGTCACCATTTCATATGAGCAATGGTGATGGAACCAGCTCATCACCAAAAAAATAGGCGATCACCCCAAGGTGAAGTCACCAAAAGTATGTGTTGTGGTGGCATTCAAGGTCCATCATAGAATATTGATTATAATGACGAGATAGTGGCAGTCACCATTTCATATGAACACCAATGATTTTTTGTGATGGACCTTTCATGGCCATCACTATTAGTGTATATATATATGGCGGCGTTCATTTATCAAGTCCACCATAAACTCATTAGTGACATCAAGGTCTATGCAAATAATGACTATAATGACAAACATTGACCCTCACCATTTCATATCAACAAAATGATTTATGGTAATAGGACCTTTAATGGTCATCACTATTGATGCATATATATGGTGGTTCGTTGACCCGTCACCATTTCATATTGTGGTGAGGTCGAAAAATATGCTGCAGCTCATTGAGCCAGGTAGATCAAAAGAGCATCCCAGTCACCAAAAAATGATCTTTGTCATTCCTATATGAATATGGTGATGGAATCAACGCAACCTCCGACGTAAGCAGTATCTCCATTGAGCTATCTTACTTTAAATAATTGAACTGGCTACTTAATTGCCCCTAAAGGTGCAAGATACACAAAGGAATAAGAAAAAAGGAAAACTAAAATAATTCCAGTGTCCTTGCTCTATTTTTATTGACATACAAGTATGATATTGATGTAGCGTATTTGTGCCAAGTGGTTTCTAATTGCAGTATTACTTGATAGATAAAATAAATGAATAATGAGGCCTTCTTGGCTAATTTTTAATCCTTACACCAAAATATCTTTTAACTGTAAGTCTATAGAACAACTTCGTTCAAAGTTCAAATCGAGAAGTAGATTTTAAATGGAAGCCTAAAGCAGCTAAGTAGTTTACAAAGTTAACATTTTGGATATAACTTCTATTCAATTTATGACAAGCTATGCCATAACCTTGAAACAAGTTTCTTAGCTACAAAGACTTTCTTAAGAGTCAACAATGATAAAGAAAGATAGTCATGGCAAGAAAAATTATCTTGTTTTTCTAATGAGGGTGCATGTAACTTGATAAAGGTTGTATCAGTATCAAACCATCTAAAATGCATCTCCTAGGTCATGTGTCTCTTTAAGGACAATGCATATCCAAGGTGTCTTAATCTACTTATGCAAGGACTCCCACACACCTACATATCCCTCCCTCCCAACCTAAGAGTTCACATGTCAAGGGATTTTGTGTGCTCTTCAGTTCAGAATGTTTTTGTCATGGTGCAAATACTAATACCTCCAGCTGCAAACTCGCCCATGCATCAACAACCACGCAGTCACCAAGCTCCATATTAATCCACGCCACTTGAGGAAGATAATAACAAACATCGGCAAGTTCTAGAAAATGGTAAACCACCTCCAGTATTCCAAATCATCATGGAAGAGCATAGGTAACCATTCTGTATACCCACATCTGAAGCAGTCAAGGCCTAAACGTGGTGTAAACATTTTCAAAGTAACTGAAAGGCTAAAGTGTCCCTCTCATCCTGAAAATCCTCATAACTCCAGCATATTAGATTCCCACAAATTTCACTTATAAATGTTGAAGAGTGTAACTAGGTAGGTATTCATTATGATATATGGAAATTATGTACTTATGTAAAGATGAAGTAAATAATAATAAATGAATTTTTGGTTTACTTAGCTTCATGGGTTTCATGAGCAGTTATAGTATAAGTCCTCAAGGCTTCTTCTTGATGTCTATTAGGTACATTAGTGTAATTAACGGTCTTAGCAAAGGTGTAAATACCCTGGGATGTTCTTGGAAGAATGACTTACAAACGTTGAAGATATGCCTATGAAGTTGGCCCATGACAGTGTTAAAGTGAGCCTACTTAATAGCTTTGGTGGCTGTGCATGGCTAGATAGTATATATACCTACATATATGCTACGGTTAAGATATACGGACAATAGGTTATATATTGAAAAAGGGAAGCAGATTTATGGATTATAGGTTAATACAATGTGGAAAAAGGAGTAAGTATTATGGTAAAGTATACAACATTAAAAAAGAAATTTGTTTTGAATTTTGGGTCTGAGAGTCGGTGTGGATATATTAAAGGTGAAGTCCACGATAAACTGACATGGAAAGAAGATCGCAAATGTGGATGCGAGGCATGGATCTAAAATGAGGCTCTAATATAAAATTGAAGGTACGGAATATAATCCTGAAGCTGTTTGAAAATTTGCATTAGATGCAAAAGTATATAGTGCAGATACCTCATCTGTGAAGGAATTTGCCAATGTCAAGACATGTGTAATAGACAATGAATCTTAAAGTTGTAAGTGAGGAAGGTAAATCGAGTTTTGCCTTCCTTTTTATTATAAGATATTCGATTACGAGTGTAAAATAATTATTGTTTCACTGTTTATTAAAATACTTTGATAACTAACTTGATGATCATTAACAAGTTAAAGAACACATAGCAAAAGCTCACAAGTAGTTATTAGAAGAGAATTTTTAGCATTAAATACAATCTAAATTCTCAACATGGTTTTAGAGCTATGGTTATAATCCAAAGGTAGTTTGAAAGGACTCAAAACATTCTAAAAAAAGACCTATGTCAAGGAGCCAAATCATAGTAAGGCAGTCTAATAATTAAGGTAGGTGCAAGTTAGAAGAAAAGGTCAATATACATCCTTATGAAAAGAAGGATCTCGACAACATCTCGGTCTCAATGACGTAAAGTGTTGAAATTAACTACGCCTCAATTCGAGTACTACTCTTACAATATTATTTCGATACCATATGGTGAGGAGAATGAGTTATAAAGGTGTATTCTGAGTTAGACTTAAGTGACAAGCGATATCAGAAATTATAATCGCCATTACGGTGAAAAGTCTTAGGTGTTATAATCTGGTCTAACTATAGTCTCGGTATAATCAATCACATGATAATATGACCTACAATTTGGAACCTACTACAATGAGAAATCTATCACTCTTTCATGCTACCTTGTGGTAGAGAAGGTTTCCTTTGGATTTAGTTTCATCATGACTTGATGAGAAGTGTACATTTCATTTGATGGTATCACACTTAAGTCTCCACGAAAGTGAATTGATAAGAAGTCGAGCTGTTTATAGTAGTATTTACAATGTCAGCATAAAAATAAGGTCATGATATCTGTACACGATTGAAATAGTACATTAGGATCTCCGAACATTGAGTTTGAAAAGGAGATAAGATTCTTTCCTATGAAGTTGTGATTACAAGAACCAACTATTATTTTCATAGTGCCAAAACGTCCACTTGCATTAAAAAATGCATGCCATGTACATAAATAGAAAACTGAAGATGATAAGGAAAAGGGCTATCTCTTTCTGTGAATATATTATTATAGAATGCCCCAAGGTGTCAAATTGCATACCAAGTGGAAAATTTTCATTTCTTACGTTAAAATCCCTGTACAACTTACGACTGACGTTCACCATGACCTCCTGCAAAATCTTACCTCTTAGTTCATAAAATATGATGTAGTGCTTCTCCTGTGCTTCTACGATTCCATAATTCTAATACTTTAATTCAAGTAGAAACCTTAAGTCACCAAAGCAGTTTCACTAATTTGCACTGTCTCTTGCTAAGTGCAAGTGTTCTAATATGCATGTCAGGAGGGCTCACTAAAGATCAAAATTGTGATTTTCAAATTTTTGTGCAATTTAATTAGACAATATTATTGATATTTTTACATCGTTATAAAGTTTCACTTCTAATCGAAGCCACTACTGACCTAAAAATATTATTGAAAGCTGCCAAATTTCACAACGCTGAACTAATCCAGGATATGGTGCCAGCAATTTGTAATAACTGAAACGCAGAGCATATGGTGTAATATAGAGGTTTTATAACTCCAGAATTTATTGCTGGTCTACAACCCTACACAATCGAAATTCTAAGAACAATGTCAAGTGATAGTTATTAGCGTAACCATGCGCGATTTGTTTTGGTCTCTGAAACACCACTTAATAACCAAATAAATTGCCTTTATTCTCATTATAAATCACAATGTAATTCTTGAAGTCTATGGTCTGTTCAATAATAAACAAACAAAGAGGAATCTTTACATGGAATGAAAGGTCTTTGCAACCATGGCATTACCTCAACAACAAGGCGATCCCGGATCCTGTCACTATGAGCTTCCATGAATCCCTTTAAAATCATAACCCAGTCTCAAATGATGTCATCCATTTCAAGGAAGAGCCCACCACTCTCCCAAAGCATCTACAAAATTGGTGGTAATAGAAGATAACATGACAACTTAAACCATGTCTCAAAATAACAAAAATTGAATTATTGATGCATATAAAAACCATCATCTAACAATCTACTTGGCCTCTAGCGATTCTTGGTGACTCATCTTCTCCTGCAAGTAGGGCACCCCATAGTTTAACTGACCCAATTCCAGCCGACCTGACTTGCACCACTTTCAGATTTACCTTTTTAAAGCTCATCCTTATCAAAAAAACTTGCAGTTTCAAGAAATATTCAGATATCTTGAATAGCAGGATTTAGTCATATATTTATTTTTTAACTATTGGAAGAAGAAGTTATCAGTGGTAGAAAAACAATCACTACACGGATGGAAAATACATAAATAAGTACAGAAGATGTTGAATTACAAATTGTAAATCCCCGTGCTCTTGAAATATTCATTTATTATTTTAAAGCACACATGAAACACCAAGAATGGAGATGGGCCATTTAGCAATATTATCTCCAAAGGACTAGGAGGAAAACAAAGAATTATTAACTTATCAGTCTCTTAAAGCTAGAACCTTTAGGAAATAAAACAATAAATACTAATATTAAAGGTAAGATATTATCCTACAACTTACTTATTGAAAAAGAAAATGAGATGTGAGAATGGCACTTGTTTTTGTAAATGTTTATCACAGTTTTTTCTTGACCCGCATGGGAGGGAAAATGTGAATGATTAATAACTATGAGATTAAAGCTAAGAGATCCTCAATTAACCATCCCGATGTGTGGTCTGTATACTCCTTTTTTCCTCCCACTCATTGCCCTTCTATCTCCATAGTTTGTTTTGTAACCCAAAATTGAATAGTTCGTTTTGAAACCAATAGTTGTAGAAGAAGGCTAAAAATGGAATGTGCCCAAGAAATTTGTATTTTCTAGGTTCTTTTAAATGAGTAATTTCTAGAGCTGACCTAACATGTACACAAGATTCTACTCAAAGTAAAAATATAAATTCGTGAACTGCCACTGATTTTTTATATCATTGGTACACATGTGGACCAGGAATTAATAGACCTCAATTAGCATTCCCTTTGCTGTTTGGGACTAAAAATACTGCTCTATTAAATAGGCCAAAACATTGTGGAGATGAGAAATAAGAATCTCTCTTTATTCAAAATAATTTTAGACTTCTGAAACTAAAATAGAAAAATCAATATATTTTATTTCTTAGGTTCAACCATATTCCTTCACAATGTGAGCAGTTATAAATCACATTACATTCGTAATAATTGACATCGACATCGACTATATCTTATTTACTTACACATTTGTTTCTTGAAATTCCACAACATGTGATAATCTATATACTCGGGTTCATATGATGCATTATTTCTCAAATCCTTTTGGAGGACATGTTAACACTACATACCGGTCGGTCTCAAACTGGATCTTGTACATAGAATACTTGTTTAGCTTGCGATGCTAGAATAAATGGATCATCATGAGAATGATTTTGGCTTAGAATTTCTTCATATTCACCATTGTAAAACCCAAATCATCGGTTTTTAATCCCTCTCTTACGCCTTTATCAATCCAATTATTTACAGGCAAGTATGTACTCCATACAAAAAATAGTCAATGTAATTATTTCTTCTACTCACATAATGTTATGGTTTTGAAGTATAAGTTTGCATCTTGGAACTTGACCTCATCATTATTTGACTTCCATACACATGCTACTATTTTGGGTAGTTTCTCTCATTCTCCATGCTTTTTGTATGGAATCTATAACCATTAGTTGAGTATCTATGTACTTATTCAAAAATTTCCTGGGACCATAACTGCTGACAAGTGTATGAGACACATTTCATCTCCTCCCACTTATAGTTCCTATTTTTAAATGTAGTTAGAATTCATACATTCAACCTCTAAAAAAATATTTAATTTCACACTTTTTATGATAATATTCCCATATAATGATTTTTAAGTACACTTATAATATAATATCCTGCATACATTGTTTAAGCATTAGTAAGATTATGGGTGTGGAGTTTCTGCAATAGGCTTATCTTCTTTAGGGGTAATTGAGTTGGAGGAAATCTCCATTTTGTTACATCCTAATTAAAAATTATGGACAATAGATATGGTGGTTAATGTGTTTTGATTAAAATGTGAATAATAAAAATTTTAAGGTCAAATATGTTAATACCAAACAACCTTAAACAATAAAACAAAAAAGTTACAAGCCAAATATGTAACATATCCATGGATCAACTTCATTTGTGTGAAATAGAATACCTATGGAGCTTGTTCCAGCTAATTCCATCAATTCTAAAGAAAATTGGAGGGAATGTACTTTCATCAAGATACTTCCTTAAGCCTCAACACACTTATTTCGACCATGTGTGGATCCATATTCCCTTTTTCAAATGTCCCATCACAAAACTTTATTGATTAAGTCCACAGTGGCACATTGTCGCCAGACCCTATTTTTGTTCTTAACATAACTCTTATATACTTTCATGTTCCTACAAATTATAGGCAAAAAATGATAATGTCAAAATCTTTCAAAAAAAATATTTGTTGTGCTTGATAAAAAGTAAGTTTCCGTACCTCTCAAAGGTACATCCATCTATATGCAATTGGGCCTTACAATATAGAAGCTCACGTACCAAATGTAGATAAAAATGCAACATGTCTGATAATAAAGTGAAGTACTTTTCAAAGAGAAAGCACAATGTCTCCACAAAATCCATTTCCATCTTATCAAGGACTCTCTCTGGCCAAGTTTTTGCACATATTTACTATAAAAAGTAATAAAGCTTACAGCGTCTTTTGAAGCAAATTGGTAACACATGACGCAAAGCCCCTTTGGAGGAGTTGTTGCATTAGAACCAAATCATGCCTTTCATACCATGGAACTTCTCTTCCATAGACATATGAATTTTGGATTAGAGTTGTAGTCGCTTTATACCAGCATAGAAAAAGAACATGACATAGGGTATGTTTCTCTTTCTTTGAAAAGTATGTAGTCTGGGTGGAAAGGGAATGTTCTCTATCATAGCTAACCCAAGCCATAGTAATTTTCTCAAAGCCCATTTTTTGCAAGTCATCACGCAGTTTTTTCCATCTTTGGACTTCCCTTTATCCAGGAAGAGGTTTCCAAAATGCTTTCACACACATTCTCCACATGCATTACATCTAAATTGTGGCGTATTATTAGATTTTACATTCCAACACATCAAGAATATCAGGAGAACAATATTTAATAGGACAAAAAGATAAACAGTCAATTCTTCAAGACATCTAATCACAATGAGGTCAACTAAGCGAAGTTGTGTCAACTAATTAGGCATGGTTTATCATGGTCTCCATGTCTGTAATATGGTAGATTGAATAGAATTGATTGTTTCTTCCCTTCTAACATGAGTTTTCTTATTTTATTTGTTTCTTTTCCTTTTATTTGATTCAATCTTCCCCCATATTTCTTTTCTATTTGTTTCTTAAAAATATAAACTACTTTTACAATTGGAGGGCATAATGATGCTCCTCCTTCCCATCTGCTGGTCTGCTCACAGTAAAAATTATGATGTTGAGGAAGAAATCTCCTGTAACCCACTTCTTTACATTTCTGCTGTGGAGTCACTTGATTCTGTGTTCCTCCCACATATGGACATGCATTCCTGTATACAGTGTGCAATAATACCTTCTATAGCGAGAAAATCATGGATCACCCCATAGAAATTTCATTATGTTAAATTATGTCTTACCATCTTATTCCCTTTATCTGGTCCCATAATTCCTTTTAGTTCATCCACAAAGGGTTCCAAATACATCAATGTTAGCTACTTAGTTTGCTTGGACCATCTTATGCTAATATTTAGCATACAAAAATTCCTTTTTGTACTGCTTGATGGTGGAAGGTTGTATGTAAATAACACTACAGGCCAAACCATTTGTATGTGCCTGCTCAAGTCTCCAAAAGGATTCAATCCATCTGCTTCTTACAGATAACATTGCAAGGTTCACTAGAAAAACTAGGCCATTTTCCATCAATATTTTTCTCTGTGGGCTATCAACAAGTGTGGCACATTTGACCATCATTTCTTGCATTCTCAATTGCCTTGTTGCAGCCAACTATGTAGGCTATAATGAAAAAAAATTCATTTATAAGATATCATATATGTACACTTGAAAAATATCATTGAATAATACAGGGAAAACTTGAATAAAATTCCTACGTGTTAGAATCCATACTATACATTATTTTTAGCCTTGGTGCTATGGGAAAATATATTAACATACTATTTGGGAACACCTTTCCACACTTTGAGATTGAGCATCCACCTTCCATAGAGATTTTCCACATGTTGGGCATTGATCTTTACTTTCATAACTTCCTCGATATAAAATGCAATGTTTGGTTATGTATTTATCATATCATACACAGACAATGATTTTTTCAAATTTTTACGGCATATGTTTGAGAATGCAAATGTTATCCTGAAACCTTTTTTTGCAATTTTAACATTTGGTCAAAACTTGTATCGGACAAATATATCTTTACTTGAATTGTAGGAATTCTCGGTGGTTAACGGTTTGTGAAGTCAGCACAGCCTACTGGGCTGTGTGTCTTGGCATCTTTGATCTTCTGCCATATTCATTAACACAGGCTAGTACATTTGTTGATGCCAACCCCTCATTATCACAACTCTCATTGATGTTTTATTTGAGCATATCGATTGACATCATTCACTATTTCAGAATTTGATCATTGACAATGGACATCATCCATCATTGAGGTTCCTATAAGTTTCCCAAACATGTGTTTCATGATCATCACCACTCATTATCCTCAATGTGTTCCTAACCTGTGTTCAGCCTATTAACTTAGAAAATCAAAATTTATATTAATAATTTATAGTTTTTATGAAAATTAGAATAATAGCATTTGGTCAACCTGATCCAAATAGGACCCTTGACTAATATGAAGCTGGCTTACTAATTGAGATGAAATATAACTCGGGAACTTCATGTGGCTCATTTTCAGAATGTTTCTTGTCACTGTAATAATAGATGGAATCTAAAGGAGACAAAGAAAAAAAATTGAAGTTTACACTAAATAAGTGATATCTTTATTGTAAAACATATAAGAGTGAAACTAGATCAATTCAAAAAAAATTCAAGATACACGATTGGGAATGCTCTCTCCATGGAAATACCCCAAATATATATTTAATTTGATTATATCACCAATCAAGTTATCTGTGCTATCAAATGTTTGTACTTTCACTATGCCACATTGTATGGACAGGCTTTGTGGACATCTATTCTTGAATTGCTCCGGCAAACTTTAAAATTCCTCAACCCCATCTCTATATTATTTTTAGTGTTCTACACATAATAATTTACAAGTCATATAAATTTAATTGAGAAAAAGTTACCATATACATTTTTCCCAGCATATCATGATGAATAGCAATCAAATATATACAAACTATACCTATTTTTCAATTTCTTAATTTCTTTTGTCCCATTTTGATACTATGTTCCAAGGTCCTTTATTAGATGCATAAAAGACTAGTTAGTTGATAGATAGATAAAAAGTAGCTGAAGATAGATTAGTTAACTAATTGTGAAAATTCGGTTACAAGTGAAAAATAATTTCTATCTCTATGCATTTTGACTGGTAATTTCAGTATTGACTTGATGAAAGATTAAAGAATAATATACATAAACAAGATCACAAGTAGTATCATGAAGAGAATTTTATTAGACTACAGCTAAAAAAGGAATTCTCAACATGGTATGAAACTAGTGCTTGACGAGTCAAACAAGGGCATATAAGTGGCACTTAAAGATTACTCTCTATAATCTAACAACAACTCGAGATATCTTTGAGATGAAGAAAGTGATGAGCTCTTGATCTCTGTGCAATCATCAAGAGGTGGTGAAGGAAAAAATGAAGTATAAAATGCAGCAACAAGCTCTAATGCAGCAGTTGATGTCAATTCGGTGATCAATTCGGGAGATGAAGCAGAGAAAGCTTGAAGGAAGAGCGGAGGACGGTTAAGGATTTTTATTTGTTTGGGAATAAACTCGGACTTGATTTAACTATCTATCTAAATAATAATTTAAAGATTTTTCTCTGAACTTTCAATAGTTAATTCTGATGATATACCAGGAAAAATAGAATGAAAGAGGCAGGGAAATCGAGAGAGGTAAAAATTGTCTTGGGCTATAAATTCTTTCTAGCTCAAATTAAGGACAGTTAAACAGCAGACCTGAGCTCGGATTGGTGAAAGAAGGGTAACCTGTAATATAATGCGCGAGCGATCATGTTAAGTGATGGCAGGAGATTAAGGCTTACTTACGTAAGAACATATATTAAAAGTCTGGGACTGTAGTTAGTACTACATCTTGTTGTTGTAAAGAGGGCGAAATTCTGTAGTGTCCTTCTTGGGCAATACCATAGTCACTTTGAAGAAAAAATCCAACCTCTGTGGAAAAAAGAATATTTGTTTGATAACAAAATTAAATGTTAAATATTTTAGGTTGCAATTTGGAGCAACACATCTGCATCTTTAATGAGATTTTGAAAAAGTTTTAAGTAGAGCTTGAAGTGCTTTTACAATAGTTTTGAGCATTCTCATTGATCAATACTTGAAGATACCTTGAAGGAGAAACTTGAAATTCTGAAGGAAGAATTGAAAGCAATCTTGGAAGCAATTTGGGCGGTATTAAAGACTATTTTTGTAGCCACTATAAGAAGGCTGACTGAAGCTTTCATCGAAGCCACTATTGGAAAATCTTTGAATTTTGTTGAAACAACAATCATATTTGGAGCATAGTTTAGTGCGAAATTATTGGTGGAATTGATATAAATCTGCAAAGGCCAATTGAAGGCACCTTTGGAGCAACTTGAGAGGTATGGTGAAATCAATTAATAGTCATGACTTGATTTCAAAAAAGAAGGATTCTCCATTAATCTATATATATATAGGTAAAGCGGTCGTTAAAGGTGTTAGCCATTAATTATTTATCACAACAAATGATGGCTAAAACAAGTCTTAAGCTTTGAAGATTGTTTTTTCATAGAAAATTACTCATTCTTGAAACCTTATGGTGTTTTCAAAAAACAAATCTGCATTGTTGTTCCTTAGCTGTGCTTCAACGATGTTCCTTGTTTGCTATTCTTCTTGTTGTTCCTTCTCTTTGATCACTTCCTAATTTATACTCCACATTATTCTTATCTGTTCAGTATTATTCTTTACTCATTTGTTCCACTACTGATGTTCCTTCTTTTGTTGTTCCTTGCCTTGTTCTTCAGCATTTGTTCCTTCTACTCTGTTCTTCCATTTGTTCTCTTTTTTCCCCCACCCCTTGTAAAAAAGGTTTATCTTCTTATTTATCCATAGCAGGTTTTTACGTTTTTAACACAAAACCTTAAAGTTTTCCAAACCTAAATCATTCACCTTTCTGCCAGGCAAAAAATGTGACATCACCCATTACAGTCATTTCCACTTATACATCTTTCTATTTTTCACATCATCCATGACCGTTGATCTTCGACTAGATCTAACGGTCCCAAACTATTTAGTGTTCATTTCACTAATAAAACCAATAGCTCTTTTTTGACATAAAATAATTAGTTTCTCTGCGTGTCTTGATCAGACACAATGTGCGTTCATTACAAATGGCAACACTCATTCGTGCTCGAAAACCATTCGTGGTTTTCCGAAACCACCTATCCACTATTTTTCTCTAATATTCAAATTAAACCACATTTTCCACGAGTTTTGTCTATGAAACCTCATCCTTTGTAATTTCTCATCCTCTTGCTCCTTTCGCCTTGACCCTATGAAACGGTTTAACCATTATGCGAGTTTTATGTAACAGTTTATTTATATTTGCATGTTTCCATGTGATTGAAATTTGTAAAGCCAGCCCAAAATCACAATAAAAAGTAACAAGGGGTCAGGATGATGATGATTCTCTCGGGCCAAAAATCCTGAAGAAAGAGTTCTACAGTTCAAATCATGGTTGAACGGTGCCTCACAACGTGGTTATACAATTAAACCCTCGATGCACTAAAATCCACACATGCACACATAGCAAAGAAGAAAGAACGGTGAAGATAAATATTGAAGATTAAAGTTAAAAAAATGAAGATTTAAAAGATTAATCCAGTTTAAGAGATTGGAAAGCCTTTTTATTTGAAGATGATTATAAAGGCTAAAAGCCAAATCAAAGGCCAAATGCCAGTACAGGTCATACAAATCAGCAAAGGAGCCTCCAAATGCCCATCATTGAGGCAATTAATCCTCAAATACCTACAAATTTCATTTCCTCAAGAATACATATTAATTGCCTGGTCAAAGATATTTTCTAAAGACGACTTAGGTCATTCCGATACTACCAAAAGCCTCAAAGTCATAGTAGTGATAAAATTAAAAGTTAATGAAAAATTAATTAAGCAGAGTTAAAACATCGCTTCTCCATTTGGCCTCCAAAGAAGTAAGAGAAGCATTTAATCTATGTTAATTAAACAAATAGACTGTACCCTCTCTCTCAACCTATAAACTCTGAAAGTTCATTGCTCTTATATTGGTTGAATACTTGTTGAATGCAAATAGCTATTGAAATTTGTTGAATCTATTTGTAATTGAAGAATGATATTTGAAATCAAAGTTTTGAAAACATAAAATTACTGGTTTTGAAAGTTATGCTTGGTTTGAACATCAAATACTGGCTGGTTATGGATCTGGTCTATGTCAATGGTCTTTATTCTTTGTGGTGTTACTGCTTGCACTCTATAACCATCACTATCTCTGATAAAACAACAAATATAGATTAGGATTTAATTCTGAAGATACACAATCTCTTGATAAATCTATCGTTATGTTTCTTCTATTTGTGTTTGAGGATGAATTGATAAAGTATAACTTGATGAAGTTTTGGTAAGCTACATATTTCTAGTACAACTTGAGATTATTGTCTTTTTGAAAAGTTCTTAGTCTACTTATTAATTTAGAAGCTAGAAAGTTGCTTGGTGCTGACCCTATCCTCAGTTTGTCTCCAGGATTCTTTGAAAATTTCCATAAAGAACAAGTGCTAATGAGGTTAACAGATTCAAATTTCTTACTTGATCTTAAGCTATTCTTTGTTTTATCTTTAAAATGTTTTCTTTTTAGAATTATCTTGTGGCAGAGAATTTAGATTTAAAGTCCTTACTTGATCTTAAGCACACTTTGTTTTCTTATGTTTGCTTCTTTCACCACCTTCTGGCTCACTTCCATAATCAAACTTGAGAATCTTTGATATAGATGACATACTTACAGTGGTCCAGGCAAAATGTAGAGATAAATATTCCCAAGAAATAGCACCATAGAAGATAAAACTTCATATCTTCATTAATATCAAAACCCTTAGTGAGACAATACACTTGTTCCTTCCTTAAGGAAGGAGATCACTCATAAAGCCATATGCTTACTATTACAATAATCTTGACATCTCTCAATGAAGTCTCTAACCCTCTGTAAATTTAATACATGCATCCACCATGGTGATTTCTGCTAATTCTCTATTCTACATCAATACAACCAAACTATCCTTTAACCCTAGACCATGTGAATTCTTTACATAATGTGGGTTAACCACATTATTCATCATGCTGCTATTACATTTGTATCATTCTTATATTATTATCATATTATTCCCTTAATTTTCCTCTGTACCTATATTATCCCCCCTAGGTATACTACATTACACCACCCTAAACATGTTTGTCCCAAAGCTTAACAGAAAGGTATAAATAACAGATCTGCTCAAATATTAGTATGTGGCTGTTCCATGTATCCCCGAGAGAAAGGTGAACACTCGATCTATTGGTGCCTACTCCCTTGAGATGGATGCAGTTACGTGGTCTACGTGTTGATGTGTGTCGGTGGATCATTGCACCTCTCTGTATCAGAGGTTGTTTTACTTGTTGCTCAATTGCTTCCACCTTCTTTGATTTATTGTCTTGTTGGAGTGATACGGGTGGTGATATGTTGACTTTATTGATGTAATATGCTGTCATTCCTTCAGCTATTGGTGATGGTGGTGTTTGGTTCTTTTGTTGGTACTTGATTTGATGTATGTGTTGTTGTCTACCATCAAAGGCTCATCATACGATGTGTTTGTCTCGTTGAATATTTGTGATTCTTCCTCCCTGGTCTCTGCATGGTTCCTAATGCAAATATCGTGTAATATAATTTTTCTTCCCTTTTTGTACGAGTTTCACTTGAATTTCTTTTGCACATTAAGCCAGCATTAATAATTCCCATCCAATTGTCCCAAAACAACATCCACAATACAGCCATATCTAAACATAAAAATCAAATTGTGCCCATCCCTGTAATCTTCAAATCTTTATAACTTTGAACATCTTCATTCATCAACTGTGTGTTTCAATATGCTTTGGTGAGCTTTGTGCAGATAATTCACATTGATACATTCATATGCAACTAGCAATGATAATACCCAATTATGTTCTCTTTGAATACTTGTGAACATCATGGAAATATTAGTAGAAAATAGTCTTTATGGCTCTTACCTGCCATTAAACTTTAAACCATTACTTGTCTAAAGGACTTTCAGTTTTTTCTATGAAGTTTCTCTTTATTTGCACATCTAGTGTGAGGTCCCTATCCTCTTGCCTCATCTTTCCATGTAATTTCTGAACTGTCCCAAAAATTTACCAGACATTAAACATGCAAGTATTGTAAAAAATATTCAATGCATTAAGTATATATTACTGCCGTAAACTTGCTTGAGCCTCTAAAACAAAGTAAGGTTTTGAGAGAAAAATACTTACTTTAGAAAAAACTAAATGGACATGCTCAAATCATGTACTTTCAGTCTATAATATAACCTATTTTTGGAAATGGAATAAAGTCAACATAATCTATATATGCAGTACAAAATACAAATCAATACTCTAAAAAAACGGATATCTTCTTGGGTCAATCAGTAAAAATTTCTGAAAAATGTGATTTAAATGGTGGTAACTCCATCAGGACTAAGTTTTGACAGTTGTTTTTAAATCGGCTGATTTTTCAAGAGGAGCTTATATATGTAATTTTTATCTAAAATTTTTTATAAAATATATAAAAAATATCATGAAATGGCAGATACTAAAATTTAAATTGAGCTTTTATATGCAATTTGAATTGAAAGTGATATCAAAGTCATCAGACTCAATTCAGTGATTTTGTTTTTAGGAAATGGGTATTTTACTGCAAGAGTCCCAGTCAAATAATTATTTTAAAGAATTTTAGCCAAAATTTTTGAGATCCCTCTACAAACTGTACCAAAAAATTTCTCTTAATGTGAAAAAAAATCTCCCAAGCTCTGCAAAAAGTGTAGACATACTTGCGTCTGACTAAAAAATGTAAATGAAAAAATATTTCAAAGTAACTATGATGTAAAAAACTTCCTTGTCTGGTGTATAAAACTTGTTGGTGGCAACACCTGCCCATTCAACTCATAGGGAGGAGGTCACTCCTGACCACCATGCCCATGCAGTACAATAATCATACCAGCACTATATTGACTCTGCTTCTCTGTGGGTTTATTGTAATCATGGGCATTGTGGTCTCTCCATCTGTACATCTAATCTGATGACTTATCACTTTTGTTCCCTGCTTTGGTCCCTTATAATGCTTGGTTATACCTTAGTAACTATAGCCATTTATTTATCATTATTTATATTACTTCATCATATTCTTCATAGTTACCCTCCTGTATCACTATATTATCCCCCTAGTTACTTCATCTTTATGTTTCTTCTATTTGTATTTTTGAGGATATTAGGCAGGCTATAACAGTGAGAAGTGTTGATATTATGTTTCTTAGTATAACTGAGATATTTAATCTTTTTAAATTTCTTGAAAATCACTTAATAAAGATTAAACTGAAGAAAATTTTATGATTATTGTCTCTGGTTGTCTCACTGGTTCTTTGAAAAGGTTTATAAAATATGTTGGCAGAGTTAGATTCAGGATTATCTTATGATCTTCTACTTCTTCTTTGTTTTATCCCAAAATGTTTTCCATGATATCAAAGCAGACTGATTAAAGTCATGTAGATTTTTAAGCTGCCCCTTTATTTTATATGTTTTACTTCTTTCCCTATTTTATGTTTCCATACCATAAATCAACTAAAGAATCTTTGATATCTGATGACTTTGCCCCCATGAACCCATTTCTTGAAACACCATTTAACAATTCATTCTTTTGCGATCTTAGCCAATGATTAGTCATTTGTTCTGCTTATCTATCCTTGACCATTGTGAGCTTACTCTCACCTTTTCTTAGTTGTTTCTTGTTTTGATGATATCACCAACCAAAACAAACAAACCTTTTGCTTCACCAACAACCTAATATCATATCATAAACATAAGAAAGCCTATCTTTGAAACATATAGAGAAGATCCCTCTGCAGATCCAGGAGAACAGGTCCCAGGATTCCCAAGTCGTTTAGTCATGGCTCTCAGTGATTTGTTCTTTAATCTTTTCAAACTATAAAATTTTCTAAAAGGATCTTGTATGTTGAGTCCTACCACAAAAATGAGTTGTCTACCAGCCAGTTATAGTATTGAGTTTAGATGAACTTTAAGTCTAAAGCCTTGAGGAAGCCCTAAATTAACAGGTCCCATACCTGACTATGGAAAATATCTTTGGCGCTTTTACTAATGAAAGTAGTGCAAAAAATATCCGTGACCTATTTCTTGGATGTTGATGAATGAAATGAGTAAGTGATTAGGCTCTATGTTCATAGAAAGAAATTTCAAGGGATGACTCGAGAAAAAAGGTGTAGAGTGTATCTGCATATTTATATGCTAACATTGGATGTTGTAAAAGTGTGTCGTATGATTGCAAATAATAATTTTTGTATGTTTCAAGAGTTTATACTTGGAGGCCATCTCTACAGTTACACACATTATTAAATCTTCATGTGTCACTCCTTGGAATATGGGGTGCGTTTTGTATATAGACAAAAAATGAAAGATTAAGTCCCCAGGGATTATCAAAGGAGGAAAATCTCAAAATGCAGCAATGTCAAGAAGGCGATTATATCAGGGCAGAAGATGTGACTAAAATCTCTACTAGGATGATGAAAATGCGACAAAATCACAGTAAGGACTATGCTAAAACATCTCATTGGAGATGTGTCAATTTGTAGAAGATGTTGATACCACAGGGAATGTGTGGTGAGAATCATCATAAAGGTAAATTTTGATATAAAAAATTTCATGTATATCTTTATCTAGACTAACTTATATGAGGATCTAAAATGTATGAAAATACATGGTCTTGAAGTGAATTCCAAAGAAGCAAACATGGCTAATAGTGAGACTAGTCAAGAAATCACGATGAATCTTTAAATGTGCAGCCATTAGGATGAGTGATGTCATTAATTTATGACTACAAAGCTAAAGGTTGGAGATTCTATAATGCTCAAAAATCATGACTTATCAGAGGACGTAATTTCTTCTTTGAGCAACTAGGTGTCTATTATTGTTTGGAGGTCCCTATTCCGAGAATTTGAATTTATTCCACTTATGTATAGGTGACTAAGAATATATAGTATGAACTAATGTCTTAAAGAGCATGTCCACACCCAAAGATGTCTATAATGAAGACTTGAGTTATTGAACACATTGTGTGGGAGGATTTCTTTACTCTCTTGATGATCAGTTGATTCTGGTCATTCATGATATTGTGAATTATTCTTTGTTTGCAGTTTTAAAGTTTCATGTGATATTACCTTAGGCAGATGAACTATGGGAAATTTTCTAGTAGAAACATCTTGCTAAATGTTTATAACGACCATTCATTATCTACTGTTTTTGGCTTGTCTTCCATGGTGATCTATTAATATGTTCTATCTGCTTTTATTGGTATTTTCAATAAAGTAGCATAAAGACATTAAAATTAACATGAAGTATGAAAACTTTATGGAAACAATTTATTTGTCATTGAATTACAAATATCGATCTATTGATCCATTATGTATAATCCTGAAAACAGAGCAGCTAAATCTGGAAAATTAAGTCTGTCTTAGCAGAAAAGAAAATAAGTTCAAATAAATGACATAATGAATTGTTTTAAGGTCATGCAGGAGGCAGTGCGTTTTAAGAAGGTGAGAAGAAGGAAAAGCGTCTCTTGACTATTTGATGGGTGATTTGTCTCTAAAAAGAGTGTGAGACCTATGGACTTGCTTTGACACAATAGCATGGTGGAAGGTCGAGGACTACTTGGGAATAAAACAACTCAGGACCTCACATTCAAATGAAGCCTTAAGGAAAGAAGATAGACTAAACCATAAAGACACTGCAAACCCGTCCAAAGGTGTTAGGTATGGTTTCATGCCCTAACAGGTCAATTGCAGCTTTGGAAGCGACCTACAAACATGAAGGGCTGAGGAAGTACTTATTTAGGTGCATATTGATGTGTGTGGATCTGGTTGAGTCAAGGTACATCATTTATCTATGTCATGAAACAAGGAGAGGACCTCTCTGTCACGGAGACAACTGTAATGTGAAGAAGCAATGTCTGGGTATATTTAAGGTTCATCTGGTTTGAAAATCACATTGGCAATATAACAGAGAATGTTATCATGATGACACTTATGAATGAAGATGAAGACAAGGAATGATTGACTTGTGTTGGCTCTTGATGTGTCCACGATGAAGTTATTCTTGACTTGATGGACTTGGTAGTATTTTAGCCCAGTCAACAGATATGATGTTTGTTGACCAATGATGTTGAGTCTTTAATCACTTGTTGACACTTGATAAAGTGTTGTCCTTGGGCTAACCCTGATAAAGTTGTGCTTGTGAAAAAATGTATGTACTTGATGAACTGTTTAGGAATGTAAATCAAGTGTATATAAATTAGGAGAAGTGTCATGAAAAGTAAATTCAATATATTTTAAATCTGTGATGAAAAGAGTATGTCTAAACACATGATTTATCTAAGGGAAATTAGCGTGTGTGTGAGAAGAAAGCATGCTTGATGTGTTAATGGGCGCATCTAAAGTGAAAGCTGGGGGTAACCACCATGAGTATTGACTTCATTGTATTCAGAGTAGTAGTTCATCTCAATGGGCAAAGTCAGAATACTATGAAATAATGTGGTTTTGGCTCAAAGGTATTAAAAAAGGTAAACCTATGTAAAAGAGAGAAGAAATTCATTGTTAAATATGATTAATGGGTGAAAGATGTCACGACTTGAATGAATAACTCTGAAAGTATATCAGAATGAAAAGGTTCTAGTTGAATGATAGATCACGTTGTATTTGATAGTGAAGGATCTGATCTAGTTGTACTTAATCTTTCAGTGTATTTCCTGGAATGATTGAGATGAATGAGTGAGCATCTGTAGTAAAGGTAAAAATCCTTTGATGTGTCATCCTGAAAATTGCAATGACCTATCTACGAAGAACCTCCTACGCTTGTTTTCACGAAGAAACGTATAAACCAGTGAGAAAGTGTATGTGTCAAGATAGTCATAATATGTGCAAAGTATAAAAACATTTGTGTAAGCAGACGTAGTATCTCTGACTTATCGATGAAAGAAACGCGTATGCAAAGCTGGGAGTTCTTCTAGAGAAATCTGTGGTAAATAATGATCATTTATATCTGGTTGCCAGTCATCATGGTGGCAGGGTTACTATGTATCGGTTCATGTTTGGTAACGCTTAAAAATATGGAGTGGGGTTACGATCGAAAATATGATGGCTTGTTGCTTCTACAGTTGTGTACAAGGATGCTTTGGATCAGTGTGAAAGGTGATGAAACGTGGTCCTGAGGGAGTCTTTGAGGTTGTAGCCTTAATTGGAGGGGTTGTGGCTCTCAGTGGTGGTCGCTTCGAGATCGGTGTGCTCACTCGGAGAGAGGCTAGTGCCAGAGTGGAGGTTGGGAGCTCCCTTCGGAAGAAAGTTTGATAACGGCATGGGTGATTACATACGTCTTGGTAGAAGATCTGCTGCAAGCCTCCTGTTTGTAAGATTTTTCTCAGCAATAAGAATGTGAAGAAACGAGCATGGCGATGGTGGTTTCTCCCAGAACTTAGGTTCCACCTAAATCTGGTGTTCCATATAACGATGCTTGTGGCATTGGTTTCATTACATTCTTCACACACATGTTTCTTTGTTATTAAACATCTGATGAGATAATTGATAGGAATAATAGTATAAATGGAAAAATTAATAACATAATTACAATCTCTTGTGTATCAGTTCATAAAAAGGAATATCATGTATATCTGAAATCATATCATCAGGAAAATGGCAGTATGGGGTTTTAGAAACTTAAAAGTAAAGTTTACCAGATATACGGTAATCTTGATTCCCTATAAATCTTTTCCCAACAATTGGTATGAAGCGGTTACTATACGAAGCTTGATGTGATCAGTGACAAGTCAAAGAAGGTGATATTGTAAGCCACCTCTATCAGTGACAATCAGTATTGGAAAGATACGAACAAAAGCATGTCTGCCAAAAGTCTTATGGTGCGAGATATGGGCAATCGTGGGGGAAGAGGTTATCATTACGTGAGTATTATACGATCTGAAAGCAGAAGAATGAAATCAATGCCATGTTAAATGTGCTTATTAGGAGCATGTAGACAGAAATTTGCTAAAGTGATGTTATTAAAGCGAAAATGCTGGACAAATCATTCTAGCTATGGAAGAGACAAAGGTAAAAAGTGCAAAACTCAAACTCTGAAATTGAATATGAAAAAATTGAAGGTAAGTGATGAGAGTATTGCCCATTTCTTCTGCATTAGGATGATGTCAACCATCGAATAGAGTAATTGGGAGAAATATGCTTGATACTACTTTGGTGGAAAGGTGTAGATCCTTGACTTCAAAATTTGACTCTAAAGTTTATTATTGAAGAGGCAAGATGTAAAACTCTTTATTGAACATTACATGGTATTAAATGCTTTTTGAAATGAAACCAAGGAGAATTAGTCTCAAATCAAAAGCCATTTTTAAGGTATCACCAAGAGGAAAAGAAAAAGAAGGCTGTCCAAAGAATCAGGTTATATGTCAGAAGAAGAAAGGCAGGCTGTGAGAAAGCTCCAGCCAGATGTAGGAGAAAGTTGAGGTACAGCTTCCTTCAAATATTTTGGTGTGGACATTTGGTCATTATGCACAAATGTATAAACATGCTAAAGGAAAATATAGTAACTAAGAAGGAATAAACTGGAGGCTCTAGCTCTAAAAAAAGTTACTATACTAATGAAGATAAGTGATGGGTCATCGATAGTGAGGAAAATTTGAAGAGAATCTTAGACTCTCATGACATTTAGTAAAGAAAGAAAGGACCCTTTGTTTGGATGCTCCGGAAGACAACTTCAGTTTCCAGAAAGCAATCAACTCAAAAGTAAGCTAGAAAAGAACAATCATGAGAGACTCTTGAAAAAATGGGCTGAAGCAGAAAAAAAGCAGCTGAGGAATTGGAGTGTAAGTGGTAGAAATTAAGGAAGATAACTAGAAGGAAACACTGATCTTGATTTCTTAAAGTTAGAAAACATGATGGTATCAATGCTCAACGTTCTCCTCCTCTATAAAAAGCAGTCTTGAATATAATGAAGATCTCTGGAGACTGACTGCCTTCTCAGCCTTCTTACAATTTACAATATTACACCCTCTCAACAAAGGCAGATTCTTCTGAGTGAAAACAGAAGGATCCATAACACTTTAAGAGCTCAAATGAGATAAATTTCAAAACTATAATAGCAGTGCAATCCAAAACAAGAGATTTCAGTGATGCAAATCTATATTTAATGGTGTCTTTTGTGTCACATTGCATTATAAAGGCGCTCAATGTGTTGCTTACAAACCATCTGAAACTTGAAAGTAAAAAATAAGGTTGGATGTGAACAAAGAGAATACCTATAACAAATTTTCTCTCTTCAAATGAAGTTGAATCACTTTATTACATCTACTTTTGGCTTATGAAAAATAAAATCAGGGAGCAAATCAGTAAAACAACATTTTACCTCAAGTTCCAAACATGAAAGAAGAAATTGGTTGAAAATTGTGGACAGCATTATTTACAGAAGGTGAAAGAAAATCAATATTAGTGGTGAATATCAGAGACACATGTGGGGTGACAAAAACAACCTGTTTACACATATAATAACCACAGAAAAAGAAAAGAAAGTAACTTTTGAAATGATTGCTCATGAGTAAAGAAGAGATTACATGTTTTTAAAAAAGAAAAGGGAGGTGAAGCTGATAATTTATGCATGTGGATGGATTAGAAACATGTGACAGAGTATGAAATCAAATCTTTTGATCAGGAATATAGTGATCTTTCAGGTTCAAAGAATTTGTGGTTGTGAGTCTGATAAGATGAAGTATTATAAAGAAAAAAGTCAAACAGCACAAACATGTATCTAGGCAGGCTGATCAATGTTGCTGAGCAGAGTCTGAGAAAATTGGCCTATGGCATGAAGGCTGGGGAGCATACAGACTCTGATCAACAAACAACGGTTCAAACATTCATGATCTTCCCAATATTAATCTACGGAAAGTATCATGTAAATCACTAAATTGGGTAAAGAAGACAGAGAGTGATTAATGAAGAAGAGAGGATCTTTATTAAGCCTCTGAACATTCATCTAAACATGTGATTCCTGGGAAAGAGTCATATTGAGAATATCTTATTTATTGATGACTATCTCATCATATAATGTTGGATCAGTTCATTAATTTAAAGTGAAGCATTTGAAAAATTTTAGATCATTCAAAGCATTGTTGTGGTGAACTAAAAATCAGTATCTTGGAATGATGGAGGAGAATGTCAGCATGATAGATTCTTTGATTTGCTGAATAACAGCATAAAGAGGCAGTTCTCTGTGTGGGCCTCCCAACAAATGGCGTGGCAGAGGCGAATGAACAGAGCAGTGTGCCAAATGGCCAAACTAGCAGTAGATTGAACTCTGACATGATGAGTGGCGACTGTCAAACTATGTTCTATCAGCTCATGTTTGGATGAAATGGCTGACAAAACTCCCTGAACACGTGGTAAAACCCTCCCTACATGAGCATTTGAAGTATTTGGAAGCAAATGGCACATCAAATATGATGGCTTTAGCAGTTTGGAACCTGAATAGATAGAAGGATATTTTCTTAGTTGCTCACTCTTCAAGAAAAGCTTACCCTTCTTGCAATAAAGCTTAGAAAGGTGTTGGAATGTATTGATGTTATTGTGATGGAATGTACACAAACACAAGAAAAACAAAGAAGCAAAAGAAGGTGTTAGTGATGTAAATACTACATGTGACCAAATGATAAGAATGGTGGATCAATGAAGAACTGAAAATGATCTATGAAAAACCTTGAGATATCATTTAAAAGAATCATCACAGGTCTCAAATTTTAGGAACGAAAGGAATGGGTCATGAACAAGGAGAACTCTGGTGGGATCTTCTCAGTCATCACGGTACTTGAATCACATTCGAACCACAATGTCAATCAAGCTAGCAGGATGAATGTTGGAAACAAGCCATGGACAAAAACTTGATCAAATTGAAAGAATATTACTTGGAATTGTGTTTTAAGACCACATGATAAAATATAAAACACAGGTGAAGCCAGTTTTCAAGAACAGTTATTAAATGAGTAGGATGCATCTGAAAAGCTAGGCTAGTTTTGGAGACATCACTCAGCAAAGAAGGTATGTTTTGAGAAAACTTTTATCTGTAATGAGACTTATTATAAGAATGTTTCCCACTTTCAGTTTATCAATAGATAAAGTTATCAATGGATGTTCAAATCAACATAATGGTGTCTGAGAGGAAATCTCTATGAATCTTCAGGAAGATTGTTTGGAAATGATAATATTGTTGTGACAAAATGTGGGTCTCAATAGCTCAGGAAGCGTAGTGTGTAATCAGCATTCTTGTCATGAAAAGTTTTCAGAGAATTCTATTTGATAATAACTTTGTACAAAAATGAAAATGATAAACTACTTCAGTTGTGGTTGTATATCAGTTGATGATATCATTTTTGGAAATATGAAAAAATCTATAAATTAAAAGTACATTATCATGCATAAAGGTGAAAATGTCTTACTTAGAGACTAACATTATTCAACACCAGTCACATCGTGAGTGGTGTATTCTATCTTAGAAAAATATCCCCAACAATTAGAAGTATATGTGGCCTTGGAAAGATGCCAGCTTCATTTTAGTGATAATGGGATGCAATCTGGGTTCTCATGATGGTTCCCCAGGTGATCCAGCTGAATCTGAATCAATGTTGAGTCACTTTATCTCACTGAGACTCAGACCAGACCATTGCCATCTGGGTTTGGATTGTTACAGATGATTCCAAGCTAATCAAAGGGTCTACCATCCTGGTGGTGTCATGTTAAATACTCTAGGAACTCTCAGGGCACCCACAGTGTGTTGCCCTCTAAGAAATGATCTTGCTCTTCATTCTGATGGAATTGAAATTTAGGAAGTGTTGATGATCGGAAAAACACTAGTGGTGATGGTTCTATGTGGACAGATTGATATATTTGATTCAATAAACAGACTATTGTATCTCGTGAGCAGTGTCTTAGTAGCGCGTCTTGTTGCTCTTTTCTTTGATGATTCAATACCTTCATGCACAAATCAAGTCACCTCTGTACATTAAATGTGACAATACCAAGTACCATATCAATATTTCAAAGAATCATATTCTACATTAAAGAGACAGAACTTTATTTCTATGTGTGTATCTTCTTAGTGTGAGCAAGTGTGACAGAAAGTTTGAGATTGATGTCTTACTCAAGAACAAGGTTATTTGATATCACTTGCCAAACTCTGCCAGGGAAGCATTGATATCTGAAGCAGAAGGCAGGTGTTATATGCAGATCAAAAGAGCAAATGCACAAATTTGAAGATGTTCCAACGTGAATCTGTGGATTTCTGAAAGATGATGCTTGTATACAGTTCTTGCAGCAGTAATGTATATTGGTTGGACAGGCATTTACATTTGGGTGACTCTCTTATTTAGCTGGTGTTGTTTGGTCTCTCACAATCCCTATGGTATCTTTAAATGGTGTTCAGTTCATCAATATTGTTTAACCTGATGTTTGATAGAATGCCTTCTTTGATTGGTTGAAGAGTGTTAAAATTATAAACTAAAGAGGCCATAAATCATGTAGAAAAGGTCTTGAATTACAGTTGGAGGTATTGGCTGTGATATGCATCTGTTGTTAGCATTATCTGATTGAAAAATGAATCTCTTCTGAGGTCTTATTAGATCTGTAAAGTTATATTCATGATTTATTACAAAAGGTCTTGTTGAATTGATAAAAAATAAAAATAAAAATATTAATAAATTGTAATAACAGTCATATAAAGTTCCAAACAAGTTGTAAACCACTTGATTGATGTAGATTATTTGTAAGCTCACTTGATTTGATTGCACCAGTCTCTGTAATCATGGTTGGATATTTGATATAAATGCAGTCTTGATGATGGAAGTTCATGAAGTCATGCCTTTATTGAAAAATGTGTTTGATGACTACGGACTTCAGGAGACTTCATTAGCATTCTGTATGGTCTGACGCTTTAACTAAGGAGAAACGAAGAGAGGGAAAGTATAGTTTGATCGTATAACTTGATGTCGAAGGAAGGAAGGTAACAATCATTTAAATGAGAAGCGAAAATGGAAGTGACGTGATGTTCTTAACAATGTACCTATCATTGTGATGATCAACACCAATAGTGATTGCAAATAAGTCCAAGGGAGGTGTAGCAATATATTCCAGAATATTTATGCATTCAGCATGCCCAGATGAAAGATGAAGACGAAGATAATTGTGGCGCCATGTTGTCTCGGTAATAATCACGATAATTATTATTAACGATGGTTTGGTAAAAATAATTGCAAAACTGATGCGAATACGATGTTTGTTTAACAATGTCACAATCACGATTGTTTCTTGATGATATTACCAATGAAATCTTTTATTAGATGCTTATTACAATCAAGGTTGTATGAAGATATGTCTTGATAGTACATTTGAGATACTAAATCTGATGTCTAAAGTGAGGTAGTGAAAATTCAATAATAAATCTATGATGAAAAGTATGTCTCTAAGCCTTCAGCGGTTTATAAATCGTGTACATGAGGAAAAAAAGTAATACTAGCAATCAATGAAAAATAGCGTCATCAAATGAAAAACTAGGTATACCAATGGTATTATTATTATTGGTGTGATTGGTCGTATTGCTAGAATACACATGAAATAGTATGGTTTAACTCTATGATATGAAAAAGGTAGCCTATAAAGAAGAAATTTATTATTATGTGTGGTGTGGGTGAGATCTCATTGATGATCACCTGAAATCTTATCTGAATGAAGGGATTCGATTTGAATTGATGAAGTCGATTGCATGATACGATGATGAAAGGGATCTGAATCGATTGTGCCGTCTTTTACTGATCTGTTTATGAATGATTAGATCTGATGAAGGCGAACATATGTTCGAGTAAAGGTAAATATTAACAGTCTCTATCTGTTTTGAAAAAATTATATTCAAATATCGGAAGAATATCAACCACTTTCGTAGAGAGCGTATCATCAGTAGCTTGTGCAGAAAGCGTGTCATGACAGTCGAATCAATAACCATATTGATATACACTTGTTTGTGCATGAAGCCAGCAGCTCTCTGTGACTCAGGTGAAAAGGAAGCATTATAAACAGGGTTCTTGAAGTCTAGTAAATGTGAATTTATGTGTTTGATTTGAATATACATGATGGGTGCATATGTGTCAGTTTCATGTTGTTATGTAAAAAATATGATGGTCAGAGTGAAAATATGATGAAGCATGGCCTAGTTATAATCCTAAGGATGCTGGATCAGATGTGAAAAAGTGGTAAATGTGATTATAGAAGATAGGGGTTGTGCTTGTAATTGGAGGTTTATACTCCCTAAATGGTGATAGCAGATGGGGGGGTGTGGCTCCCTTAAGGAGAGGCTGATAAGCAGTGGAGGGTTTGAGACTCTACTTATGGAGAGGTTAAATAGCAGAAGCGCAGGTGAATTTTCTCAGTTGACAGAGTACACAACTACCATCTGTTGTAGATATTTTCTCAATAATGATGTGACTAAGCTTAACTTGGCTGACAGTGATTTCTACTCAACTTGGGTTTCCACCTAAAAATCACAGTGTTCATGTGTGATACTTCTTGATGGTTGTCATTTCTTCTTATTTACATATTTCTTTATTAAACATCAGTGAATATGAATGATGAATGATATAAAAATGAAAAATTAATAGTGTAATTAGATCTAAGTATCTTGAGTTTCATAAAGGTATCCACAGTGTCTCTGCGTCTGTATCCCAGAAAATGGCATTACTGGGTTTTAGAAACAGAAAAAGTACATTTTTTGAATATCATTATCATGATTCCCCCTATAATTATTTTTAGCAGATCTTTAAAAGGTGTGAAGGAATTGTCCTTCTCTGGTAGAACTTGGCATGATTTGATTGTAGTGCTGAACTAGAGAATACTTTGGTGGTGCATTGAGGTTTCAAGAGTGGGCAACCACTGGGACGATGTGGCACAGAACCCTCTGGGTAATACAACTATAGAAGGTTTCTACACTGTGATGGCTTGGTGAGAAATCGTGCCTATCTGTGGTGTGTGTTGTGATGTCTTTTGCTCTGAAGATGTGTTGTTCTATAGTTTGTAGGCGGTGTTAGGATCATGTTAGCATATCTTATGATGTGTAGAAAGTGACAAAGGTGACTTGAACATTGTCATAAAGGACCTTGTGACAGAGGTGGGTGTGAAGAAGGAGGGAAATTCATGATTGAATCATTATTAAATGTCAAGTGAGGCAGCAGGACAAGATATCTAAAATTGTTTCTTGTAAGATAGACATGTCAGATAAGAGACATTAAGCAGAAATCAAATCATGTTTGTGGTCTCTGTCCAAATACTACTATGATTTACTACTGTGTAAAAAATGTTGTCTGGCATGTAAAGACAAATCTAGCAATTGCATGATTGTATATCAGTAATGCTGAAACTGAAAACATAGCATGTACAAAAGCAACTATTAGGAAGCCCAGTAAGCAAGGTTTGTCTAGTCAACAGGCAACATGCTCAGAATGTCATAGAAGACACAATAGTGCAGGGAGTTTGTGTACTCAGGCCAAGATGATGCCTAATTCCTAGCACCTTTAAGGGATGATCGGTGCTTTCTAGGGTGGGAAAGTAAACTAGTGGTAGAAATGATTTGCAGCTTAGTGAGAAGGTTGACATGGATTGTGGCTAGCCTAACCAGATTTGAGAATACAACTGAGGTTCCAACACATGAAGGTATGTTTGTGTTAAATTGTTGGTCCTAGTTTGGACGGTTAGAACCATTTTAGTCGATATGGAAGACGAAGAAGGGAGGGCTAACGATGTTGCGTTGAAAGCCCTAACAGGTGTAATGATTGGTGATAGGATCAATTCACCTTCAGGGAGCCATGTGTTGGAAGTTCTACTTGGGTGTTAGAAACCAACTAGGGCTGATCTGTAATGAAGTAATGGTGTCCTGGGGCGGAAGTGATAGAAGTCACTTGACAGCCGAGGAGGATTTCAGTGTGAGGATGCCCTAATGAGGAGAGGTAGTCTACAACAAGTATTGGTCACTGTGAGATCTCTTGGAGGGCAACGTGAGTATTAGACCCAAGTGTGGCATCCAGATTTGTACCAATTACCTGGTATGTTGGAGGAGCGATGTGTCTACCCATTTTGGGGCTGATGCACCATCTTCATGGACCTGGTGGTGCTGAGGTCGAGGTTCAATCCAAACTAGGAACGATTTTAACAACCCCAGACTTACTTGTGAGACTTCCCCAGAGATGATGAGGCGGTCCTCTAACCAAGTAGATGCATTGTGGGATAGACACTTGAAAATGTTGGCGTAGGTGGTAGCCCTTCGCTTGCTATTTTAGCCTTCACATCGATGCTGCCTGAAGACCATAGTGGTTTTAAGTCTAAGTAGCGAGGAGCGACAATGAAAATTGAAATTGTTTCACAAGCGAATTGTGAACAATTCGGTAGTGATGTGTTGTATCAGTGGACAAACTAACTAGTGGCGAATTAGTGTAGCTTTAGTGGCTAGATGGACTTGGAGCGTTGATGATCCAAGAGCACACATGTCAGGAGCGAAAAGGACCAAGCGGTATCAGACGCTGTTGAGAAAATTTGAGAGAGAATCACGGCAGCATTTAGTCAAGTATCTATTGAAGGCCAATTTGGTTGTCGATGGACTGAAACCAAACCAGTTATCTTGTATCAATGGGTGTATGAAGGCCATTATCTTAATTAAGAACCTAGACTATTGTAATATATTTAATATAATGAGTTTAGGTTAAAAATTGTAAGAAGTTTTCTATATTTTGTGCAATATGGTAGATTACTATTTATATTTTGTTATTACAGAAGTAGTATCATTGTGATTATTGGTTTAGTATGAAATATTTTAAGACACCTCCTAGACCAAGATCATGGAAAAACAACATGGTATCAGTATCGACCTACTTTAAGGATGTGAATCGAGTGTATCGATAAGCAACTCGAGAGGGGAGTTGGGTGTTTAGATTAAAAGGCAAAGGTTAAATAAAGATTCTAGGTTAACAGGAAGTGTTAATAAGCCTTAATGTTTATGAAACCAATGTGGACACCCAAATGAAGCCCTTATATTGCATGCTCAAATAGAAAAGATGAAGTGTAGATAACATCAAGCGAAAAAATTTGGTAAAACACCTTCGATGTAAGCCTGACTTGAAGAATAAGACTTAAACTAAAATGACTATTTTGAGGTCATATTAGAAGATATACGGGTCGAGGGTAAATTTGCATAAATACGTTGATAATAGGGTTGTTTTGGTATCAAAAGAGCAATGGCATATTTATTGTTTAAGAGTCTAAGGCAATGTAGTTATTGAGGATAAGCATTTTAAATATTAGGCTTGTTGGAGTAGTAAGGACTAGTTCAAAAAGTAAGGGACAATCAACGTATGAAGACATCTAAGGAGTGCCTAGTCTTGCTAAGCATGAAAAATATGATTAGTTTTTATAAAAAATCTTATCAGCTTCTGTTATGCATAATTTATAATACTATGGTTAAATCTGTGAAATTTTAACGATAAAAATCATAGATATTAGAATACCTTTGAAATTATCAATACAAACTCTCCCTCTCACGATTTCTAGTTCTGAATTTATCATCATATCTTTGGCAATGGACCACATGTTTTTTCTACTATGAATTGTAGAAACCCCCAAATTAGAGAAGAATATCTCAATTAAAAAAAATGGAAAAAAGAGAGCTAATGATCATTATATTAAAAATTAATTAAAAATATGATGATCTGGATGCGACGAAGAGAATAGAAGGGTATGTCTGCTTGTGAAATCATAAATTTTATAGATCGAACTTCAAATAAGACACAGCCAGGGAGAATATGCTTAGTAATTAAATTTAAAAGCCACTAGAAAGTGGGAATTTGAAGAGGTACCGAGAACCTTATAAAGAAATTTCTATAGTCGTTTTGATTTTCATAAAGTTCTAATTTTATTTAAGCAAAAAAGGAGAGGTCATCTAATATTACCATTTGAAACGAGGAGGTCATTTCACATCCCTAGACTAATTTAATAGGTCATTTAGAGTTTAGACTAGTGGCCAATTAGATTTTAACTAGGTAGTAAAATATTATAAATCAATTACTATAGGTAGCTTTTAGTTTTCTTCAGTTTATTTTTATTTGATTAAAAGGAGGTCATCAATATTTTTGGTTTTCATCAAAGTTCTATTTTTATTTCAAACGAGTTCATTTTAAATGAAGAAGTTATATTTAATATTTAATGATGTTGAAGACCCATAAAGTAATAATGTTAGTTTAATGTTGGATTTTAATTCAGACATCAATAAAAACTATATTAGGAAAAATAGTTTTACACGGGAGCTGCGTGGTCTTCCTTGATGCAGAAGCTAGTTTTTGATTCGACTTGGCCCTCCACCCTGTGACAGCACCCGGTTACAGTCACGGTAGGGAACACACCCCCTACTTCTCTCAAAATGATGCCTGCCCTCCTCTGCAGTGAATATGCAATCGCTTTTGTCTCTTTAGTTTCCTGATGGGACCTCCCACCGTCCACGCCCAAGCTAGCAATAGGGCTAGCAAACACTCAATGGAATACAGAAACTATACCTCCAACTTCCTCCCTACTGAAGAAGCCCTCTAATGAACTTCTCCTTTTCATTTATCCCATCTATAATGAGAGATAACACTACAAAACTCATCTCAACATAGAGTAAAATTCTTAGATATTGTGAAATAATTCAAAATGAGGCTTCCATAGTCTCAATTGTCTACATTTGGTATACATGATAATAATGGCATTACCCACAAACTTTATATCCTCGTAGCTTGTTACCTAGTTCTATAAGAATCAATTAATGTTTCTAATATGTCTCAGTTAGAGGTGAAGGATTCTCTAGGAGGTCAGTTGCTGGTTTGGGGTGTTGTGCTTTAGTGGTTAAGGGTTAGTAGTTAAGGTGTTTAGGGGTGAAGGTTGGGGTTAATGTCATAAGATTTATTGAATGAAGGGGTTTTTTTGGGTTATGATTTGTAGTGCGGGGTTAAGGAAAATGGATTGGGGGTTAGGATGAAATTTGGACATGGGACTCAGGGCTTATGTTTTCATAATTGGACTCTTAATCCCACTTACCACCAGTATTTTGGTTCCTATCAATTTCTCTCATTGCCTTCCCTCTGGTCCATAGGCCTGTGAAATTGAGTCCTAAGCCCCCTTCTCATTCTCCTAATGTAGGATTATAGATCTTATTAAACCATGCTTGCACCTCTGACTTCCCCTACACATACATGCTACCCTTGTTTCCCCTTGGCTCATTTCAAAACTAAGATACACAGAAAATTTTTGGTTATTTCATTCCACTTTTCCTAATGTTACCCGACCCCCCAAATTTGATTCCTGTACACAAATGCACCCTTGGGCCCCCTTGGCTAAGGAGGTAAACATGTGAGGGGTTATGGGTTGTGATAAAGGCCCTAAATCTCACTTATCACAACTAAAAGCCAAACATGAACATATAATCTCTGTTGTGGGTGTTTGATAAAGCAATAATGAATACAAAGTTGTGGTCAATAGAATGGGAAAAGTATGCAGAAACACAGTAGAAATTTGGAAAAAGGTTTTAAATGCTTAGGGATTAGCTCCAAATCTGTCTCCTTAAGTTGCTTTTCTTTAAACTCACAGCCTCTATATTAGAGGGCTTATATATTTACAACTCATATGTGAGAGAACACCAGCTCCATCTCAGCATTGATGAAATTCATAGATATTGTTAATTCAAATCGAGGCTTCTGGAAATTCTATCCAGTCTCCCATTTGGTGTATACATGATGTATGTTACCCACAAACATATCCTTCATAACCGGTACCTGTTCTAGATGACAATGTTTCTAATATGCTCAATTAGAGATGATTCTCTAAGAGGTCAATTCTTTGGTTGGGAATTCTTGTTTCGGCCTTGGATACCAAATGGACTGGGCTTCAGGGTCAAGAGTAGATTGCAAGAGTTTAGGGTCAAAGGGTTGCGATTGGACTCAATATTTGGAGATTTAGGTGTTAGTGGTTAAGGGGTTATTAATTAAGGTGTTTAGGGGTTAGGGGTCACGGAGTTAGAAGATGAGATTTATGGCTTAGGAGGTTCATGGATAATATAGTTGGGGATTATGTCCTTAGATTTAATGAATGAAGGGTTTATAGGTTTATGATTTGCAATTTGGGGGTTAAGTGAATATGGATTGAGGTTAGGGGGATAGGGAATTTAGTGGTTATGGGTTAAGGGCTTATTTTTGTGATAATTGGACTCTAATCCACTTACCCACTATTGGGGTTCCCCTATCAGTGCTCACTGCAACACCCTCCTGAATCCTAGGCCCTGTTAAATTAGGTCCTAAGCCCCCTTCTCACTATAATTCTGGGATTGCATAGATCTTAGTAAACCATAGCACCTCTGACTTATACACATACATGCTACAACAATACATGGCCCTTTCAAGACACCACCTGCCATTACACTTGCTCCAAGAAAATTTTTGGTTATTTCCTTCCCTTATAATGTTATGAACCCCCAAATTGCAGTTAAAGTAACACACAAGTACACCCTTGGGCCCCCTTGAAATTTAGCGGTAAGCATGTAGGTTATGGGTTTATGATAAAGAGCCTAATCCACTTGTCACAACTAGAAAATAAACTTATGAATTTTATCTATTATCTGTTGTAGGTGTTGTGATGCAGCATAATAACCAGAATATAAAAAGTTGGTCAATGGAAGGAAAACGTATGCTAGAAACATAGTGAAATTTTGGAAAAAGGTTTTAAGTAATCGGGACTAAGCTCCTCTCTTATATCTCAACACTGCTCTTCTTTAGCCTCTTTAAACCTCCCTGTAATGGGATCTTGCTCCTTTTCATTTACAACTCCTTATGTGAAGAACACTACAAGGTCAACGTGATGAAGTGTAAATATTAACGAGTAATTCAAATGAAACAAATTATCATTGTCCCCAATTAGGTATAGTATATTACCACACAAACACCTTATCCTCACCAACAGTACTTATTTCTCTAATAATCAGTAATGTTTCTAATATGCTCAATTAGAGATGAAGGATTGTTACTCGAGCCAATTTGCTGGTTTGGGGTGTTGTTGCTTGGATACTTAGTGGTTAAAAGGCTTCGAGGAATTCGACGTTAAAGGGCCAAAGGGATTTAGGGGTCAAAGGATTTAGTGGTTAAGGACTCAATATTTAGGAAATTTAGGTGTTAGTGGTTAACGAATTAGTAGCTAAAGGTGTTTAGGGGTTAATGGTCATAGTTAGAGGATAAGGATTTATACCAGCAGGAGGTTCATGGATTATATAGTTAGGGTTAATGTCACAGATTTAATGAATATGAAGAGGTTTTATGGGTTATGATTTATGATGCGGGCCTTAAGGAATGGATTGGAGGTTGGGGATAGGGAATTTAGTGGTTATGGGTTAGGGATATGTTTTGATAATTAGACTCTAATCCCCATATCACCACCTATTAGGGTTCCCTATCAATTTCTCTCCACCCCCACTTCCCTCAGGGTCCTAATTTCTCTTAATTAGGTCCTAAGCCCCCTTCTCATTCTCCCAAACTAGGATTATAGATCTTAGTAAGCAGTGCTTGCACCTCATTCTACACATGTGCTACCTGAAATGTCCCATAACATTCAATACACCATAAGATACTTACCCCCTCCCCCTCCCCCAAGAAATTTTTGGTTATGTTCTTTTCCTAATGTTATGACCCCCTAAATTTGAATCCTAAATACCCTACCTAAAATTACACCCTTGTTCTCTCTCTTAGCTCAGAATGCGGAGTAGGGGGTAATGGGTTGTGATAGAGAATCCCCTAATTCGCTTATCACAACTGAAATGAGCTTATGAACACCATCAATATCTATTGTAGGTGTTGCGATGGCACAATAATGAATACAGAATTTAGTTAATATGGATACGAGGGAATCATCAAGATGTTGAACTAATACCTGATGTAAGATGGTTTTCAAATACCAGCTAGTGATATAGTCATAAAAGAGTCCCCCATAAATTTGTTCTTTGGGGACACCCTGGATTCAATAATTAATCTAAAAAAATTGAGAGTTGTTACCCAAGGTGATGATCGACTTGACCTTGAGTTGGCCGCAAAATAAAGCTAACTGATAGTCCTTACAAAACTGGGGTGTCAGTTCATCATCAACAAGAGGCACAATTGACAAGTGACAACATATCACATTTAAGGCATAGCAACAAATATTTGCCATGTTTTTCCCATTGAGAATTTGTATTCTATGCTTTCTGAGCTTCGTCACATATTTGGATGAATTTTGGATGCTCCAGAAGTATATTCCATAACCGTTGCATGAGCAGGCTCCCATGCTTTAAGAAGATTTTTGGGGGACTATGGCATAGTGAGGGTCTCATGTATAAAGAAGAACTTCTTGTTAGTTGGTTTTACTTTTTATTTTACATTGAGAGAGGATTCGTAATATTTTTAAGATGTGTTTTATTGTTGAGTTCACATTGGAAGCCTGTTTTGCGTGGAAACATCTCAAGAGTGTCATAAGAGTAAAAAATATTTATAATTCCTACCATATTTTATTAGGATTTAGATTTAACACTAATGTTTCTGGAAGTTTCTATTTTTAATTTGGTTTAGTGAGTCAAACTCATTATTGTTAATGAAATTATGATTTAGATTTCCCACCAATATTTTTAAAGTTTCTAATTTCCATTTTGTTTAAATTGAGAATATAACTCATTCTTATTCAATAAATCACTATTTGGAATTTCACCATTTTTATTAGGATTTAGATTTCTACCATTTTTATTAAGATTAGAATTTCCCACCAATATTTTAGACCAATGTTTTTAAAGTTTTTTACTATTTAAATTGAGAATAGAACTCATTTTCTATTCAATAAAATTTTTGTTTGAAGATGTGTTTGGTGGTAACATAAATTAGAATCACTAAAGTAAGAAAGCACGCCATGACTACAAGAGGAAATGAAAGAGGTAAATTTATATTTTATAATAACAAATTATTATTTTAAGTTATTTTTTGTGATTTTAGGCGATTGCTTTAAAAGGAAAATTTATATTTTTATAGCCACTGAATTATTTTAGGTTAATTTTTATGATTTTAAATAAATTTCTATGTATATTTTGAAAATCTAGTTTAAAAATTCAAAAATGTTAAACAAACAGATCATTTGGACTTTAGTTACTCTATTTTTCTATGCAGGAAACACGATTATTTTTACTGTATATTTTAGAAAATCTAAGATTTAAAAAGTTCAAAAATTGAAGCGGAAAGTGTTTGACGTTTAAATTTGTCATTTTTTTCATTTGAAGCAGGAGTGTGCATGTATATTTAGAAAATCTGGATTTAAAAAATTCAAAAATTAGGCTTCACTTAAGTCAGTTTAGCAATCTCGTTTTTCCTACATTCACAAAAAACAAGTGTGCATGATTTAATTACCCAAGATAATATATTCACTTTAACAGAAATAAACTATTAAAGTGCGGAGAGAGAGAGAGAGGATTTTTTAATGTGAACCTGTAATTTATCTGATCATTCATTCATTAAATAAACAGGCTGATAGTCATTCTTCGTTTAGATAGATAGGCTAATTCATTCATTTATATGGAAGCATTAAAGGGAAGGAGGACTTGGAAAGGTCTTATTTATGTAGCAATCAGACTAATCTTTTTCTTTTATTAATTGAATGGATAACAAATCATCACCTATCCACATTAAGGAAATGCCTTGAAGACATTCATCTTAGATGAAGGGGATGTGACTCATTACTGGCATTATCGGAATAAATTGATATTTTTTTAAAACTGATTTAAAAAATTTTAGAAATGAAATTCTGGTTGGTATAATTTGGTATTTAGCAATGTCACGTTCCTTTATCTCTAAAATAGGTGTGCAATCAACATTTCATGATTGTATACATGTGCAATGCTAGATGTTGTGTCTTGTCAACAATTCTTGTTGCTGTGATCTGAAGCCTTACACAGCCTAGCTATCGGGATATAAAATTCATTTTTATGTATTATACCCTCATGAGATGCAGTGAGAGTTTTTCTCCTCACGCAAATCTAGTTTTTATGTCAAATACGAGAAGCATTTCACCTCTTCTAGCTAACCGGATCCATTAACAATTTGCCTTTGTATTATTTGGCCTTCTGGTGAATTACCTTGTTATCTATGTTAATTTTTATTTTGTTTGTTTTTTTCAAATATGATTCTACGCATTCTACAGATTCATTGTTTATATATGTTAATTTATTTGTTTTTTTGTTTTTTCAATGATATATAGTGTAATGGAGCTTGGATTAGTTTGATTTGTGTATGGGTGTTGAATTTCTCTCTACCAGGTATGAGTCTCTCTTGTTCTGGCTGTGAATCCAATTTATAACAGATCATGGTTAGATGGACTCTAATGCATATATCAGATCTATGGTTAGATGATTTGTGTTAAATTTATATAGTTCTTCAAGTCCCTAAATTATAACAGGCCCAACAACATCAAGAATCTAGGCCTTTGAATATAATTGTTTTATGATAATATTGAATTTCATAATTTTGTACAATAACATACTTTCTTTGCTTTTTTCAACCTAAAACCAGTGTTAGCATGCGGGTTATTCTCTTCTCTTTGTTCAGCTTCACATGCAATTTTCTCTTCTCTGTTTGTTCTTCACCAATTCCATCTTGTTCTGGTATAACCCTCTTCCTAAACTATTTCACTTAAATTCAAGCCATAATCTTATTCATGTTCTGATGACTTCTTTGTGTCTTTACAATATTTATGCTACAAATTTTATGCAGAAGCTAAAATTTAGTCACATGAAGATGAATATAGGCAGATTCAGAAGCGGTTTATTCTGCAAAGTATAGCTTTCTATTGTTTAGTTGCCTTTTTTGAATTCCATGTGTACTCTGGCTTTGGAGTTTTATTGACATGTTTGTGAATCCATTACTTCAATATATCATTTAAGTGTTTCACTCAACATGATTATAATTAGATGCTTTTCCTCTCTTTCTTTTTTTTATATTGGACTCCCATAGTTCACCCAAACCTATTTGTTATAACAATTGTTTCTAAACTTTTTTTAACTGGTTGTTTACATGGAAATAAGTTTGTTGTTTATCTTTAGAAAAAATAACTCTCAATTGTTATTCTGTCTTGTTTATTCTTCACCTAATTTATTCTATTGGAAATGGTAATGTGCTTCGATGTGGCTTTAGACCATAAAATTTTACAAGCAGTAGTTCTCTTTAAGAACATAAATGAGAGTGAACTCTTATGATCTAAATTGAACTCTTACCAAATGGCATTTTAATAAAAATGTTTTTTATTATCTGATCCACTCTATGGATATCCATCATAGAGGTAAGAAATTATTTTAATTGTTGGGCGTCAATCTTTGTTTTAACAATTATTGTGTTTCTTTTCTACTTGAAAATTTTCCTTTAGCTTTTATTAAATTACTTAATATATGTGGCAAAGTATCCAATAGGAATGGTATTGTAAGAGATGCTTTAACAGTGAGTGCAATAAAATTCAATACATTCTCTTAGGGTCAAATGATTTGCCAGGTGGGTGAGCCAAATGACGATGTAACATCAAACCAAGCTTTGGAGCCCAAGGACCTAGCCTTCCTGGACTCAGAGAGGGCTCTCTCTATATGTGTAAAAGATGTCGGTGTGTTTGCTTATGGTGTTCTGATATTAGGCTAGTTATGAAGTGAGTTTTTTAGTTTTTGGGTTTTTTAAGTTTGTGAGGGATAAAACTGATCAAAGATATAAATTGGATAACAAGATGTAGATAAACTGGGCTATGGGGTCAAAAAGGTCAAGGAAGCTATCAGATGATGATGTAAGGCTGCTGTAGGGCCGATTTGATTCACGGTAGAAGGGATCTTTGGGAAAAATGGAGTGAATGAACATCAAGTTTGTGAAAGACGAGGGATTTCAAGTGTAACTAGTTTATAGCAGACATAAACATGTTATAGCAAGCCATTAATCATGCTAAATGTAACTATGAGCTAATTAATACATAGAAATCAAACATTCTAGCCATGCATAGAAGTATAAGACCTTCTAACTTCGGGAAATGGCTATCAGACTTTGGGGAAAACACATAAGACATACTAACAACTCATAAAACTATGCCGGGACGCCTAAACACAGTCTTTAAGTTATTGGGCACTTTGACAGACAAGCTTTCATAGTTTTAGGCAAAGGGCTAGATCGGGACTAGGCCTCCTTGGTTCAACAAGATGATAAGCTAATCAGTAAAAGAGATAGTTTTATGGATAGAACTATGGACAATCATAGGTAGGCAGGGCACACCATACATCCTACTCAACATAAATAGAACTTATGAATAAAACTACCAACAAAACCTTAAGTTACTAAAGAGCAGTTAAGAATTCTTTAGTATAACTAAGGAAGAAGAAAACATAAAGCTATGAAGATTCAGGAATTTTGAGGTGCCTCCATGGGCATATCTCAAATTTAATCTCTACTGATCTATAGCAGCAAGAAGCATGTATCATGAATGAAAACTAGAAGACAACAATAAAGCAAGAAACACTATACCATTCTACCATGTCATGGAATCCATCACCAATCCTTCATCATTCATCAAAAGCATCCAAGAGGCAGTCCAAAAATCATAACACAAATATGTTCTTCAAAGCTCATATGACCAATATATTGATTCTTCTCTCAAGTTTAGCCTCTGATTTACAATGAAACCCATGGAATAAATAGGCTTGAGGGAGGAAAACCTCATGGAGCAACTAGCTATCCCATTGGCCAAGTCAAAATATCTAAACTTGTCCTTGAGGCTTTGCAAAGCCCAAGGCACAAAATATCCCATAAAATATCTAAAAAATGCTAAAAACGGAAATTATATTGACTTTGCACCATTTTCCAAGTGTAAAAATAGCTTAACGCACATTTGGAAAAAGCAGATTTTTGAGGTTCAAAAATTGCAAAAATACTTCAAATTTACATCAGAAAAAGGTCCCCTGACTTGCTGGAGACAAATGGCAGCCTTCCCGGTGTCGAAACGAGGCTCATGATAGCTCGCTGGAAATATTTCTGTGTCTACTTTCCGGCGCAACTAAAATCACCTCAAGCTGATGCAAGGAAGTCCTCCAAAACTATACCTGTGTGTAAAAAACCAGGAAATAGCAGACTGCTGATATGAGGGGCAGAATGTGCAAAAAGCGAGCGTTTTTCGCCAATTTGAGGGGGTGAAAGATCTCCAAATGCTCTGAAAATCGCTGGGGACCTGCTCATAGAATTATGGCATCCACTGGTATCATCCTTCTCCTTTGACAAATCCTCAAACTGAAATGGCGCATTTATGAGTTTTCGACCAAAAACCCAAAAAAAGCCAAAAAACAAAAAGTTGTCGAAAAGGGCTCAAAATTGGCACACATGACCCTCAGGGGTCCATAGCAACATGCTCTGAAGCTGAGGCCAAAATATCAAGGGCTGATATGATTTTCTCCTCTTTCCGTGCCA